>BLSH010101080.1:1637119-1662316 GCA_018402905.1 Glandirana rugosa | reverse complement strand
TATAAGGTGGATAAAATTTAAACACAGATGCCAAGCATCTTTTTTTTTTTGTTTTGTTTACATTCGCAGGTCGAGCATTATACTATATCAGTATTGACTTGAAATCACTGACATGTAGATGGAACTGCTTCTTTCAAGGTCACCAGTCAACGCCGTGCTGTATATCTCAGGCTTGCAGCCAGGCCGACGAGCTGAAAATCTTGGCACTTGTCTGCTATATTGTTGATAGATTAATAATAAGCTGGCAGTTTAGCGCTAACCCAGTTTGATACTGATCTCCAGTACTGTCAATGCTTACACGCTCAGGTACATGGTGTCCGGGTTTTGCTGAACTAAATCACAGATGGAGGTAATTAAGCTACAAATAACTGAGTCTTATGAAAGTGGATGATAAAATGAACTGGACTGACAGCGGTTATCTATGTACACAAAGTTCTTAAAGGATAACTCACGGCAGAGAACCATTCATTTGAAGCAGAACTATAGTCAAAAACGACCCCCCTGCTACCCTGTAAATCCAAGACTAAAATCCCATATAAGCTTCAATGTTAATGTCACTTCAGAAGCAATTTTTAATATATTTTAAAACCTCAACTTTCTTTAAATAATACTTGGTGATCCTACCACGAAGGTCCATGTTTAGGCAGTTCCTGTTATAGAGCAATAAGGTTCTGTCTTCCAATTTTGCTCTTGCGTTGTCACCCAGGCTTTTGATGAAGACATTAACAACAGGGGGGAAAACAAATCTAAATGCCTAAGCACAATTTGGCAACTTTGACATGTGTTAGTAAAACCATACATATCATCACAACTACTTTGTGCATCCAGGTGGATTACACCTTGTTTTTTTTCAGGGCAAATTGGGCTTACATTTGGTGGTAAATGGTAATGGATATCTCCTGATTTTTTTGATTATCAAAGGAAAACTGTGCCAAAATAGTAAATATATATATATTTTAAACATAGCTGTATATTTCTTGCTACTACCATAACCTTCCACCAAAGAACAACCCAAATTGAATTCTCATGCTCCTGACAATCATAGCGATACCATATACGTGTACATTAGTTGTTGTATGTATCCATAGCACAGCCCAAAATCAATAGTACGCGTTTTCCTTTTTTTTATCCTAACTAAAACACACTAACTGACATTGATACTAATTAAAAAATAATAATTCTGTCCAAAAAAATACTGACTGTGACTTTTGACCCTGACCATGGCTCAAACACTAACCCTGGCACTGATCTAGATCAAACCTTGATACGCGTATTTTTTTTGTTTGTATTTTTTTATTATTATTATTAAAGTTATTTTTTTCTCTGCAAAGAGAGAGAGAGACGATGTATCTACCTCCTCCATTCACAGAAAAAGAAAACATGGGGGCGGGCTTTACAGTGACAGGCCACTGTGATAGCCAATCAGTAGCTATCACAGCAATAAGGTGACCCATATTCGGGTCCCGATCGTTAGCATGGATACCCCCGTCTTTGTACTGGGAACGCTTTCCAGCCCAAAGGGAGATACGCAAATATGCAGCCCCACAGAAAATAAGCTCAGTCTAGTGGGGCTGCATATTTGTGTTATGTTAGTGTGAAGGGGTTAAATTGGCTGTTTCTGCACCCATTGCACAGGCATGGCCCACTGTTGTCACTATCACAGAACCCATTTTGAGAAAACCTATGCAGAAGTCATTGCAGTGCATGTAGATGGGAAGTGGCCACAAAGAGGATACACAGAAGACCAGCAGGAGACCTCCTTACCATTGTATTATAAGAAAAATATATCTGGAGCTCTGTTTTTAAACTGCATAGAAAAGACACTTGGGTGGCCACTGTGCCCATGAATGGTTGTGATCTGAGCTCTCATTGGAAAGGTCAGATCACAGCCATGATGTACAGACCCAATCAGAGTGGCCCTGTATCATGTGATCGCTGTGATCCAACCCCAGCCATCACAAGTGTAAACAATATAGTTTTTACAAACATTCAGCCCATTCAGAACAAAAGAAGTATCCCTTTCTCCATTGTGAATAGGATGAATGTTTGTAAGCACAGCAGGAAGGTGGGTTAGACCAGATTTACTTTAAAAGTTACATGCCTTTTCACTAAAAATGTTGAATTTGTTGTTGACCCTTCTACTTCTCAAAAGATGGTAGAATTAAGTTCTACTGTGAAGACTAACAGAAGTTCTGCTTTAAAGTGATACTAAACCCACAACAGTAAAATCAATCTGTATATGCAGTAAAACATGCTTGTTATACTCACTGTGGAACCTAAAGGGGTTAATCCTATGCATTGTGTAAAAAGGCTGTTCAATACTGTCCTCCCCTTCTTCCACAGTCCCCAATATATTTTCTGATGTTTACAGGGCCAATGGACAGGTTGCATATGCTCAGTTCGGTGTGTATGGCTAGAGATTTTTTTTTCTTGGAAGGATGCATGTGATCAGCTCAAGGCCAATCAGCACTATCCAGACAGAGGGCCAGGGGTTCTGCATTCTCATAGGACAATTGTGGGAGAATGAAAACTCTTCCTACAAGCTTTAACCAGACACTGATAGATATACATAAAATAAAAATGCTGTACACTGCTTATGAGAAAAAGTATTTAGCAGTTTATATTCACTAAAATAATTGCATTTCCATGGTCTGTGTACTGTGGGAGACCAGATATAGTGAATGCAGGGTCCTGGGTTTAGTAACACTTTAACCCTGCCCTCCTCTGCAAGCAGAATCGCGGGGATCTTTTTTGTTTGTTTTGATTTTTCTATCTATTTTTTAAACGTTTTAGTACTGCCCCAACTGCCATTCTGGCCTAGGACAAAATGATGTGTCCCTGGTCATTAAAAGGTAACATAAACTCCAAAGTTTTATCCTCTGTACCTAGACATTTAGTCTACTGAACTGGAGGATTCAGGCTAGTTGATAGCTTTTCATAGTTTGTGTTACTGTTCCTAAAATATATTAAAAAATGTTGATAAAGTAAACATCCATATGATGCTAAAAACAATTATATTTGAAATGTCAATGTTAAGAATAATTTTACCATACACATACATAAAACAAGCCTTACTGATAATGGCAGTTTTCTTTATTCTTTATGTATTTGTTCAGCACTTTTGAATTGTGATGCTGCTCCCCTTTTGCTAATAAGTTTGCAAACAGTCAGCTGGCTTTAGACAGAGGGATGCATTGTATATTTAAAGCATATTTAAACCTTACATTTATTTTTTAGTTTGCTTGGCATTATGCCTCGCTACAGTGCTTTAAAAAAAGTATTCATACCCCTTGAAATTTTCTACATTTTGTCATGTTACAACTAAAAACATAAATGTATTTTATTGGGATTTTATGTGATAGATCAACACAAAGTGGCACATAATTGTGAAGTGGAAGGAAAATAATACATGGTTTTCAACATTTTTTACAAATAAATATGTGGAAAGTGTGGCGTGCATTTGTATTCAGCCCCTTTACTCTGATACCCCTAACTAAAATATAGTGGAACCAATTGCCTTCAGAAGTTACCAAATTAGTAAATAGAAACCACCTGTTCATAATTTAATCTAGGTATAAATATAACTGTTCAGTAAAGCCCTCAACAGTTTGTTAGTGAACAAACAGCATCATGAAGGCCAAGGAACATACTGGACAGGTCAGGGATAAAGTTGTGGAGAAGTTTAAAGCAGTGTTAGGTTATAAAAAAGTATCCCAAGCTTTGAACATCTCGTGGAGCTCTGTTCAATCCACCATCCGAAAATGGAAAAAGTATTAATCAGAGAAGCAGCCAAGAGGCCCATGGTAACTCTGGAGGAGCTGTAGAGATCCACAGCCCAGGTGGAAGAATCTATTAATCATGCACTCCACAAATCTGGCCTTTAGGTTACTTTCACACTGAGCGGCAGCCGCGGTAAAACCCCGCTAGTTTAAGCGGAGTTTTACCGGCGATATGGCTCCGCTATGCGGGCGGGAGCGCCGTGTTTTAACCCCCCACAAGGGGTTAAAAAGGGGTTAAAAGTGCCGGCGCTCAGCGCTACCGAGGCGGTGTGCAGCTGCTTCGGAAGCGCTTGCCATTCATTTCAATGGCAGGGGCGGTAGAGGAACGGTATATTACCACTCCCCTCACCGCCCCAAAGATGCTGCTTGCAGGTCTTTTTGTAACGTCCCGCAAGCGCACCGCCCCAGTGTGAAAGCACTCAGGGCTTTCACATTGGGGTAGATTGGGGGGATTTTTGAGGCGCTTTACAGACACTATTTTTAGCTAAATAGCGTCTGTAAAATGCTTCAGTGTGAAAGTAGCCTAATGGAATAGTGGCAAGAAGAAAGCCATTATTGAAAGAAAGCCATAAGAAGTCCTGTTTGCAGTTTGCGAGAAGCCATGTGGGGGACACAGCAAACGTGGAAGAAGGTGCTCTGGTCAGATGAGACCAAAATTAAACTTTTTGGCCTAAAAGCAAAACGCTATGTGTGGTGAAAAACTAACACTGCACATCAACCTGAACACACCATCCCCACCGTGAAACATGGTGGTGGCAGCATCATGTTGTGTGGGTGCTTTTCTTCAGCAGGGACAGGGAAGCTGGTCAAAGTTGATGGGAAGATGGATGGAGCCAAACACAGGGCAACCTTAGAAGAAAACTTTTTAGAGTCTGCAAAAGACTTCAGACTGGGGCGGAGGTTCACCTTCCAGCAGGACAACGACCCTAAACATACAGCCAGAGCTACAATGGAATGGTTTAGATCCAAGCATATTCATGTGCTAGAATGGCCCAGTCAAAGTCCAGACCTATATCCAATTGAGAATCTGTGGCAAGACTTGAAAATTGCTGTTCACAGATGCTCTCCATCCAATCTGACAGAGCTTGAGATATTTTGTCAAGAAGAATGGGCAAAAATTCCACTCTCTAAATGTGCAAAGCTGGTAGAGACATCCCCAAAAAGACTTGCAGCTGTATTGCAGTGAACAGTAGTTTTACAAAGCATTGACTCAGGGGGGCTGAATACAAATGCACGCCACACTTTTCACAAATTTATTTGTAAAAAAAAAAAGTGATGTGAATAATTTTCCTTCCACTTCACAATTCTGTGCCACTTTATGTTGGTCTATCACATAAAATCCCAATAAAATACATTTACATTTTTGGTTGTAACATGACAAAATGTGTAAAATTTCAAGGGGTATGAATACTTTTTCAAGGCACTGTATAAACAGTCTTCTTAAGCAGGTTGTTTCTTACCTAGAACCTCTTCTAGTAATAGAACTATCTATTGATGAATGCATCAGCATTGTAAACCTGCCACGTGTGCCCCTTTAGTTGGCCACTGGACTGCCTATCTGATAGTTCTGAAACAGATCTTAGGTTTCCATACACTTTAATGAGTGCTCCCTTTACTATGAAACAAATAATATGAAATGCTATATCAAAGTACCAAATTTTGAGGAGATGGCACCTCCTATTGCCTCCCTATGATGTTCTTCCTTCCACGATGAAGAAACCCTGCCTTGTCTTGGACTTCTATGTGCTCTTTAAATAAAAAATAAAAAAATCTGATAGGTATGCTGGGGACATGTTTTCTCCATGTTTTATACCACTTGGAAGTTGTTTCAGCAGCTTGGTAACTATAGGGTCTTTCCCCTCTTGTTCTGTCCCATTGACAGGGAGCTGAAGAGAAAGGAAGTAATGTTAAATCCCTTTATTTGGAACAGAGACAGACACAAAACAATATATTAGTAGAGTCTGGAAAGATTAAGACTTCTGCTTTTATTCCATATTTGTTCCTAATCACAAATTTAAGTAAATACAGCCAGGAAATTAACATTTTCAACAATGGCAACCTCCATGTTTCCTGTTTCCATTGCAAAAGTAGGTTTACATTTTATGTAACTGTGCAAAGATCTGCTATTTTGCCTTTTGCTGTAGCATATACTGTATAGTGATTTGATTAGCACTAATATCATTTGAGCAGATAAGTTAAAAATAATGATATGTTTAATAATAACTAATAAATGTATTATGGTAATTACTCCGTGTTAAAAAGCAATCAAAAAGCCTAACAGTAATATTTGTTATTATGATTATTTTAATTACATCCTAATTACATTATAATAGAATAAATGTCATCAATTATAATTTATCAGAAAATAATGCCTTGACATCTTTCTTTAAACTAGAACTCTATACAAAACTTTCTTAGGATATAGTAGGGAAGGACTGGTGCCTCTGTTGGGTGATGTTTTATGTCCTTGGCAGGGAGAGTTTCCCTCATTTCCTGTTATGTCACCTGGCCAGGAAATGCAAAATCCCTCTAAGAGGTACAAAGACAGCCAAAATCATTTAGAGGGATATTTTTTTTAAAAAATCAAGCAACTTGGTATGTAATTTTTTGTGAATATTTGTTTTCTTACAATTAATTTTATAAGCCTTATTCAAAGCATGTTTTAGTTCACCAATGGAATTTGACAGTTTGCACCTTTTCCAAACATCCAATTACTAACCACAATTTATATACACTATATTGTCAAAAGTATTATAATATTTTCAGCTCTTCTGGGAAGGCTGTCCACAAGGTTTAGGCTTCTTCCAGAAGCGCATTTGTGAAGTCAGGCATTGATCTTGAACAAAAAGGCCTGGCTCACTCTCTCCACTCTAATTCATCCCAAAGGTTTTCTATCGGGTTGAGGTGCAGGCCAGTCAAATTCCTCCACCCCATACTTGCTCATCTATGTCTTTATGGACCTTGCTTTGTGCACTGGTGTGCAGTCATGATGGAACAGGAAGGAGCCATCCCCAAACTGTTCCCACAAAGTTGCGAGAATGAAATTGTCCAAAATGTCTTGCCATGCTGACGCCTTAAGAGTTCCCTTCACTGGAACTAAGGGGCGAAGTCCAATCCCTGAGAAACAGCCCCACACCATAATCACCCCTCCACCAGTGCACAAAGCAAGGTCCATTAAGACATGGATGAGAAAGTTTGGGGTGGAGGCACTTGCTGGCCTGCACAGAGTCCTGACCTCAACCCAATAGAACACCCTTGGGATGAATTAGAGCAGAGACAGCGAGCCAGGCCTTCTTGTCCAACATCAGTGCCTGACCTCACAAATGCAGTTCTGAAAGAATGGTAAAGCATTCCCATAGACACACTGCTAAACCTTGTGGACTGCTTTCCCAGAAGAGCTGAAGCTGTTATAGCTGCAAAAGGTGGGCCAAATCAATATTGAACCCTACAGACTAAGACTGGGATACCATTAAAGTTCATGTGGGAGTATAGGCAGGCATCCCAATACTTTTGACAATATAGTGTATTTGTAGCTCTTTTTTGCTGCCTTTTTACTTTAAAAAATGCCACATTTATAGAGTGGTGTACAAGGAATCTGTGAACCAAAACTTTGCATGGTTAGCATAGCGCTATGACAAACATGGCAACCATAAATACTTAAAATATCACTTCTCCCTGGTGTACAAGGAAATGTACAAATTTTAGTAGTCACCTTTTTAAAAACAGACCCCTTTTTAAGAGCCCATTCACACGGTATTTCATTCAATAACATGCATTGTATTAAGGCAGCTGACTCCTTTTAAATGCTTATTGCACCAGAGTGGACAAAAATAGTACCTGCACCAATGCAGCACACTACAATGGATGATAATGCCTTAATCCTGCATAGCAGTGCACTGCAACACAGATGCATTGGTATAGTGGCCATACACAGGAATCTTAGAGCGCCGCTCTAAGTGCCATGTCAAAGAAATATCTGGTGACTTATTGCTTTTGGGTGCTGGAGTTCAAGGAGCTCATCTAAGCTCACTCGATCATGCAAACAACAAGTAGGACGAGGCACACAGTCATGACTAAGCACAGGGCAAAACGCATCAGAGAGGCGTGACCTACAAGAAGTTAGGCTAAAAGGGTAATCCACTTTTGTGGGGAAAATAAATAGCAATCAAGCTTTTCAATCTGCAGCCACTGTAATTTTCTGTAAAATGCAATGCAATATGGCTACCTGGAGGTGTTCTGTATGCAGAATGTGTACAGAATGCCCCCCAGAAACATAGTTTCTTGCTTGTGTGATTGGCTCACTGATTTTCCCAGAAGTCTGCACTAAGATACGTCTGATTTCCAGCATCCCCTGCAACAAAAATGTAATTTTTGGTGAGATACTTTCAATAGGAAATCATATCTAAAGGGATGCAGGCCCAGCAGCTTTCCTCATTAGTGCCCTGCAGCTGCACAGCTGATTGGTAATTATAAAACCACTCCCATTAGACTCACTCAGCAAAGAGGCACAGAGGAACAAATAGTGATTTCTTCAGAATAACAAAAGGTAGGAATCTGCAACAAAGTTTGTTATAATCCTTTCAATGTACATAGATCACCCAGAAAGGAATGTTTTTTTCTCAACAAAAGTGGAGTTACTCTTTAAGTCGCTTTTCCAGCATCTCACAGCTGGGCTGTTCATTGGTGTGTGGTGTCCTTCCTGTTGTTGTTTGCATTGGGATGGTATTCAAAATTGATGGCGCCGCAACACACCAACACACAAAAGTGATTTATCACATGTTGCGAAAATGCAATGGTGTAAATTCAGCTTTCAGCCCCCTTTAAAGCTGTGTGTTGGGGTAAAGCGTGGTGTGTAGTAAATTGAAGTGTCAGTCATTTAAAATGCCACCCACTCTGCTGTGTGTGTGCTGTAACACAACACAAAATACTAAAAACTGGACCCACACTTTTGTGTTGTGTTGGCAGTCCTTTCAATGCCTTTTTGGAGTAGAGATAAAGGCATTTTTTTCTATTTTATATAATGTAAGGGAGGGTTATAACCCCTGTCAGGTGTTTTTTCTATCTGTGTCCAACTGGGGAAATTACCCTTCACTTCCTGTCTTATAGGAAAAACAGGAAATGGGTGGAAAAACCTCCAAAGTGAGGGGATCCTTGGTTGGCACCAGAATTAATGTTCCCATTGATTCTGGTGTCAACCCTAAATTAGGGATTTTCTTTTACTTTTTTTTCACGATAATAGCAAACATGACAAATAGAAACCTGACAGGTTTTCTAATCTACCTCCGCTGTGTACAAAACTAAAAAAAAAAATTGCGTTTAGTTATAATTTAGCCACTTGCCGATCACCTAACGTATTTGTACTGTGGCAGGTTGGCTCTATTGTGCGAAATGATG
This sequence comes from Glandirana rugosa, assembly GCA_018402905.1. Lineage (NCBI taxonomy): Eukaryota > Metazoa > Chordata > Amphibia > Anura > Ranidae > Glandirana > Glandirana rugosa. Next base: position 1,653,143 of record BLSH010101080.1, on the reverse strand, counting down.
TTCCTGTACATCATTTGGGGCAATAGACACTGGGGGCGCGATTGCGTACTGATTGGACATAGGGGGAGCCAATTGTCAGTTAAATTAACGCAGTGCCGTATCGCAAAAAATGGCCTGGTCATTAAGGGGGTATAACTTTATTTTGACAGCAACAGGGTTTGCTTTCACGATGCGTAAATCCGTGACTCCAGCACTGTAGGAGGTGATTTCACCACCACAGTTAAAAAAAAAAGCATAGGGGCTGGGGTGGACAGAGTGCGGATCGCCCCTATGCTTCAGCATATATTTTTATTCACTTTTCTGGGCAGAGATTTCTTCATCCACATCGATCGATGTCAATGGAGGAATCTGTTAGGTTCTTTTTTTTTTTTGTTCAGCCCATGGGCTGAAGCGGTTAATGTAGCACGTTAATGTATGTACAATCAGACTGCATAAGTCTAAAGGGGGCCTTGGTAAAGCTGGAAGGAGATTAGTCCTCTTTCATGATTTTTCCACTTATTTCCTTTTAGCACCTGCTAAAAAAATGGCTTGTGTGTCCAATCTTTACTAATTATGAAAAAATAACATGTTTCTACAATTTGTCAGTTTTCAGGTTAATATTACAAGGCAACAATCATTTTTGTATTTGACAGCCATATTACGCACTCTTGAGTAGTCAAAGCAGAGTCTCTGCAGCTACAGTGCAGATGAATTCACAGTCTGTAAAGGTGATGGACATTTAAATAAAAGGCGCTAAAAGTGCTGTTTTTTCCTCCCTAATTGCTTGGCAATGGCAATGAGAATTTGAAAAATAAGAGTTATTTATGAAGTATCTCAACCTTCCCTGCTCTATAATCTAATGTCAAAGATGACAGATTTGCTTTAAAACAGCATTTTGTTTACTTTTCCTGTCTGTTATAATAGTTTGAACCAGGAAAGTAGAAGTTATTGACGTCATCGTTGAGTAAAAAAAAAAAAATACACAAAGTAAGCACGTTATATATAACCATAACAACGTTTTATTACCATTAAGACTAAACTTGTATTGAAAAGATTTGATATAACAAGACAAGAAAAAGCAATAGCAAATTTTAACTATCAACTAGATTATGCATAGCGAGTAACTTTTCCTAGTACTCAGGGAAGAGCAGAACATTTTTTATTATGTTTTATTTTTTTAAAATATAGAACGGTACAGAGCACAAACATACTAAAATTATCAGTGCACTGGATGTGGGAGAGCCGATTCTTCCTTCCACTTATAGCCCATAGCTCTGTTCTTGTATCCATCAGAAGAACATTAAAATAAAGACCCAGTTTTTTGTTGTGTTGTTGTTGTTTTTTTTTTTTGTTTCTACTGTGCAGTAAGAAAAATTATTCACGACAAACATGACAACATATCAAACAATATTTCTACACAAGATACCTTGATACGCTTGTCAATCAAGTATTATAAGAAAAACATTTTAAGACATATACAAACAGAACTAGCAAAGGATTACAACTTAATAATAAATTAACAGAAATAAAAAAAAAAATAACTTTATATATATATATTTATATTATATATACACGTACACACACAAGAAATGACACAATATGCTTCTTCCCATAGTTTAAGTAAACAAATAAATAGGAATAGCCAAACCTGCTATAATTGATATTGGCCAAAATGCATTACATCAGCAATTAAATAAATACGTGTTGCAAGCAACATAAAAACAGTGTTTTAAAATGTGCCAACGCAGCCCAGTTATATTGGATTGGGCCATAAAGTGAACTCGAAAAAACTCTTTAACAAATTTAAAGCAAATGTTTCCTTTTATTATTCTAAACACATTACATTTAACTATGATACTAAGATATGTAAATGATTTTGTAGCACCTACAGCTCAAACTAAGGAAGTTTTTGCCCCACCCAAAAAAACAAAAAAAACAAAAGTTCTCTTTTGTTCTGCTGATACCCTATACTGATGACTTAAAGAAAAAAAATTGTCTTGCAATGCACCTCTTGCTTGATTTGGGTTTTTGACTGTGTGGGTTTGGGGGGGGAAGGGGGGACCTGTGTACAACACTCTCCCTCGCTCAATAGAATTGTTTGCATTAGGCTATGAAAAGATACGAAGACCAACTGTTTGTAATCCTTCTTTCAAAAAACAATCTACTAATCCAATTTAAAACATATCTTGTTCTCTAAAAAGTTACCAGTGCAGTATGAATGACAAAGTTGTCAATTTTCCCCTAAATTAGCCAGTCAAAATATTATTTTATTTTTTTCAAATCCAGATTCTCTTGTAAAAATTCTTTATATTTTATAAAAATAGATTTTTCTGGAAACCCATTTTCAGCAAAGAGACAAACTCTTTGGCAACATTGTTCGCTTATTTAAATTGTTTTGCGTCATCAGGTGATCTGACCTTAGCTGTCCCCTCAGGAATCTCCTTCCAATACTAAGTTGAGAAACAATACAATTAAATGCAAAAGTATTTTTTTTTGTTCCCTTTTTGCACATACATACCATATTGTTTCGATATATATATATATATATATATACATATACATTGTATATATACATACATATATATACATACATACACGTACCCTTTGAGTGTCAGAACCTTTGCTACATTCCCACACTAAAAGGGCTTTTGGAAAGGAGGGGGGAGCAGGTCACCAATCTGAAAAGGTCTCATCTTATGAACAGAAAAGAAAGCTGAGAAAGAAAAGAAAAAAACTTTTTTCTTTTCTTTATTGTATTACATTTGTAAAAATTGTTTTTATTTTTTCAAGTTTTTTTAATTATTTTTTTTTATTATTTTTTAATTCTTCAAATGAACTCATGGTCATCTTAAAAACAGCCACCTTCAAAGAAGGCGTAAAACTAGCCGGCTGGGTTAAAAAAAGCCCTGCTCATTGTATTCTATGTATATTATATTCAACGACGACAGCTATGAAAGAACATTCAATGCATCAAAGTTTTTTTGTTATTTTTCTTTTTTCTAAGCATTATAAAATCCTTTCTGGTTTATCACAGGATATCCAATGGTAATACTTAGGCAACACTGGCTTATAAAGTCCATGGTTGGTTATAAGCCATTTATAGTCTGTTTTTTATTTTTTTTCATTATATTGTTCATGAACAGATTTTTTTAGGTCGATGTAGGCTAGAAATTCAAGACTTGTGGGTTTTGTTGGTTTTAAAGGAAACTTGCAGAACTCTGTCTCCCAAGCGATATCCATTAAGGCTGGCGATAGCCATAGCTGCTTCATCATAATTGGTCATTGTGACAAAGCCAAATCCCTTGCACTTGTTGGTGTTAAAATCACGGATGACTTTGACGTTGTTGACTGCCCCAAATGGGCCAAAAAGCTGCCAAAGGACACTCTCATCTGAGTCGGGAGAGAGGTTGTAAACAAAGATACACCAACCGGTACCCGTGTGCCCAGGGATGTTCATTCCAACCAAGCTTGTCATTCCATCAATAGTGATTGGAGAAAACCTAAAAGGAAAAGGAGAAAACAGATATAAATAAAGTCATAACAAACATAGGTGTTAGAAATAGAGAAAGAAAAAAAATGGTTTAAATATACATGAAATGGTTCTACTAATGGAAAAATGTAGAGTAATAGCAACAATAAACATAATCCATGTATGATATCAACCCACCATATGATCAATTTACTTTTTTATACAATTTTAGATACTATAAGTATTTTTTTTTTTTTTTTTGGTTTCTTATATAAATAAATTGAGGCAAATACAATCAATATTTTAAGGCACATGAGTTAGTATTTTTAACAAATGATTTCAGGTAGTTGCAGTATCTCACAAAAGTGAGTACACCCCTCACATTTTTGTAAATATTTTATTATATTTTTTCATGTGACAACACTGAAGAAATTACACTTTGCTACAATGTAAAGTAATGAGTGTACAGCTTGTATAACAGTGCAAATTTGCTGTCCTCTCAAAATAACTCAACACAGCCATTAATGTCTAAACCACTGGTAACAAAAGTGAGTACACCCCTAAGCGAAAATGTCCAAATTGGGCCCAAAGTGTCAATATTTTGTGTAGCCACCATTATTTACAGCAGTTAACCCTCTTGGGCATGGAGTTCACCAGAGCTTCACAGGTTGCCACTGGAGTCCTCTTCCACTCCTCCATGATGACATCACGGAGCTGGTGGGTGTTGGAGATCTTGCGCTCCTCCAGCTTCCATTTGAGGATGCCCCACAGATGCTCAATAGGGTTTAGGTCTGGAAACATGCTTATCCAGTCCATTACCTTTACCCTCAGCTTTTTTACCAAGGCAGTGGTCATCTTGGAGGTGTGTTTGGGGTCATTATCATGTTGGAATACTGCCCTTTGGCCCCGTCTCTGAAGGAAGGGGATCATGCTCTGCTTCAGTATGTCATTGTACATGTTGGCATTCATGGTTCCCTCAATGAACTATAGCTCCCTAGTGCCAGCAGGACCTAGACCATGACACTCCCACCACCATGCTTGACTGTGGGCAAGACACATTTGTCTTTGTACTCCTCACCTGGTTGCCGCCACACGCTTGACAACATCTGAACCAAATAAGTTTATCTTGGTCTCATAGGACCACAGGACATGGTTCCAGTAATCCATATCCTTAGTCTGCTTGTCTTCAGCAAACTGTTTGCGGTCTTTCTTGTACGTCATTTTTATAAGAGGCTTCATTCTGGGACGACTGCCGTGGAGACCAATTTGATGCAGTGTGAGGTGTATGGTCTGAGCACTGACAGGCTGACCCCCCCCCACCCCTTCAACCTCTGCAGCAATGCTGGCAGCACTCATACGTCTATTTCCCAAAGATAACCTCTGGATATGACGCTGACCACGTGCACTCTACTACTTTGGTTAACCATGGCAGGCCTGTTCTGAGTGGAACCTGTCCTGTTAAACCGCTGTATGGGCTTTGACACCATGCTGCAGCTCAGTTTCAGGGTCTTGGCAATCTTCTTATAGCTTAGGCCATCTTTATGTAGAGCAACAATTCTTGTTTTCAGATCCTCAGAGAGTTCTTTGCCATGAGGTGCCATGTTGAACTTGACCAGTATGAGAGAGTGAGAGTGATAATACCAATTTTAACACACCTGCTCCCCATTCACACCTGAGACCTTGTAACACTAAGGAGTCACATGACACCGGGGAGGTAAAATGGCTAATTGGGCCCAATTTGGACATTTTGACTTAGAGGGTGTACTCACTTTTGTTGTTAGCGGTTTAGACATTAATGGCTGTGTGTTGAGTTATTTTGAGGGGACAACAAATTTGCACTGTTATACAAGCTGTACACCCACTACTTTACATTGTAGCAAAGTGTAATTTCTTCAGTGTTGTCACATGAAAAGATATAATAAAATATTTACAAAAATGTGAAGGGTGTACTGACTTTTGTGAGATACTGTATCAACAAGACTCACAAAAGAAATATTTGATTGGCCAGCAGTGGGTTGCATCTCTGCCCTGGGTATTGTTCTTCCAAACTTTAATTTTAATTAGTATTTTTTCACCCAGGTTCTTTAAATATTGAAATAATGAAAATACTGGACATGATTATTCAAATGTATTCCTAGCTCAATAAGGTAACAAATGCATTTAATATTCAGGGGATAACAAGCCCAATATAAGTCAGGCTTTGACAAAATGTAACTTTCCGGCTACCATTATTTCACTAATAAACTACCAACTTTCACACAATTAACTTTATTTTTAATTTAGAACATTTCTTATATTTTAATCCATAACGTGTTGGTATGAAGGTTGGGTTGCATATTGACAGACATGTATAATAACAGAAAATATCACTTAATTTGTCATTTAACAGAAACACTGGCCTTGTAATAAAGTGCTTGTGAAGGCATAAAAGAAACCAACCAATATATAAAAGGTGAAAGTCATTAAACCTGCAAATGAAAAAAAGCTTTCAGGCAGTTAAGGCATCCACAGCTATACAGATCATTTGTTTTCATCAGAACCAGATACTGGGGCCATTTGTTATGTTGAGCTGCTGAGATGGACCTTTTATTTTTCAAAAATGCCAAGTATAACTTCAGGCGATAACTGATTTAGTAATGATTTACTGAATGTATTTTGTACTCATCCAGGTTATATACAGAAGTCTTACTGTGCATTTATTCACTATGGTCATCCAAAACTACTATGCACATGCCTAAAATCGGGTTTATTAATTAATTACAGGATGGCTACACTGACAACAGACATTGACATCAAATTGTTGTCCTACTAATTCGGTTTAGCTTGCATCACTTGATGTCCAATTTCATTGTTATTAATTGGTGGCCCAGGAACCTTTATACTGCCAGTGTTTTCAGAAAATTTGATAGTTGTGGGGTAGATTTACTAAAACTGTAGAGTGCAAAATCTGGTGCAGCTCTGCATAGAATCAGCTTCCAGGTTTTTTTTCTTTTGTCAAAGCTTAATTGAACAAGCTGAGGTTAGAAGTTGCTTGGCTACCATGCACAGCTGCAACAGATTTTGCACTCTCCAGTTTTAATAAATCAACCCTACTGCACCTCTCCATATGTCCTGCTCCTGTAGACCTAAATTTGTTGCAACATATGTCTCCCCTGCTTTGTATTGCTTCTGCTGACCTGCAGCACCTGGAATCACTGAGAATCACTGAGCCTAAATGTCACCCATTGCTGACAAAGGGTTTTGATGTGGTGGGCAAACCATGCTTGTCCTCCAATTTAAGTATTTACTAAAACATTACTGCCCAAAAGGCAACTGATTGCTCAATTTCTCATCTAAAGTTTATCTAATTATACTTTACTGTTGGGATGGTTTGGGCCATGCTGTACCAGTGCTGGGCTCACTCTTGAAGGAACTAAACCCCCAGAAAACCCCCCACTAGCACGGCCCTTGTCTGCTATATCTTAAGACTGTTCTGCTAGAACTGGTCAGCTTATCAATGACAAATCACACATGGCCACGGCCAATTGCAAATAAGAAGGATGTATTAACTTTGATTTATTTAGAGTCATGCTTCAGTGACAGATCATGAGTCATCAGACCTGTTTTTTTCTTTTGTTCTGTACAGCTTCCAACTGCTGTAAATCTGATGTTTAACAGTGGTTTTGTTTCCTGTGGCAATAATGCTTAATTATTCCATTCCATGTTTGATTGTCAGGGAATTGGACAAATTAATTTTGTTTTATATAGGGTTATGTTTCAGTTACAGATTCATCTGACCTGTTTTAGCCTTTGCTCATCTGCATTGTCTAACTGCTGTAAACTTGATGCTTAAAGGTGGATCATATGGTCTATAAAATTCCATAAAGCTCACATAACTGTTTTTAATGTTCTACATAACAAATATTACTTTGCAAGCCTGCTACTGGTTTATCATAGTGTTGTCCTGCCTCTTAAGATAGTGGATCTAATTTTGAACAATTGCCTAAATTAAACTGTATGTACAAGTTTATTTTATTTTGTTTTTGGATAGAGTAGGGAAGGGTTTAAATCCCAGTCAGATTTTTCTATGTCTGTGTATCATTAAGAAATTTTCTTTCTCTTCCTGTCCCAGAGAAGCAACAGGAAGTTAAAGGAAATCTCCCAAAGTAAGTCTAATGCCCCTCCAAAATACACAATATTGTCAAAAGTATTGGGACACCTGCCTTTACATGCAAATTATCTTTAATGGCATCCCAGTCTTAGTCTGTAAGGTTCACTATCAAGTTGGTCCGCCCTTTGCAGCTAGAACAGCTTCAAATCTTCTGGGAAGGTTGTCCACAAAGTTTAGGAGTGTGTCAATGGGAATGCTAGACCATTCTTCCAGAAGCGCATTTGTGAGGTTAGGCACTGATGTTGGACAAGAAGGCCTGGCTCACTCTCTCCACTCGAATTCATCCCAAAGGTGTTCTATCGGGTTGAGGTCATGACTTCTCTACCCCAAACTTGCTCATCCATGTCTTTATGCACTGCTTTGTGCACTGGTCCAAATCATTTGGTGGAGGGAGAATTAAGGTGTGGGGTTGCTTTTCAGGGGTTGGGTGTGGCCCCTTAGTTACAGTGAAGGGAACTGCAACAGCATACCACAACATTTTGGACTATTTCATGCTCCCAACTTTGTGGGAACAGTTTGGGGATGGCCCTTTGTTGACCCAACATGACTGTGCACCAGTGCACAAAGCAAGGTCCGTAAAGACAATTAAGACAAACGTGATTTTGGGGTGGAAGAACTTTGCTGGCCTGCACAGAGTCCTGACCTCAAGCTGATTGAATACCTTTGGGATGAATTAGAGCGGAGACTGCGAGCCAGGCCTTCTCGCCCAACATCAGTGCCTGACCTCACAAATGTGCTTCTGGAAGAATGGTCAAACATTCCCATAGGCACAATCCTAAACCTCGTGGACAGCCTTCATAGAAGAGTTGAAGCTGTTATAGCTGCAAAAGGTGGGCTAACTCAATATCGAACTCTACGGACTAAGACTGGGATTTCATTAAATTTCATGTGCTAGTAAAAGCAGGCATCCCAATACTGTTGACAATATAGTGTAGTTGTTTCTGAAACAGGTGCCTCCATTGGAAGACTGCCCCTTACTTCTTGGTCTGGGAGCACAATTTGCAATAGGCAGCAGTACAAATAGAGAGATAAATCTACCCAATGGGGATACACACAGCAATATAAACTTTACAAAGGGTCTAACCCTTTCCCATTCTATCCGAAGCAAAAGCTTAGTGATACATTATACAAAACTGAAAGACCCCTAATCGATACAAATTAAATTTGTAATAGGTCATTGTTGACTCTTAGAATGAATTTTCAGTCGGTGTAGCTGGTATACCTTAACTGCTGCTGTAGCCCACCTGTGGATAAAAACAAAATGGTGAAAAAAATGGAACCACACAATACACTGACGTCCTTAGAAAAGTAAAAACCAACAGAAGTCCCAACTCAAAAGAACAGAATCTTGCATGCTGGTGGGAAAAAAGGAGCAATTAAACAAACACAAATAAAGTTAGTGAATTAAAAAAAAAATAACAAAACAAACAGAAAAGAAATAAATTATAGCACCAATCTGTGCCAACATGGACATCTGGCATTCTGTAAAATTCTAATTACCTCTTAACGCCATAGGCCATATTAAGCAAATTGTCCAGCCTGAAAGAGAAGGAGTGTCTTTGGGTTAATGTCTTACAGATGGTAAGAGAGCTCAATGGAGCCTTTATTAATGACGTCCCTTTTCAATAGAAAGACAAATCTTCTAACACTTGATTAGCTGCTGGGCGGTTTAGCCTGTAGGAGTCAATCAAGCAGCATTTCATACATTGAAAAACCTCCAGAAATGTAACAGCCTGCCTTTTAACTTCTCTACTCAAATACTGTGGACAGGAACAGATGCTGTATGTAGGGCTTAAAGTGCACCTGTAGCTCTGGAGAACAAAACACACTGCACAGTAGGCAGGTATATATATATTTTTTATAAAATTTCAATCACATTTGGCAAGACAAAACGTAGCCCTCATATACTAAGTCCTCATATACCATATCTCACCCCTCACACCTTTATTAGAAAGCTGGGGTAATGCAAAGACACCCGGTAATAGCAGGTGCCTGCTTCACAATGCAAATGCCACTCTACTTAGTATATAATGCACACAGGTACACCTTAAACACTGTTAGGGTTGGAGGACAAAGCTTGATACCAAAAGTATTGCCAGCCATCAAAGAACAGACGGCTGATATAATTAACTTTTCCTTTATTTAACAGCATAAGAAAAAAATAATTATGATATCCGATTGACTGAAATGCAGAACTCAATGTTGCTCTGAATTTAAAACTTCTACAAAAATATCCTCCATAAATAGCAAGCATTTTATAATGGCGAGGCAGGAGGGGTGCAATGTGTTTGCCCATAGCTGGAACAATTTTTAAGGATCCAGCAGCCTATTAAGCTTGTGGTCTGTGGAAAACGTGTAATTGGACAGGCTATGGGCATTCATAATTTGAATATTCTTAAACAGAAATTCAAACCAAATCTAACCTTTGTAGCTACAGGCACTGTGGAGAAGTTAAGTTAAATCCACAACAAAAGCACTGAACCTGTTCTCTCAGCAGCTCAGCTCACCCTGCTCTCCCATCCAAGAGCACTTGCTCTGTTAACATTAGAGAATAGATGTCTGCTGAGCCACTGCTGGGACAGGGAGCAAGGGGAACATAGCTGCTGAGAGAATGACATGGATGTCCTCAGTGGTTCTGATGTGAATTTTTGAGTATTATTGCTACAGATAAAGATGTGAGGTCAATTCATTTGTTAAGATTGTAAGGATGTAAATATTTAAATGTCTACAGCCTGACCACAGGTTCACTTTAACTTTTGCATCCTCAGGATGTCTTCTTTACAGGGTACTATTAAAAGTAAAGTGCAGGCAATCTACAAGAGTATTGCCTTGGGCCTAGCAATATCTTAAAGAATCACTGTACATAACCTTGAATAATATAAGAGTTTTTAACAACATTCACGAATGAAAATGTAAAGACATTATCAGAACAAGTGATGTTTAAAACGAGTGAAATGAACAAAAAAAAACAACAAAAAAAATGCTTTTGGCTTGACATACACTTTACCCATTTTTTTAAACCTTAAACTGGCAAAGTTTCCATTATGTTTTCATTTCTGCTTGTGACCCAATTGAAAAGACTTTACCTTGCCCCGTGACTCCAGTACAAAAAAATAAAGGTGTTACCGGCTATCGCTGAGAAAGAAGTCAAAAACAACCAAAATACAAACGGTTTAACCCTTCCTCCCCAAAATTGGATTTTGTCTGGGTCACCATTGAAGTAATATTGCACTAGGGACAAAAAAAATGGCAAAAACAACTGACAGGGGTTTTGAAGCTTCCTCATTCTATACATAAAAAAATATTTGGTCCAGAGTTGAACTTTAAGACTGTGTGTGATCCCTTGACCAGGAAAAAAATACTATGGTCCCATTATGCAAAAGGGAGCATTCTTCAAGCCATCAGATACTGGACTACATACTGGCTACTCTCCTTTTAAAGTACAATAATGTTTTCATTGGTTATATTTAGTGATTCCAGCAGCTCTTCATTTTATAACAATATCTTGATTTCCTATCAGACTGGACTTGTTTTTTAATGAAAACTCAGAGCCCATTTAAAATGCAAAGGGCGTGCAAAGACTGACACCCCTTCTGCCATCAGCTTGTCTATCTCTTCATGTAAGCTCCAAAATGTTAATTCCATGTAATGCTTGGGATGTTCCCTGATCGACAGCAAATAATGCTTCATTCGCCTGGGACCTCACCTGTCAGAATCGAGATGGTTTAGGCAGTAGAAGTCTGCTCCAATTTTTGGAACAAAATCAGAGTACAGAATGTTACATTTTTGGAAGGTCTAAAGAGGGATTTGTGAGGTGGGGGGGAGTAGAGATGTCACCAAAAATAGTTCTGCATTTAGAAAAAGGCAAGCAATAATTAATCTTTTTTTTCCTAGACACTGCACGCACCGATATTAAAAAATGATAGCTCGTAAAAGATTTCAGCTTCCAAGCACTGCCTAGCAGCCCTGTGAAGCACCATGGGAGCATATTGGAAGGAAGCTGATCAATACCTTCTGAAACTTGGCAAAAGATTAGTTCTCAGCCTTGAATAAAATAGGCCTTTGAGCAGTTTTGAGTGAATAATCAATCTATCTTACACAGAGACGAGGAGACATCCTCGCTTACACCATATTACCCCTTTACACTGGAAAAAATGAGCTACTGGCCTATCTGGCATCAGCAGAATTAACACTTGCCCTGCCACTGTGGAGGACAGTCAGTCTAATAACTCCAGAGAAAAAATGGGCTTTTCCATCACCCGACACCACATGAATATTACCTTTCTATTGTATATGCTGTGCGAACCCAGACATTGCCGTCTCCATTTACATATTTTCTAGCCAGCCGTACAGTAAGCAATCTCTTACCATAAAGATAAGCCAGCTAGCCAACAAATCAATGTCTGAAGATACAGATATCAGCATAAACAAAGCCTTGGTCGGCTTCTGCGTGTCTTGCCAGCCCCAGATGCGCACAAACAGGACTTTTCTTATTGTACACAACAAAATTAAAGGCAGACAAGGATAAAACAAATTTTCTTTCCAATACAATAAAGATTTGATAGCACCATATGGCATTCTTAGGGTGTGTGTGTGACAAACATTTTACATTTGTAATGAGCGTAATAAAACAAAGGAGCTAACCTGACAAATTGATGTGATTTAATAGCAAATCAGTGCACGGCAAAGAAGAATGGGCAAGCTTGAAAAATATTTTTTTTCACTACAGCAGCAAAAGCTTGAAAAGGGTTGAAAGGATACCTGCTTAAAAAGTGCTGTTGTTTGAGATCAAGAGGGCCGTGATATCATGCCATATCAAGATAAGAAGACACTTTTTCTTGGTCAGGCAAGTGATGATGTCATCGTGGTGTGCCCACAAAGAGAAGGTAATTTAGAAACCTTAGGACCTTCCATATTAATTTCCAATGGCTAAATTGACTTTTTACTACCTGGAGCTATAAGAAGTCTCACAAAGCAACTGAATAAAGTATGGAGGTTGCCAACCTCCCTGTGGTGACATAGTGTTTAAGGTAGCTCCAGTCCAACTACTTATTACTTATTAGCCTAGAAGCAATTTCTGTCACACACTGCAGCAACACCAGTCCCTTTATAAATTATATTTACCGTATCATTGCAGAAAAAAATTATGCAAGATTAACTGAAAGGTTAGCCAATTTTGCTACTAAACCCTAAAAAAATGTGCTTTGCTAGATTGGCTGTTATGGTGAACTGAGTCTTTAAACAACAGTCCCGGCAAAATATGATTGACCAGCTTTCACTAGAGCCACTCATTGCAGTTGTTAAGGAATAGTAAGATTAGTCAGTCTTGGGTTGTTTTTAGTCATGCGTTGGTCACATGTACATGTTGGTCGCCCATGTAATAATAGTTTGTCTTAAACTGTCCACATGTTTTTAATTTATTATTTGTTAACCATACTATTTAATGTAAAACACATTTTTGAGAAGAGGACTTCCATTGTAGTTATTTGACTTGATGCTACACTTTGACATGATCGCTCAACATAAATGTATAATTACCTGAACCTCTGTGCCTGGTGGTGAAGAGGACCTGGATAACGTCTGTTGGGGGACTGATAGAGCTGGGAGAGCAATGCTTGGCTAGTTTTCTGACTAGGATTGTTGGCAAATTTCACAGTTATTGGTTCACTTGCTCCACTTGGCTTTTGTCCGTTCAGGCCTTTTATGGCTTCCTCTGCCTCTATTCTCTTGTCAAAGCGGATAAATCCAACTCCCCGAGACACACCTGTAAGGAAAACATTACAAATTTATTGGTAAAAGCCTAAATGTACAGTGGAAAAACAGCGTGTGCTGTTATAAGGCAGGCTAGATGAACTGGGAATAGAAACTTGGCTGCTCATGTTAAACTGCATAATCAGTAAAGGTCTCATGTTTGTATAATTCATTGCCATCTTTAGCTAATTGAGGAAGACGTAAGAATAGTTTACTCTTCTAGCACTTATCCAGTATTTTTTTGGGGCTATAAGGTAACCTCCCCCAGAAGAAGCAGCACTCTGATAAGGCTAGATGGGAAACAAAAGGAACCAGTTTGGATCATTCTTCATAAGCTACTGACAGGCGGTGAGGAAGTGATAAGATGCCTCCTCACTGACTGTTTAACCTCATTTTTGCAGATAAATGCACTGCAACCACATGCATTGCATCTGGTTGTGGGACAATTGCTGCGCTCCCCATTTGCCAGAGTGTTTAGCTTGATCACTACATGTTGGGTAAACTTTTCTGCTGGCATAAAGTGAAGCATCATGACCATGGCATGTAAAGTCCCTTGCCCATTGCCTATTGCAGCATAAGTGGGAGAGATTGGGAAGCTGAAAAAACAAGCATTTTCACTGCCCACCCCCCAACCACATGTCTAGATGGCATGCCAAATTGACATAGTAAGGAGAGAGGAAACAGTTCCATAAAAAGCTCAGTCCAGGGAGATATAGAACAAAGATAATGTTTAACCTAAACGAAAAGTCAGGCCTCAGGCAATTGCAGTTTCATCCTTGCCCTAAGCTGGCTTGGTTGCCATATAAATACACTTATGCTTCTTGAGGAAAATGGCGATTGCTTGGTATCTACAGAGCAAGGCTTATATCGACAAGCTAGAGTTGAAAGTGAAGCCAAGTTTATATTCGTGGGATTATGTAAATATATATTGAAAAGTATAGCAATCCTATCATAAACTGACTTTCTGAACTCATTTTAGATATTTATTATTTTTTTTTTTAATGTACAGTATATCATAGATAGAGTACATCACACTCTTCTTTTTATTTAATAAAAACAAATCCCTCTCTTTCTAAATAATTGATACTAAATAAAAATAGTATTTGGATGGCTTGGGGCACCAGGCCCCTGCAAAAGGAACTGGAAATGGCACATTTTAAAACAATTTAAACCCCATCTCCAGCAGCACATATTTAACTTTTCCTCCCATCCCTGCCATCCCATTCTGGCACTGGTAAGAACATACTAGACACTTCAGAATATGGAGATGCGTGTGACTTATTCTATGAGACAGTGCTGGGTCAATTGGCAAGCACCAGCACTTTCACATGGGAGGAGTCAATATCCCCAGTGTAAGCCATAGCTTGAAAGACTCATGGCCTACATAAAATTATTTTTCCTTCTTCTTGGATCTGATTACAGCTGTGCAGGAGTGAAGGAAAGCTAAGTATGTGCTGCTGGGCAGGGGACATTATAGTAAATGTGTTGCTTTGTTCTTAATGGGCAAAGCACAGCACAGATCACCGGTTGTCATGAACTGTTGTGATAGGTGAATATAAAGAGGTGAAAATTGTTTCTAATTTCTTTTTTTAGTATTAGTTCATCTCTTCTGATTGCATAACAAAACAACCCCAAACCCGGACTGTCTCATTTAAATGCACTGAAGTAGGAACTGAAATAGAACTTTCACTCCTTGCCACTGAAGATCTCTTCCCATACTGCTCCAAGCCCATTTGAAAATGTAACACTTTAATGATGTGCAGACTGGTAAAGCTATACACTTGATGAAAAAAACAAGTGGGAATCCCTTGTTTGGACTGCCACTAATGGCCAAAGCCAAGAGTGTAAGTGTTCTAACATCTGTGGAACCATCTTATAACAGTGTGTACCTGTAACTTGATCAACTAAAATTCTTGAGGTGATGATGCGTCCATACTGTGAAAATAACTGTTCCAGCTCTTTCTGCGTCATCGTTTTTGGAAGGCCGCTAACATACAAGTTAGCATCACGGATTGATGCGGAACTGGGACGGGCATAGGAAACCTGGTCAAGAAGAAAGGAAATGTTTGTAATCAGGTGTTTTCTCTAATATAATGTCTCCTATGAGACTAGAAACAAATTAAAAAAAAAAGATTTGGTTGTAAACAATGTTTTTTTTAAATAGCATAGCTTTTCTGATGTCTAAATATAATATAATGTCAAAATATAACCTACATGTTTATCTCATTTTCTGAAGCTAGGAGGGGCAGTAATAAGCTAATAATATAAAAATAAGTGGATCTGAAAAGCTATTCTTCTAGAATAATCTGCTGGCAGTGCCTTCATGACTTTCTATGACATATATGTGATATGACATTATACATATCCGTTATATATGTTAAAAAGGAAATGACCGATGTCTGAAAAGTCCCAGTCAATGAGTCTTTCAGGACTAAAGTCTCTTTAAGTCAGTTGGTCTTAAGAGTCCTCCCGTAAGTACCGTCGGATGTACAAAGAGAGTCATGTCCAAGGAAATTTTAGGTAACTGGAATTTCAGTACTTCCGTGACGGTCGTCTAATAAGATCTTCTTATCGAAAAGTCTAGGTGAATAAAAATATAATAATCGAATAATGACGGGGAGGATCGAAGTCTTTTACTCTATTTGTACATCCAATATAAAACTGTAATATAATAT
>BLSH010101080.1:1619370-1634145 GCA_018402905.1 Glandirana rugosa | reverse complement strand
GGTCTAGGAGATTCAGCTAGCCACCCATATTAATCAAGCCACAACATAATAATGCAGGGAACAATGCTGACATCATAATATTAGTGTTCCTTTCTGCATCATTGAGAACTGCCCACTAATACTACCGGAGGCGAAGAGGAAGGATTTGAGGATGTCTCATGGCTGGATAGATGTAAAAAGGTTTGCATGGTGATAATTTTCTCAAGCCATGGGGTGGGGGTTGCTTTGGTGGGAAGAGCATTAAGGGTAGGCTACAAAAGGTGGACTTTTGTTATAATCATATTATCATAAAGGATAACATACAAACCAGCGAATAGGTCCTCCCTCGGCCCATTATGGGCATTTCAGGAGGAAAAGAAAATGGGATTTAAACATGCCATAAAGAGATCACATATATATATATATATATATATATATATATATATATATATATATACACACACACAAGTAAAATATCCACAAGCTTTATTTGTACATGCAGATCTGCAGCACCAACATAAGTATCAGATGGATACTTAATGTACATGTTATACACTGGGCATGACTGCATTTTATTTGTGCTTTTACAAATAAAGCTTGTGGATGTTTTTGTTATGTACATATATATGACATTTAACTATAGAAAGTAGTCGACTAACTTGGGGTGGGGTACCTCATCCATCTTATATTATCATCTACCAAAAAATCTTTCCTATTATGGACTTTACTGGTACGATATAAAAAGTTTAATAAATACATTAATTCTACAATATCTGTGACCGTCTCTCTCTGGTACCTGTAAAGTCCATAATAAAGGAAAGGTTTTTTTTTGTAGATACATATATATGATCTCTTTTTGGCACATTGAAAGTCCCATTTTCTTTTCCTCCTGAAACGTCTGTTACGGGGCTAGGGGGACCTATTCACTGTTCTTTACTTAGGGATGGTGATCAAGGAGGGATGCTGCTATTGACAAGAATGTTCCACCATTGATACTTTGTGATACATTTGATAACATACAAAAACCATAACTCATTCATTGATTTGGGACTTTCAAGGGGCTCTGTTTAATAAATATTTGTCTAATCACAATATAATGGGAGGGCATTTTGGTGGGGGTCTGTCTTTCATTTTTCATTGTTTTGTAGTTTGTAGTTGGGTTCTAGTCTGCATGCTCAGTGGTGCAGTACATCATTTCGTTTTTGAATAGTAGATCCCCCATGAAATACAGCAACATTCGAAGGCTAGGCCCAAACTACACAGCAAATTAAGATTTGTGAAGAGGAAGCAATAAAGGAGAAAATAAAGAGAATACAATAATTATAGGTACAAATGTTAGAGATGCTAAACATCTACTTTAATGGCTACAGATCCCCTATGCCTAGACTGTGTACTGTAGCTGTGTCATCCATCCAAAGATCTATATCATCATTGTTATTTAATACTCTTTCTGTGTATTAAGCTATTAGACAGATCTAATAAAATCTCAGAAATTTTCCATAATCAAAGGCCTTTGTAGCATTCCTGATGTGCAAGAGTCCCCTAAAACACATCTAATCCACCCCCAACTGCAAAACGATCGTTTTCCTTCTTTATCTAATCTGAGTTTTAAAAATAGATGTTGACTCAACACAGAAAATGTGACTAATGTGAGATTCAGCAGAATGGATAAAGAAAGACAAACTTGCAGTTTTGCATGATTGGCTGAATGTGGGTCTTCTAGTTCAATGCTCATAGTAACTGTAAATATTGCTTGTAAGACTCAGTCCTAGAAACATGTATTTCAAATGTCATTTGTAGGTCAAAAAAACGCTTTGCAACCTCAGCTGCCAGTCCGTAGGATTTAGAGCAAATGTTGGATGGCAACCAAAGCCTCAAGCGTGGATGGGGTTAAATTTATGTGTATAAGCTATTTTGTTAGCCTGAATAATTATTCCATGCAGTGGAAATGTTTAGCTAATGAGAAGTACATTTTTTTGAATGCACTTTCAATCCCATTTCTTTTCCTCAAGAGGCGGATTTGCATTGTAAGTACAGAAGACCAAATTTGGTGCATTTTTTATGGAATTTTCTGAAAAATTTCAACACAAATTCCAATCTTTTTATGACATTTTAGTTGCATATTAAAAATGAACTTCAGTCAAAAATAAGAAATGTCTTTACTGAAATTATGCTTGGAGTGTATATCTTTTCCTATCTTTAAAACCCTTCCTTTTTGTGAAGTTGCTCTCTGATTTGCACAACTATGCTGTTCTTGGTCAACCCCTGACTTCTAAATTTAGCCTGGACTCATAAGCACCTACCCCAAACTTAAGACTATAAAGCTTTGGTTTATCAGCCAAAATCAATAACATATAAAATAATAATAAAATATATATTCCACATATAATAAATATATTTCAGGCTGATAATCCAGTTATCCTATTGCCTTTGTCAATGCATATGGTATTTATTTTCTCTGGTAAAGAAAAACTCCACTTTTGTTAAAATAAATAAATAATAATAATAATATTAATATAGCATTGAAAAAATGCTACTCAAGCCATTTTGCAATTCAATGTGTTAAAAATTATCTTTCCTTTTCAATCTGCAGACACTGCAGTTTCTAAAACTATCAAAACATTCAATGCAATGTGGCAACCTGGAGTTATTCTGCACAACGGCGTGCCCCAGAAATGTCATTTCCTGCTTCTGTGATTGGCTCATTGATTTCCTCAAAAGTCTGCAAGTAAAATTTTAGACATCCCCTGGAATTTCACTTTTGGTGAGATACTCACTAACGTTTATCTACACAGAACACAGAGCTAGCCATGTGGTTATATTAAAGTCTGACCCTCTCATTCAGGAATCAGTTTGAGCCCTGGTTCACATTGACACGATTTGGCCTGCCAAATCGGCGGCAATTGCTGGCAATGGCACCGTCCTAATCGGTGCGAAGCCGCACTTGCGGCACCGCACAGATTTCAAAAAGTAGTTCTTGTACTACTTTTTGCGATTTCCATAGGCATCTGTGCAGAAACCCACACAGATGCCTGTGAAATCACCGCTGAAATCGGGACTGACATGCAGGAATGAAAGTGTACGAGTTCAGCTGAACTCGCACGATTTCATTTCCCGCACTCAGTGTGAACCTGGGCTGAAAGGAACATGGAATAGAAAAAGGTAGGAATCTGCAACAAAGTTTGTTAAAATCCTTGTCATGACAACAATTACCCACAGGCAATTTTTTTTTCTCAACAAAAGTGGAGTTACACTTAAAACAATTTGGATCATGCTGTATAAGGTCTTTTTTACCTCCTCTGGATCAACTAGAGGTTATAGGTTCTGAGGATATTTTTTATTGAGGGCCTCTATAGACAGCTTGAATTTCCTGCTGATTAATGCTTATTCTGTTATATGAGACGTGGGAGACCTTAGAAGATTATTTTCCCAACAGGGACTGTATCAGATGCAGTTAATGTTTGGGTATTTAGGCAGCCATGGATGCCCTGGTTACTTGGCTACAATAGCTTTCAGGGGGATTCCTCCATCCATGCTATTAGCATGGATGGAGGATTTGACAGATGTTCTCCCATTCAACCTTTGGGAGTCAGTTAGTGCTTGGAAAACACATTCCCTTGCAAGAGACAGGTTTGCTAAGCCAAATAGAATTCAGCTATGTATTTATTTGCAACAGCAAACTTTTCCCTCATTCCAGCAGCCAAAGACTCCCTCCCTGTGCAAGGCTTGAAATTTCAATTCATATCCTGTGGATGTTGAGATAGATGAAAAAAAGGATTATGGGTGACCGCACATTTAGATATACAGTATGTTTCAATAATATCTGGCTGGTATCATTCCATTAAAGGCTGTTTTGCACACAATGTTGGCTTCTGGAGCTGGAAGCTCCCAAAGAGGGTTATTTTTAATAAAAAAGAAAAGCAAAAAAATACTGTAGGTGGATTTCAAAAAGACCTCTATCTATCCCAAAGCCTTACCATGAGCTTAACACTTAACTCTACCCTCATCTGAACTCTTACACTAAATGTAGCCTCTAAACTTTAACCTTAATCTGTACGCTAATACTTAGTCTGCCCATATAAAATTAAAGTGTATCTCAAGCTAAGTTTAATTTTTCAGTTTTGGATAGAGTAGGGTCTGCCTTTTTTCTTTTTCCTTTTCTCTGCACCTCCTGTTCCAGAGACACAACAGGAATTAAGACAAGTTCTCTCCAAAGTGGGGTTGGGGGAGGGGGTGTATTCCCAGTTAGGCAATAGTCACCTGGATCAATAGAAACAGTAAAGCTTCCTACTGGAGACACAGACAACAACAAAACCAGAGAAAGGTTCTACCTTTGTCATATTTGGCTTTATATACAGTACATTTTAACCCTAACAACTTACCCTAACCTTTAACTTAACACCTAAATTTAAGTCTTAACACTTTAGCTTTAAAGGCTAAGTTCACCTTTTTTTTTCTAATTTCCAGCTCCCCTATGTACCAATATAGCATTAATGTACTTCTTTTGCAAAAATAAAACAGCTTTCCATTTATTCTACACAGGCTTACCTTACTCACTCTTAAAAACACTTCTCGATTACTTCTGCCTTACTTCCTGGACAGACTTTAGGTCATGACACAGGAAGAAGTCAACCAGTTGAGGGTAGATGATGCAGGGTGTGTGCTAATGAGATCAGCTGGTCAACTCCTTCCTGTGTCATGACCTATAGACCGAAAAGGAAGTAAAGCAGAAGTAATAGAGCAGTGTTTTTAAACAGCTATGAAGAGAGTTAGGTAAGCCTGCGTAGAATAAATGGAAAGCTGTTTTATTTTTGCAACAGAAGTACATTAATGCTATATTGGTACACAGGGGAGCTGGAATTTAGAAAAAAAAGGTGAACAAAGGTGGCCTATAAGCTCTCATAGGCCATATGTATCAGCATTGTAAAGTCATGTGTTGAAATCTCATGACACCAAAATTTCAGTGCCAAAGCTACTTGTTTTTGCAGTATACATTTTGTAGATAGTAATATGCAAAATTTATACACAACAGTATAAATACATTTACTTTTTTTTAATATATTTGAGTTCTAACAAAGATATTTGGTTTTAGGCTGTTGAACATGTTAAGTAAAAAAATAATTACTTTTATACAGAAGTTGATGCTTCTGTGTCCCTAGTTCAGCCCCTCCGAAGAGTTTCATTTCCATCGTTGCCATCAAATGCCACATCAATGTATACTTTAACCAATAAGACATGAGTAAGATTTTGAGTATGTCAACAAGCATATTTCTATACAACTAAGCAAAATGTTTTGGTATTGGTATGAAACATTCTAATTTATGAATGGGTTCCTTTACAAAGCTTCTAGGTCACAATCTCTGTGATTCAAAGCAAAATATGTCATACGCCAGCTTGTTTTGTGTAAAATGCATCACACGTTACCATCTATTATAACATTTGATGAAAGACGATGAATGAGGAATAAAAAAACATGCTCACCTTGATGGTTTTGGTTTGTAGTCTGAGTCCATTTAAAGTGTTAATGGCTTTTTCTGCATCCTTTGGATCAATGTAATTAACAAATCCATATCCTAGGCTCTGCCCTAGATGGAAAGAAAATAGATAAATTGGGAACTGGTCATGTTTTCAGTACATGCAAAATTTACATAAAACGATCTTTGTCAAGGTCACATCTGATCTGAAGGTTGAGGGACTTTTTTCAATGATCTCAATAAGCACACTAAGACTGGCTTCACATCTATGAGCTTTCCTTTTCACGTGTTTTTTCAGTGTATATTTTCATGTGTTTTCATGTGTTTTTCCAAATGTAGCTAAGCAAAGTGCACAGGGTTCTGTTGCCAGGAATGGATCTCTGCAAATATGCTTTTGCAGCACATGAAAACATGTGTATTGACTTCTATGCACCCATCAATGGAGAAATAAATGTACCTTAACTATTTTCCATGGCACGCAGCAACATGACACATATATGTGTACCAGACCCATTGAAGTTTTGACGCATCCTAACATACGTGTTATGACACAAAGGTGTGTACGGGCCTAAAACTTTCGCCTGATTACGGCAGCCTTAATCAAGTAGTTTGTTTAATGATCAAAGGTTTAAATCTATATTACAGGTTGGTTGAAGAAAAATAATGTTTAACATAAATTACAGACATACATTATATGTATGTTTTGTCTTTTGAAAAAAAAGTCTGATTTAGGGGAAACATACAACTTTCTTCTTGTTCACTTTTCCCATTGAAGAACACATTAAGTTACTGACAGCCCAAGTATGGTTACTACAGCAGTATTGTTGTTTGCTTACATGAATGTACCATGCCAGAGTGGCACTGAGGAGAATGATGGCAGATGTATCTGTAGGTATTAATGCTGCAAAGCCTCAACCTACTGCTTGGCAGCACTAGGGTCATTGGTTCCCAACCACAGCATGACCTGCGTGGACTTGGCATGTTCTCCCTGTGCCTGCATTTCCCACACTCCAAAGACATTCTGGTAGGTTAATTGTCTCCTGTCTAAATTGGCCCTAATATGTTTATGTATGAATATGAGTTAGGGAACATAGATAGTAAGCTCCTGGAGGGCAGGGACTGATGTGAATGTACAATATATATGTAAAGCACTGCGTAAATTGACGGCGCTATATAAGTACCTGAAATAAATACATTTGTGGTATCACATATGCATTAAAGCAACCCTGCTGGATTCTTAGAACATACAACTAATAACTCCTTGCAAAGCTAATAGTTTATTCTTACTTGTCCCACTGTCTGCACAGCTAACCTCCACTGCACTAAAGAGCAAAACTTGTTGAATGATTTTCCATGTGTATCAGATGCCTGGTCTTCTCTGCACCCTGTGGTTCCTTCCACTGGCCCCTACATCACTACTACACCCTGTAGTGATGAAGGGGTCAGCAGATGGAACAACAAAGTGCAGTGGAGGATGCCAGCATTCAACACTACCAGAAGTACTGAATGTCGAAGATTTTCTAGCAAGCTTCCACTTTCTGTGCAGCGTTGTTCATGTGGCAAGTGGGCAGCAAGACAAGTCTAAACTTTGCAGGGAGCTGCTAATTTTAGATTTTAGAAATACAGGCTTTAATGCATTGCAGCAGGAATTCTAAACACTACTTGCTGTAAGTATTGAGGAAAAAGTGGGCCGCAGCCTCAACATCAATAGAAGCTGCAGCTTGTGTTAAGTCTGGTGCAACTGCATTTCTTGTAGGGTGCTCCGGGTTCTGATGCCTCGAGGAAGCAGCAGCTACAATCATGGCTGTGCTGCCTGTCAGCGCCATATTGCAGAGCTAAGGGAAGTTTAGCTAAACTGTGCCTTGATTCTGCTCTGACACAGCTGAAGGGAATCATGGAAGGACACACCCTTACCCCTGCAATCTATGCTTTACTAACTCCTGACCTTTGCACTCTGTATGCTACATATTTGTGATCCCTGAATTATGTGCATTACAATCTCCCAAGCCCTGCAGGCATCGATAATGTTGTGTTTCATTGAAAAAATTATTGTACTGATGTTTATATGTGTCTGTGTGACTCTCACTTGTGATATACTTAAAGCCAAGAGGTGACGACATCACACACGCCCTTAGCTGTGATCTAGTGGCGGACTACGAGTTGACAGCTAGCTAGACTATACACGGCTTTTATGGATATATATGCTGGTTTCAAGCCATGTTGTGGTAATTGTTGCCACTACTTCTAATTAAAAGGCTTAACTTTTGATGGGCTTCACAATGGGAGTTTTTCATTTTACTATTTCTTCTAGTTACTAATTGGAACCCTCCACTGACTGACTGTTGCTTCTTGCCGGACGATCAGCTGTTCAAGCTTTGCTTTTGGGCTCTTCTGATCATTATAATCTATGGTACTGTTTATCTGGTAAGAGGCGTATATCTAGATGGTGTTTCTAGTGGTGGATCCTCCTTGCTGGTTCACGTTGCACATTGCATTTTATGTGGATTGATCAATCTATTCACGTTTGGATTGTTCACTAATATGGTCTTTTCACTATTCCATTGCTTAATATGTGTTATATGCTGATTATTTGCACATTGACACATCAATTTTATTGGACTTATGTTTTGTGTTTTTCGCTTGCACAATGCACTTGTAATTTTGTTTATTTTAGAGCTGCTTATAAATTGTTTTTCTAATGTCTACTAACTGGTATCACAGTTAAGTAAGTGACTGCTGCTATTTGTACATCATATAACCGAGCATGGATTTTTAACCTAACATAAAGCATAATAACAGACTATGGTAATATGTGTGACATGTATACAGTGAGAACCCTATGTTTTATTTAACTATAACACTTTACAACATTTCTATGATGTCACTTGCTTGGCCATGTGAAAATGCTAGGGCCTAGTGACTGGCTGGTAGGCCATGGCACTCTCACAGTCACATGATCTACCATGCCCAGAAGTGCTGAGCATTCTTCCCTGCAGAAAAAAAGATACTGCAAGGAAGCACAAATAAGAGGCATCTGAGTGGGTAATGGGGAAAATCCTTTAAAGAGACCCTTCATGGGCAACTTGACCGTATCTTTTTAAGGAGTTCCTCTATAAGCAATACATTTTGAAAAGCATTTGACTGCACTTAGCTACAATGCAGCTAGAAAAGCCAGAAGTACCATGTACAAAATTTATAGAATAGTGGGTTGAGCTGTAAAAAAAAAGATGTATCGTTTGTGAAAATATAAGACCAATGTATGCATCAAATTGCAATTATGTTTTAAAATTAAACAAATCAACCATTTTGAGCTTGACAATATGCCTTGAAAGAGCTTCCTTGTTTATGGACACAGTTATTAGCTTCATTGCATTGTACAGCTGCTCTTTTCATCCACACCATTCATGCACAGAAACACAATATGACTATAAGGCTCAGAGTTCCTCTGCTACAGATCTTCCTCTCCTCAACTAACACAGCATACAGATGTATTATTTATTGATTTACTGCACAACACTTACCGAGTACACAGAATCATTCATATCAGTGCCTGGTTCCAGAAGAGCTTACGGTCTAACAGCATACTTACATGCACACAATCCAAGCTGATTTTGGTCAGTGCCACTTACATTTCATGTGTATTTTGGGTTGTCAAAGGAAACCTAAGCTTTGAATTGAACCTAATTTCAAGGGACAGTCCTTCTTTAGGAACCAAATGCCTTTTACACCTCCATTTTGATATATAGTTTTGTATAAATATATGTATTATAGGAACAGGTGCATCCAAGCTACTACCTCCTGTGCAATGCCCGGTGAGCCTCAAGAACACAGCACTCCATATAGTCCATACAAAAAAATGGGAAAGGCTGGTGCCATGGAAGTCAGCTAAAACATTGTTTTATTATTGCATTTGAACAACAGTCAAAAAGAAAGCCAACACATTTCGGCCATCAGGCTTTAATCATGGCTGAGTATTATACTCCAATCAAAAGTATTCACATTGCTTCCACCATGGAAAGGATTACAGTTTATTTTCAGTAGTATAACTGGTGGAAATTGGTGATGTTGCCTAAATGTGGTGAGTAATATAATTATAATTGGACATTTTTTATTGGAAAAATGTGGAAGGACAATGTGGCAAGCATTTTACACTTAAAGTGTTATTAAACCAAGGACCCTGCATTCACTATATCTGGTGTCCCACAGTACACAGAACATGGAAATGCTATTATTTTAGTAAATATAAACTGCTAAATACCTTTTCTCAGCACTATATAGCAGTCTTGTGACTTCTATTAGTGACCAGCCGAGCATTGGTTAAAGCTTGTAGAAGGGGTTTTCTAACTGTCCTACGAGACTGCAAGACCCCTGACCCTCTGTCTGGATAGTTCTGATTGGCCCTATGCTGATCACATGCACCCCCCCAAACAAAAATAAAACTCTCTAGCAATACACACCAAACGTGCAGAGTGCCTCCAAGGCTTTGTTCTATCAGCAGATGGATTGAGAACAGTAAAAGAAGGGGAGAATCAGAGAGGACAGGATCAAACAGCCTTTTTACACAATGTGCAGGATTAACCCCTTAGGTTGCACCATGAGTATAACAAGCATACTTAACTGCATATACAGACCGATTTTTACTGTTGTGGGTTTAGTAACACCTTAAAGTGTATTTAAAGCCAACACTTTTTCTAATTATTTTTGGATAGTGTAGCATAAGTTTAGAACCCCTATTGGGCTTTCATTGATTTCTGTGCTGGGGAGTCCCACCTTCCCTATGTGTCTTGGTAATGTCACCAGAACTGAAAACAACAATTCTGAGGTGCCCCTGGAACAGAAGATGAGAGAAAGTCTTCCAACAGGAACACATGGAAATATTTCTTTACATCCCCTGTTTTATCTACGACAACTTAATATATCCTCTCCTTCTTATTTCAGAAAATGCGTGCTATGGGAATCAGAAGAACATCTTAAGAGACACAATTTAGAAAAAATCTGTACTTGGTAAGAGCCTAGACCCAGTGTGATAAATCCTAAATTGTGATAAATCTTAAACAATTGTTGTCACCCAGCATAATCCACACATAGTGTGCCCCAGCCTCTTACCTCAAATGGAATGATCACAACACCCTATGTATGGATTATGAGAGGTGACAACAATTGTGATCACAACATCCTGTCTTCCTTCCTCTGCACTTATGGACACTTTATTTTTTCTTCTGATCCAAGATTTTTTCACAATTTTGAAGAGATTCCTTCATGCACTTTTTCTTCACTGGAAGATTATCTCTTTATATTTTTAGAGATATTTTGCACATCTTGCACATTGTGGAACTATTTACCTTTTGCCTATTTGCACGTTTGGATCTCTTTGCACATCTTTATTTTATATTTTGACTTTATTTTTTGTGTCTTGATTACATTGGATGATTTGTTGATTTGCACATTTTTTATAAATTTTTCCTCAAAGTGTTATGGTTGATATGATCAGCACAATTTATATATCTTTGCACTGAATTGCTGGCACATTTGAAGAGACTTTATTTGCATAATTTTATATTTTTACTGCATATTTGCACATGTTTATTTCAGTCATTGTTTATTGCCTTTGCACTTTATGGAATATATTGTTTGATTAGTTAGAGTGAGCGCCACATCTTGCTTGTTTATTTTTCAGTTTACTGTTAGAAGGTTAACCTGTTGATGTTGGCTGCTGCTCATAGTTAGTAAGTGATCATATCCAGGTGTGCGCATTAGCTTAGTCCTTTCTATTATGATCGGAAGCTGAAGTTCTCCCCCCTGCAGTCTTCTGAGACACATGACAGGTTCTAGAAGCCTGCTTGACCATTCACGATGCACAGCGCTGCTCGCAAGCTGTTAGAGCCAGGTGCCCATAGTTAAGATTCCAGTGCAGAGGAAAGAAGACAGCCGGTAAAAAGGGCTGGGGTGAGCTCACCGCTGGATCGTGGAACAGGTGAGTCGCTGTTTTTTGTAGCTGCTGACTTTTATTCTTCTTGCAGGAGACTGGAGCTCCTATTTAAGTATATATTTCATGCGCCTCTGTCAGAAACTATAAAACTAACTGCAGATTTATAAAGGCCTCATAACAGTTTTTTTTTTATATAGAATTATGTCAGAGCCCTTTTGGTTTAAACCTATGAATAGAGTTGAGTCAACACCTGGATATTCGGGTTCAGTGGGTTCGGCCGAACTTCGTGAAAAAGTTCGGGTTCAGTACCGAACTTGACCCGAACTTGACCCCGAACCCCATTGAAGTCAATGGGGACCCAAACTTTTCGGCACAAAAACGACTGTAAAAAAGTCCTGGAAAGTGCTAGACGGCTGCAAAAGGAAGAAAAATGATTTTAGAACAATAATCTCTCCCTTACAGCAACAGCAGAAATCTGACCCAATAGGAGTAGAAGATGATTTTAGAACAATAATCTGACCCTCTAAGCAGTAGACTCTACCTAGTCCAGTCAGATCGTTCTGTAATGCAGGGTGAGATGTTATTAGATCTGCAATCTGTCCCTAAAAACAGTAGTAGCACTAATCTCTACCTAGTCCACAATCAGATCGTTCTGTAATGCAGGATGAGATGTTATTATATCTGCAATCTGTCCCTCACAGCGCCGGCAGCATCCTCTCCCTACACTAGCCAGAGAGCATGTGAGATGCAGCACTACGTGACTCCAGCTTATAAAGAGGCTGGGTCACATGATGCACTGGCCAATCACAGCCATGCCATTAGTAGGCATGGCTGTGATGGCTTCTAAGGGCAAACCAGTGAAACGCTTGTTGATTGGCTGCCCTGAAGCTATTCAACAGGCGGGATCAAATAACCGAACCCAAACTTTTTTTCAAATGTCCAGGTTTGGGTCCGGGTCACGGACACCCCAAAGTTCGGTACAGACCCGAACTTTACAGTTCAGGTTCTCTCAACTCTACCTATGAACATACCTAAAGGTGAGGCAGAGCAGATTGATGACCTTATCAGCATGCTGCTGTTCTTTTACTGTCCAGTCACAGGCTGGGTGGGTTCTAGCCCAGGATGTGTTATCTAAAAAGATCCTCTCAGGATATAAATATAGGAGTTGACTTTGCTGTAATCTCCACCCTTGCTTCACTATAAAGTAAGTCACTGACCTGAAACAATGTATGCTTTTATACACATGCTGATTTTATTTCAGAGTAAACAGGGAAGTGAGTAGACGACAGTCTGAGAGCTTTGTAGTTAAAAGGAATGGATGGTACTGCGCAGCCTATTTCTGCAGGTGTCAATATATAGTGGTCTAATACGTGATTTATGATACAATGATATACAATGATAAAGTAAAACGTATAAAATGTGTCAAATCCATAAGTATGAATAGATGATATAAAGTGCAATATACAATAGATACTTCAATAAAAATGCAGTAGGTTAGAATCTTATGAAAATATTGGCTATATATACAGCTTATAGACTCTGTGTCTATGAGGCGGGGTGGAGTAGTCCACAACTGTGAGAAAGTGTGGACTGTCTGACGACTAAGATTGTTTGTACCCAAGGATAGATAGGAACCCTAAACCTAAGTGTGGGACCAGTATACTGGCACCTGAGACGCATGGAGTTCTAGGACCACAGGAGAGGGTGAGCGACCGATTGGTCGTACCGATCGTTTGTCCAGACTGAGACTCGAAGGAAGCGTGGAAGTGAGGAATAGGACCCAAAGAAACCATGATGCGCACATGATCTTAACTAGTAAGGTGAGAGTTCTGTGAGCACTTACTCGATCGGAGCACTCACTGAAGGAATCCTCTTGGGGTGAACACCCCCCTGCAAAAGAGATTTTCTGCACTCAAATGAAGCACCAATGATTTTATATGAACACTTGGAGCACGAATGACAGTTATCACTATCACTACAGTTTTAACTAGGACTTTTTAGCTTTGAAACTGTTTGCTGTATTTCAATTTATTGCATTTACTTTTTTATATCTTTACCGTCACTTTTAACCACTGGAATATATCACTGCCATTTTAAGGTTTTAAGCTGTATATATAGCCAATATTTTCATAAGATTCTAACCTACTGCATTTGTATTGAAGTATCTGTTGTATATTGCACTTTATATCATCTATTCATACTTATGGATTTGACACATTTTATACGTTTTATTTTATCATTGTATATCATTGTATCATAAATCACGTATTAGACCACTATATATTGACACCTACAGAAATAGGCTGCTCAGTACCATCCATTCCTTTTAACTACATAGCTTATATTGTCATATAATTAGGTACAGCAGCAACCTAGTTTACTTTCACCACACCTATCATAGTAGCGCGAGGATACCCCTATCATATTAGTCTGAGAGCTTGTGTCTTAAAAAACAGCTAGTAATGGTAACCTCCATATTTTTACCCTGACAACCTGTAGAGAGGTCTAGGAACTGGCTGAGCTGTCTGCAAGTCTGGATCACAGGACTGTCTGGGCAGAATTAAAATTACACTTTCCATCTAAGTATGCAAACTTGTCAGGAGGATCTAGCACTTTTGATCCTCATTCCAGCATTCTGGTTATGGCTATGGCATTCTCTTTGTCTGTCCATCTGCAAGGTGATTAATGTGGCAAGTCTCTGGGTGGAGACCAGACCGGATTTAAGCTAGCCAAACGTTCAGACTCATGCTTGTGATAGAGAGTGATTATGTGCGTAATATCTGATCAAACCCCTTGTCTGCCCTGCTCTGCTCCGCTCCATTGGATTTCCCCGTGTATGCCCTTGAACTTGATATATCGGACTATTCTCTGGACTATGCCTGCCTTTTACCTGGACTGCCATTGAACCACTCTGCATGTTTGCCATCCATAAGTACCTGTTTGCTTTGCTCAGTTTGCGACTGCCCTAGCGTGGTGGCCAGGCACTGTAGCATTGTGTATAAGACCTGGGGGTAACCAAGTACCAGTAGGCCTGCTTGCCTTATGGGAAAGGGGGCTGCTATAAGTGAAGAACACAGTAATCAGCTATAGTGTCTGACCACCTGCATTATGGGTAAGCATGACCAGGGGCGTAATGATAAGGGTTGCAGGGGTTGCAATTGCAGCCGGGCCCCATGGTCCAGGGGGCCTGTGTGCCTCCCTTGTACACCTGGATAGGAGGAATGGTGGGGGTGGCATTTAGAGGACCCAATCTCCTCCATTTTCCTCTATCCAGTTTACTTGTCTTCTGCTGTTTCCAGGGTCCCTGTGTGCTTCCCTGGTGGGGGGGGGGGGGGGGGGGGGGGGGGGGGGGGGGGGGGGGGGGGGGGGGGGGGGGGGGGGGGGGGGGGGGGG
>BLSH010101080.1:1578537-1610507 GCA_018402905.1 Glandirana rugosa | reverse complement strand
GCAAATCTCCAACTCTAAGCAGCGGTATTTGAAATCTCAAATTCCCCCAACAATCTGATCGTAGAGCACGATCGTAGCGATCGTTGTTCTATGCAGAGCTTGATCTGCAACTCAAAGCAGCGGTATGTGAAATCTCTAATTTCTGCTATCTGTCCTCAGAGCAACAGCACAGACAGCAGTAGTAAAGTAATCTATCTCAGGATGCAGGATCAGGTCTTAAAATGGCTAAAATCTGTCCCTCACGCCGTCAGCTACCTTTCCCTATACTAACCCAAGGAGCATGTGACTGCAGCACTGTGACTCCAGCTTATAAAGAGGCTGGGTCACATGATGCACTGGCCAATCACAGCCATGCCATTAGTAGGCATGGCTGTGATGGCTTCTAAGGGCAAACCAGTGAAACGCTTGTTGATTGGCTGCCCTGCAGCTTCTCAACACGTGGAATAAAATAGCAGAACCCCGGACCGAACCCGAACGATTTTTGAAATGTCCGGGTCCGGGTCCGTGCCACGGACACCCGAAAGTTCGGTACGGACCCGAACGTTACAGTCCGGGTTCGCTCAACACTAGTCACCACCATTAATACCTTATAGTTTTGCATTGGTGATATAGCATCTGCTTATCCCTTCACACAGATCTCCTTAGTCATTTAGCTTCCTCTAACATTGTTTTATATTGGTGTAGTTTGATGATCCATTGTCTACCCACATCTGCTATGGCATTATCCATCCTTGTATACTATACCTCCAGCTTCTGCCCACACACCCTACTGCAATTTCAGTCCTGTTCTAAATGCCTCCCACATGTATAAACTATATCTCAGACTCCAATTCCGTCTGTTCCACACGGAACTGCAAATCATTTTTTTAACTGGACAAAACTGCATAGTTTTTGGTTACATGATAAAATGCTTGATTCCTTGACCCACAGTGACTTAGCGGTTAACACTTCTGCCTTGTAGCACTAGGGTCAACAATCTGAATCTCAGTCCAGGACACTATCTGCATGGAATTTGCATCTTCTCCCTGGGCTTGCATGGGTATCCTCCCACACGCCAAAAACATGTTTGTAAGGTGGTAGCAAATTGGCAGGTAAATTTCCCTATTATGTGTATGCATGTGGGATGGGGCCTTAGATTATAAGCTGCTTGAGGGCAGGGACTGATATGAATCCACAGTATGTAAAATTGTTGAAGCCATATAAATATCTGTATTAAATAATAATAAAGCACACACACTGTTTTTTTATTTGCATTCAAGTCCTCTTAATGTTATGAAGTGTCCACCTCTCATGACTTTACACATAACATGTTTCCCTGAAAATTAGTCCTACCCCCAAAATAAGACCTAGCATGATTATCGGGGAGGGCTGTAATATAAGCCCTAACCCAAAAAATAAGCCCTAGTAAAGTTCATGTAAAAAATGTAATCTGTTTTGTAAAATGATTATAATGGTATAAGGTGCAATGTGTCTCCCTTTGTAACTGTATTATGTAAAATAACTTATTTACAGTGCCGGAGCTTTTCTCCTTTCCTCCCGGCTGATGCCTGCAGCCACTCCCTCTTCAGTGCTCGGAGTGGCCTGACTTCAGCAGGGATCTTGGCTCTTCCCTCTTCTCCCGGCCCGAATCTCAGAGTGGAGAAGAAGAGCTCAGACAGGTCACGTGAGCGCCCAGAGTCGCTGTAATTAATGTATTTTCCATAATACAGCTACAAAGGGAGACACACTGCACCTTATATCGGTATAATGTTTTTATAAAACGGATTACATCATTTTATATGGACTTTAACCAAGACTCTTTTTGGGGATTAAAATTAAGTCAAAATACTGACTCCTGACCTGAGGGGGAGAGAGGACAGGGGACACAGGCACTTTTTAAAAATATTTCATTGTTTTATTGCAGGTTTCTTAGAACATAAATAAGACATCCCCTGAAAATAATCCCTAGTGTGGTTTTTGTAGCCAAAAATAATATAAGACCCGGTCTTATTTTCAGGGAAACATGGTAGACCCACCTTTCCTATACATTGTGCTTGGCGGCTTTGTACTTGCCCGTGTGAGACATCGCTAAATGTGGACGCATGCATTTCATGCCATGTAAGTGTGAAAGTCCTTAGTACAAAGCAGCTGTATGTCATAAAGCAGTCTGTGGGTGAGAAATGAAAGGTGGATAATTTGTAAAGCAAAGGAGACTGGATCAAATTAAAGCACAAGCTACAAAAAGTTTACAAATGATTTAGTACAATATTGGCCAGCACCTAAATGGGCTACCATCAATGTCCATCTCTCTTGCACTCTGTTTAGTCAAGTTACCACTATAAGAGAGTGGCAGTTGGACATGTTTCCGGTAATAATGGGCTCCCCAGCCCCAGGTGCCCTTCAGTAACCCGGTGGAATTCAATGTGGATCTCAATATTCATCTCTCTTGCACCCCTTTTAGTCACGTTTACCACTATAAGAAAGTGGGTGGGATGTCCATCTCTTCTGCACTCCATTTAGTCAAGTTACCACTATAAAAAAGAGTGGCAGTTGGACATATTAGCAGTATTAATGGGCTCCCCAGCCACAGATGACCTTCAATAATCCATTGGGACTCAATGGGGATCTCAATACCCACCTATCTAACACCCCGGTCAGTCAAGTTTACCACTATAAGAAAGAGTGGCAGTTGGACATGTTAGTGGTAATAATGGGCTCCCCAGCTCCAGGTGCCCTTCAGTTAACCTAGTGGGATTTAATGTGGATATCAGTGTCCATCTCTCCTACACCCCACTTAGTCAAGTTACCACTATAGGAGAGCATGGCAGTTGGACATGTTATTAGTATTAATGGGTTCCCCAGCCGCAGGTGATCTTCAGTAACCCATTGGGACTCTATGGAGATCTCAATATCCACCTATCTCATACCCCAGTTAGTCAAGTTTACCACTATAAGAAAGAGTGGCATTTGGACATGTTAGTGGTAATAGTGGGCTCCCCAGCTCCAGGTGCCCATCAGTTAACCTAGTGGGATTTAATGGGGATCTCAGTGTCTATCTCTCTTGCACCCCACTTAGTCAAGTTACCACTATAGGAAAGCGTGGCAGTTGGACATGTTATCAGTAATAATGGGCTCCCCAGGTGACCTTCAGTAACCCAGTGGAATTCAATGGGGATTTCAATATCTATAAATATCTATCTCTCTTGCACCCTTTTAGTCACATTTACCGCTATAAGGAGAAAAAAATAGTCTGTGGGTGGGAAACGGGAGGTGCATACTTTTTAGAGTAAAGCAGGCGGCATCAATGTAAAATACAAGGTGCAAAAAGCTTACACATGATTTAGTACATTATTGGCTTGCCCCTGAATGGGCAGCTACCATCATTGTCCATCTCTCTTGCACTCCATTTAGTCAAGTTACCACAATAAGAAAGAGTGGCAGTTGGACATATTAGCAGAATTAAATAATATGTAAACCCGACCTTTCAAATCCTGATATGTGCCTGCTGTACCATGTACTTGTATAAAAATGTATCATGTTCTGTTGGTATTGCTTGCTTTGTGTGAAATCCTGGGTGTTCCTGCCACTCCCTCTGCTTTCCTATTAAAAACTAGCCACACTAGGCAAGAGAACACACAATGGTCAGTTCTCTAGCTATGCTTTCCTCCAATGATCAGACTAGTCCTGACCCCCCCCCCCCCCCCCATCCCCCCATGCACAGTTTTTCAATGTAAAGATCAGTGTGCTGCTGTTTCTCCTCCTCTAGCTGTTATGCAGCTGAAAACAGAGGGCATGTGATAACACAAATGGGTTGTCTTTCATGTCTGTTTTAAATGGAATTGGTTGTTTTACAAGGTGAGGGTTTAAAATCACTTTAATGGGCTCCCCAGCCACAGGTGATCTTCAGTAACTCAGTGGGATTCAATGGGGATCTCAATATCCATCTATCTCACAACCCGGTTAGTCAAGTTTACCACTATAAGAAAGAGTGGCAGTTAGACATGTTGGGAGTAATAATGAGCTCCTTGGACCCAGGTGTTCTTCAATAACCTGGTTACATTCAATGAGATCTTGCTTTTGAGGCTGCTGAATTTTATAGGTAAAAGTCCCCACTCACCTATGAAGTCAGCAACCTAATTAGAGAACATTGTTCTTCTTTATAGGGTACTATCCTTCCTTATAAGGACAGTGATGTCAGTGGGCTATCATCTATTTATTGCAATATTGCAATCTTGAGAATAATACTAACATCACACAGACATTCCTGGCTATTTTTGGACTAATATACATTAAAAAAGCCTTTATTTGTATTATACTGTATCTTAAAATATCTTTGCTTCACTGTGTCCATTCAGGGTCTCTCTCAAGTCAACACAGTACCTACTATGCTGTAGGGAGAGCTAGCAACAACAGAGAAACAGTGATTAATTATTTGAAGGAACAGTGTTCCCATAAGAATGCAGATGTTCGCAGGTCAAATTAATTCTGTTTCCTGGTTATTTATGGTTTTGAAAAGAAAATGTGCTCCAAATAAATATGTTATGGTCAATAAATGTCATGGCATATTATTGAAGAATGTAAGAATATGTGTTATATGCACCATCTAATGAAAAGGTCATTAAATGAGATATCAGTTACAAGCCTAGCTAGGAGCTTTTCTTGTCTCACAGCTTATCGTGTTCAGAGGATCTCAGAATCAAACTACCTAGAGACCTTGCTAGCTCTCATTCTATATCGTACAATTACTGGCTGCAGGCACAGCTTCTGTGCCCATGATTTGAAAAGCTATAATCTAGAACCCCAGATAACACATTTTTTGTTTAGAGGGGAAGATATAGTGGGGAAAGTTATATCAACTGTTGGGGTTTTATTGCCATTTGTATCCCCACTAGGGAGATTTAACCTCACTACCTGCTCTAGTGACTGGAGAACTGTACTGGAGAATCCCCAATCGGTTGGTGACATGTCACTGGCTCATTGGATAACTCAAAGGAATATATGGAAAATATATATATAGGATCCACAAGACCTTCTGAAATGACCCACTCCATAAATGTATAACTACAAATCAGTCAGTCCCATGGCAAAACTCAGGGAACCAAAAATGGGGTTCTTGGCAACTTCAGTAGCAGTAGCGGCATCTTGCATTGGAGGCCAGTGGTCTATATTGCAGCCTTAGTAAATGCCCCATTACCACTGATGGACAGTGGCCTATATTGCACCCATATAACAGCAACTGTTACCCAAATATCCCTACAGGTGGCTAGTAGCATAAGAATGATGCCATAATACATTCAAGTATAGTATTACTAATAGGTCATTCTGTAGAACACATCAAATTAATAAAAAATATGCCTAAACAGATATAAACTTCAATAGTATGAAATTCTGATGATTTAAAAGAATCATGTGTTGGATTTGTAGATTTTATACATATCTGTGACATTGTCATATAACAACTGGCAAGCTAAATGTCATATACATACACTATATTACCAAACGTATTGGGGCGCCTGCCTTTACACACACATGAACTTTAATGGCATCCCAGTCTTAGTCCGTAGGGTTCAATATTGAGGTCCATAAAGACATGGATGAGTGAGTTTGGGGTGAAGCAATTTGACTGGCCTGCACTTCAACCTGATAGAACACCTTTGGGATGAATTAGAGTGGAGACTGCGAGCCAGGCCTTCTCATCCAACATCAGTGCCTGACCTCACAAATGCACTTCTGGAAGAATGGCCAAACATTCCCATAGACACACTCCTAAACCTTCTGGACGGCCTTCCCAGAAGAGTTGAAGCTGTTAGAGCTGCAAAGGGTGGGCCATTTCAATATTGAACCCTACAGACTAAGACTGGGATGCCATTAATATTCATGTGCATGTAAAGGCAGGTATCCCAATACTTTTGGTTACATAGTGTATGTAGGGTAGCAAAAGC
This sequence comes from Glandirana rugosa, assembly GCA_018402905.1. Classification (NCBI taxonomy): domain Eukaryota; kingdom Metazoa; phylum Chordata; class Amphibia; order Anura; family Ranidae; genus Glandirana; species Glandirana rugosa. Next base: position 1,604,586 of record BLSH010101080.1, on the reverse strand, counting down.
AGCAGTAATAAGTGTGAATAAAGACAGTATAGAGTCAGCACTTGTACACTTGGATATGCCCAACACATACATTGGGTGATCACTAGAAGAAAGAAGAACTCAATACAGCAAGTAATGATACATTGATAAAATTAATGAAAATGAAATTATTTGAAATTATTTGAAAAATTAATGAAATGTATTAATATATACAACTCTCATGAGTGTCTGTGAGCATGCTTACATGAGGGGAGAGAACAAGGATGACATATATATTGTTCAATCAAAGGTGTTGGTGGGGTCTGGACCATGCTATATTGTTAAACTGCAGTCTAGTCTTCATGGGGGTTCATGGAGTGTTTGGAGTTTGGGTCACAAGACTGGCTAAACATAATTGTCAGTTTGTTTTCAATGTTTTTTTTCCCAGGGATTCATTAATATAGAGCAAAATTATTAATATATATATATATATATATATATATATATACAGGTGGTTCCCGGGTTACAATTACAAACAAGATAGGGACTGTAGGTTTGTTCTTAAAGCAGTAGTAAACCCATCAATTTAACAGTTTAAAAGCCAGTTACATTTCTGGCACGTGCCGGAAATGTAACACTCTCATTGGTTGAGCTCTAAACCAAACTGTCAAACCATCCAATGGCTGGTGTCATAGCTGATCACATGTGCAGCATCATGGCAGTTGTAGATTAAATAGAGGCCAAGATGGCAGCTTCCTTGGCTGAAAATGATAGGAGGGTTTACTACCACTTTAAGTTGAATTTGTTTGTAAGTCGGAACAGGTACCCCTGTAATGTTTGTTTTGCTGTCTATGTTTCTGTTCAGAAGATTTCCCCTCACTTCCTGTCCCAATGATAATTGGATTTTGAAAATTTTGGTTGTTGTGGAAACAAACCTTGGTGATAAAGCATCAATGGAGACACCTTTTTCCTATAATATCTCTTACAGGAGTGAATTTCCCTTCCTATGGGAGATTTCCTCTCTCTTCCTGTTGTCTTCCTCCATTTGTAAGTAGGAGTCATTTGTAAGTCAGATGCTTGTAACTAGGGGACCGCCTGTATAAATATATATATTACATTTAGGTGTCCGTTTATGAAACTGTGATCAGCGGTGATCCCAAGGATCACCGCTGATCACAGTACATTTTCGATTTATGAAGCAGAGATAATCTGGGGAGAACATGTTCTCCCCCGATTGTCTTCACACACGGAGAAGCTGTAACTGGCTGACACAGAAACGGACAGTTTATGAAGCTCCGACCTCCGCACTTCCCTGGTTATCTGGCTCAGAATTCACCCTCCCTGATTCAGCAGCCCAGAGGTGGTGAACCGGGGGGTGAAGAGAGAATCCCAGAGGAAGGAGGAAGATTATAGACTTCCTCCTGCCTCGTTCAGACCCCCCCAACACAGTAGCCATGTCCCCCTGTATATGTGTATGTATGTATATACATATATATGATGTGTATATATATATAAATATATGTATACATAATGTATGTGTATATATATGTGTATATATAATGTGTGTGTGTTTATATATATATATATTGTGCGGGGGGACTAATAATTTTATTAACGCGGTGGACGGTCTCCTCTGAGAATGTCCGTTACTGAGCAGTGATAATTTATCACTGCTTAATAAGCCGACATCTCTGTGTTTCCATGAATTTCTGGTACTGTAATCTCGTTAGATCTCACAAGATTCAAGTATCAGGGGGCGTTCTCCACTGTTTGAACCATTTGTAGATCGCTTCACTTCACAAGAGGTGAAGTGATCTACACGGGTTCATAAACTGGCACACAGAGGTGAACAGGGCTGGGGCAAGGATTTTTGACCCCCTAGGCGAAACCTCATTTTGCCGCCCCCTTTGGCTCCGCCCCTGACTCCACCCCCCTTTGCCCTGTCCATGTATACAATGGAGGTGGCGGTACAGCGTCTCTCTACCTATTTCTTTAGCCGTGGTTCACAGGGCCGCATTTGTGCCTCTGGACCCGCCTCATTTTACCGCCCTGGTGTGCTGCTAGCCACGGCTCTCCAGTGAAATGAGTGATCGATGGAGAGCAGTGACGGATCAATAGTGGCTGTACGCACTAGGTGGCCGTGCACCCTAGGTGGCCGCCTACTCCGCCTAGTGGTAGAGCTAGCACTGGAGGTGAACGGTCTCCTCTGTGAATGCCGGAGAATGAAGCAGTGGATTTTTTCCATTGCTTCATATACAGACACCTCAGTCTTGGACATTTAGTCTACTTTAAATTAAGTATTTCTTTTTAGCAGTACTCCCTCTGTCTAGTCAGAACCTGATCTTATGTATAAATTTGCTTTAGGCTAACGCAGCTCAAACCAATTATGAGATGTGCACTCACATCTGAAAGGGTGCAGGGGATACCCTTTTGCAATCATTCAAACAGAGAGATTAATAGGCCCAGAAGAATCAAAGAGCATGATTTTAAAGCCTAGCTTCCAGCCTTTCTTTATTTCACCCAAACTAGTGAAGGGATCATGTCTCTTGCCATACATAGACATCTTAGGAAAAATCCTGAATATTTTTTTTCATTCCCACCTAATTAGTTGCCTATCAAAAGCTTCTTTTTGTTGAATTTGCAATGATGGGGGCCGTCTTAACCCCAATAACTAATAGGTAAATTTTATGCCTTTTTTATAACTATAAAAATACAGCAATTCTCAGTAATATTATACCGGCTTGGAGCCTCATTCTGGAGTCCACTAGAAACTGTTATTAATTATTTCCTGTTGCAGTAAGTGTAATTGTGAAATGCAGTTATCTAGCACAGGCAGGAAGGGGATCTAACAGGCAAGTGAACCGGCAGATAGTTAAACCAATCAAGGACATCTGCACAGGATATTTTCTAATCATCTGTTCTATCCTGTCTTGAACTATGCTCTTGTGTTGAAGCATCAGCGTTAGACAATTAAAGGAAAACGCCTCTTTAAAAAAAAATCCTGTCTTTTCTAAAGGCAGAAGGAGAGTTAGCATCCTGCACGTTGAAAATTGCAGTGTGCTTTCTCCATGCTGGGCTAATAAAGGCTACGCCAACCAATGTGAATCATTCTCCCCATGTCGTGAGTGTGGGGTAGAACAATCATTTTCAGGATGTACTACAACTGTTTTCCAAAAAAATGTTCTCTCCCAGATATAATGGGCTACATTTTCATAAGCAAATATACATATCATAAAACAACTGTCTTTTTTTGTAGTTTGCCTGCAGCACTAGTGCCATAGTATTTTTAACACCAGCATATAATGTAACCTTTAAAAGTAAGCAGACACTACAAGATACTTGCCTACCTTTATTAACCAGAAAACCCTTTTATGTGCTCTTCTCTGATTTAGTTTCACTTAGTCAATGGGCCTGACTTTCCTTGACTAAGCTCCATCCATCTTGCCAGTGAGTGTGCCAATACTGACCACTGAGGCAATTCTATTGGACGCTGTAATAGTATCTGGCAGGGCTTAGCCATTAAATCAAGGGAAGCCAGGCCCCCATAACAGAGTGATGTTAACACAACAATAAATATTTCTTGGGTAAAAAATCTGTTATAATGTCTGCTGTTAGTCATGACTGTAAACTTTAAAATGGAGCACGGGTTCTCTTTAAGTAGTCTGCCCAGAAAATCAATGCTTCAACATATACAGTAAGTATGTGGAAACTGCTTTGCTACCTTTGGACCTCCAATCACTGACCATACTAAGCCATTAGTGGTAGGCTAGTTCTCTGCAAAATCACTCCATGCTCATGTGACTAATCACTGCTTTTAAAAACATATCATTTAGAGGAGAAGTTTAACAGAGTGATGGCTACAGCGTGTAAACCTGCTATTAGGTATTAAGGTCAGTGATTGGGGGTGCACAGGCAGAAGAACAATTTGTACATGGCTATATCTTCAGATGTGGGGGTGCTGAGCCCTAACTGGGTCTATTCTTGAGGGGCTCAAGCATGAATCCTTAGGATCAAGTCCACTTTAAACTATTTAAAACACACTGTAATTTAGCAGTAAATTCAAATTGTGAAAGTGGAAAATGAGGAAGATGAACATAGCCTTCCACCATCTTAGGCCATCACTGGAAGAGCTCAACTTAATTTCTTTACAGCACTTTAAAAGCTAAAGTGGTGATGCTTAACTATAAGAGGTTGACTTAATTAATATGGTAGGTGAGGCTTTATGCTATCTTTCAAAATACCCTAAAACAAATGAAATACACACACAAATATGGCATTGGTCTATGTTACCTAGTCATATTCTGCCCAGGAAATCAATGCTTCAACATATACGATAAGTAGTGGAAACTGCTTTGCTGCCTTCGGATCTTCAATCACTGACCTTACTAAGCCATTAGCTGTAGGCAGTTCTCTACAAAACCACCCCATAGTCATGTGACTAATCACTGCTTTTGGAAACGCACCAGTTAGAGGAAACTTTTAGCAGAGCGATGGCCGCCACATGTAAACCTGCTATTAGGTACTAAGGTCAGTGATTTGGGGTGCACAGGCAGATGAACAATTTGTACATGGTTATATCTTCAGATATGGGGGTGCTGAGCACTAACTGGGACTATTCTTGAGGGGCTCAAGCACTGGTCCTTAGGATCAAGTCCACTTTAAACTATTTAAAACACACTATAATTTAGCAGTAAACTCAAAATTGTGAAAGTGGAAAATGAGGAAGATGAACATGCTCTTCCACCATCTTAGGCCAACACTGGAAGAGCTCAACTTAATTTCTTTATAGTACCTTAAAAGCAAAAGTGGTTATGCTTAACTATAAGAGGTTTACTTAATTAATATGGTAGGTAAAGTTTTATGCTATCCTTCAAAATACCCTAAAACAATTGAAATACACACACAAATATGGCATTGACCTATGTTCCCTACTCATATTCTGACAGAGTAATGAATGCTTCAACATATACAATAAGTATGTGGAAACTGCTTTTCTGCCTTCGAACCTCCAATCATTGACCTTACTAAGCCATTAGTGGTAGGCAGTTCTCTGCAAAACCACTCCATCGTCATGTGACTAATTACTGCTTTTGAAAACACACCCATTAGAGAAGTTTAGCAGCGAGCTGGCCGCCGTATGTAAACCTGCTGTCAGGTATTAAGGTCAATGATTGGGGGTGCACAGGCAGAAGAACAATTTGTAAATGGCTATAGGCTCAGATGTGGGGTGCTGAGCCCTAACTGGGTCTATTCATGAGGGGCTCAAGCACTGGCCCTAAGTCCAAATTAAACTATTTAAAGCACACTATAATTTAGCAGTAAACTCAAAATTGTAAAAGAGGAAACCACCATCTTAGGCCATCACTGGAAGAGCTCAACTTAATTTCTTTACAGCACCTTAAAAGGCAAAGTGGTGATACTTAACTATAATAGGTTGACTTAATTAATATGGTAGGTAAGGCTTTATGCTATCCTTCAAAATACCCTAAAACAATTGAAATACACACACAAACATGGCATTGACCTATGTTCCCCACGCATATCCCTTACAACACATTCCTTTCTTTATAGCTACAGGTGCTCTTTAAGTCCCTGGGACCTGCACCGCTTGGTAATCTGCAGAAACCTCTAGCATTGAGCTTTATTATACTTAAAAGCAGTAACAAACACTACTGACCTTTCCCAAAGATAGGGCCCTCTTCAGTAAGGGGTTTCCATTTTGTGCCAGTGGCAAAATTCTTGAAGTGTTCCTCCAATTGTGTGCCTATGGCAAAAATCCTTAGTGAATAGGGCCCAATAATAGTTATAGTTTCTGTATGTTAATCACATTTCACATATGAACATTCTGAAAAGCGGAGCACAAATATCGTACAGGCACAGGATGCAAAATCTGAGAATAAAAGCCATACAATATGTTGCAGAGGTGTGTAATCCTAACGGCATATGTTTATAACCACCACATCTATTTTAATATTTTATACAGGGGAAAAAAAGGTAAATTGCTCTGGTACTAATGAGACAGGGGAGACACCAATGGGCATGCAAAATTCTGTGCAAGCATTTACTTTTTCCGAAACTTTCTATCACTCTTCTATCCTACCCCCAGCCCACATTTGGCAGTTTTTAGTCCTGAAAATTGGCTGTTTGGGTACTGAGTCCTACATTACGGGAGGGTAGAGGAGCAAGTACATTCATCAAACCTGGAAATACTGGCATTTTCAGCAGGGCACCAGCAGGCAGCAGGGTTCTACTGTACAGAGAAGTGGGAGAGATTTATGGTTCATAGGCAGAGGTGGTCTTTTAGTATAGCTCATTGCCAACTGTAAAGCTCGTCTCCAGGCACAGAACTTTTTTTAGTTTTGGATAAAGTGGTAATGATTTTCAACTACTGGATCTGCTGTTGTGTGTCCCCATTGGGGACACTAAAATATTACTCCCTGTCCTGGTGGCCATCAGAACAACAGAGACGCTGGGGACTTTTAGACTTGCAAATGTAGTCAGATGAAGGAAAAGTTCAAACTAGCTCAAATGCTCTGGCAAGGCAGCTTTCACTCATCACGGTTTCCTTCAATGGGCCCCCAATGGTATTTCAATTCATAGAAATACAAAAAAGAGCACCAGACCAAAACCAGACAAAAGAATCCAAGATCATTTTAATTGTTGGTAAAAAAAAGTCATCTAAAAACATCCAATGCATTTCAGGGACAACACCACTTCCCCTTCATCAAGGCTCTAATCCATGTGGAAAGTTCAGTGCCAGCTCTAATGTCGATCTGAGAATTCACTGTTCTCTCTGAGTCCATCCATGTTTTATGCTCTGTTGAACTCTGATGAAGAGGGGTGGGGGTGTTGCCCCTGAAACACGTTGGATGTTTTATGACTTTTGTACCAACAATTATAATTATCTTGGATTCTTTGGATTCCACCATAAGAGGAAATGACGGAAAACCTTTTTCAATGAGGTCACAAAACAACAATAGAACCTGAAATATATTTTAATCCTTCCCCATTCTATTAAAAAAAAAAAAAACATGTTTTGGCTGGAGTTGGGCTTTAATGAGAAAGGCTTTAATCCTTTCAGACAAGCAGCATTTTCTAAGACAGGATCCTCTCACCTGTCAGGAATGAAGGCATGAAATTACTGGCATAAAAGATCTCATTTCATCTTAGCCTTGCTAAAAATAAACTACCAATCAACAGAACACTTTTACCGTAGTTGCCGGAATTTTAATATCATTTTCAGCGATACTTTATTCCTGTACTGGCTTGTCTGACAGCATTGCATGCTATTTTGTCTGAAAAAGGCTGCATATTTTTTTTGATATAACTAAAACTAGAATAGCAATGCTTTTTCCATTGAAATATTTCTCTACATGTTAACTTAAAAAAAAAGTGAATATTATTACAAGTTGAATCAGCCTGATGATAGAATGCATATTAATATCTATGTGTGATAAAGCTTGCCAGTAAAACTTTGTTTCCATGTACTATTATTATTGTTATACAACTATATATATATATGTATATTGCATATTTATATTAGAATACTGTATATTATATATATATTTTAGAGTATATTACTAATTATAATTATTAAAAATGAATGCAAATGTACATTTGGCAACTCATTACATACGCTGGAATGGTTTCCTGCTTTGCAGTGGTACACAGTGGTTGTGGTCTACTGCTCCTTGTCACAATGCAAATCTATGAATTGGCTGACTCATTGAAATGAATGCACGCCCTGTACGGCTGATATCCCCCCCCAGTAGCACATATTCACCTCTACATTACTCGTGTGACTCTCTGCTCAAGCACTAGGCGATCCCCATGTTACAATGCTGATGATTGGCCAGCACTGTCACATAGAGGGAGCCATACGTTGCTCTGAACAAGTTACTTTCTTTGCTTACAACAGCAAGGGGGTGAAAGCATGCAAGTGCTATTAGAGAGGATGGAAGGTACTAATTTGTTTTTAAGAGACAATGTCAGTCTATAAAAAAATATAATGCAAGTCTCCTGCAATAGAAGAGCATTTATGCTCAACTCTCCCTGTTCCAGTACTACACTCTTCATCAATCTCTTTGGCATTGAACACTTCCTGTTGCGTTGGATGCCGGTATCCCCAGCCCTGGACATTGCAGTGTCATAGGGATCTGAGAAGGGATGGGCCATCGTAGAGAGGTGCCCACAAGAGCTCCTCTACTGCAAGATACTTTTGTTACATTTTTTTTTTAAGGATTAACAGAGTCTTTAAGGCTACGGCTAAAAAAATCTTCCTCTGCTGCAGTGGTCTCCAAACTGTGGTCCTATGCTTGCTTTTATCTGGCCCTTGAGCACTATTTCATCCACTGATACCAACAATGGGGCATAATTCCCCTCACTGACACAAATGAAGGGGCATCATTTCTGACAATGACACCAACGATGGGGCACAATTCTTCCTGCTAACATCAAAGATGGGGTATTGTTTTTCCTCCTGAGGTTGGAACCTTTTCTACTCCTGATGGCCATAGTCCGGCCCCCTAAAGTCTAAAGAATAGTAAACTGCCCCTTTGTTTAGAAAGTTTAGAGACCCGTGCTCTAGGGGATAATCTACAAATCTAAAAATAATAAAATATATAAATATAAATTATTAAAAAAATTGAAAGTCAAATAAAAAATCTCTTTAAGGCTGGGTTCACACTTATGCCGGATGCGGTTCGCAGCAGGGGTCTAGTGCGTCCCTGTTCTCCTTTTGAGGGACAAATCAGGCCCCGAATTTTTGATTGAATTCAGAATTGCAACGGAGCCAAAAACGCACAGAGCTCCTGTGCAATTCGCTCTGCAGCCACTCCAGAGATGTGTAAACTGGCTCCATTGAGAGTCGGTCACAGGCTCCTGTCATGCGTGTGAACCCAGCCTAAAGCTGAACTCCAGGCAAATATAAAATACACAATAGAATGTGCAGCTCTATATACATGATTACATTCTTAAATATATTTTTAAAATGCAAACAGTGTAGGCACCTGGATTTGACTTATTATCAGCCTCTTGCAATCTCTGTACATTAGAGCTCAGATTAGGGTGGGGGGGTGAGGGGGAGGAGCAACACTAGAAGCCAATCAGTTTTGCGTAAGTGCAAGAAGCATGCTGATAGGAGGAGAGGGTAAACTGACAGAGAGATGAGTTCATTAGTCTGTTGCACCTGTTGTTACTATCCAGTCACAGTGTGGGGTTGGGAAGGGAATCTGTAAGGGCTGATTTGGACGTGCTTTGAAATTTTAGATACCGTGAATGCCCATTGATGCACCTATCGTGTTAGGATGCAATGCTGACACGTTTGCCAGACGCCTCCTCTGTGTTGGTTTTCTATTGTAGGGACTCTTATACTATAATCTCGACTAGTAACGCTTTCTAAATGTATCTCAAACATGATGCAAACACCATAGTGGTGTTTGTGAAGGCATCTGCAGAGCGTGGATATTGACATGAATGGAGGCGTTTGGGGAGTGGTAAAGCCACTGACTGCTACATGCTAGATATACACTATATTGTCAAAAGTATTAGGACACCTGCCTTTACACGCACATGAACTTTAATGGCATCCCAGTCTTAGTCCATAGGGTTCAATAATCAGTTTGCCACCCTTTGCAGTGTTAACAGCTTCAATTCTTCTGGGAAGGCTGTCCACAAGGTTTAGGAGTGTGTCTATGGGAATGTTTGACCATTCTTCCAGAAGCGCATTTGTGAGGTCAGGCACTGATGTTGGACGAGAAGGCCTGGCTCACAGTCTTCACTCTAATTCATTCCAAAGGTGTTCTATCGGGTTGAGGTCAGGACTCTGTACAGGGCAGTCAAGTTTCTCCACCCTAAACTCGCTCATCCATGTCTTTATGGATTTATGCAAGACTGGGATGCCATTAAACCATTCTTCCAGAAGCCCATTTGTGAGGTCAGGCACCGATGTGGACGAGAAGGTCTAGGTCACAGTATCTGCCCTAATTCATCCCAAAGGTGTTCTTTTGGGTTGAGGTCAGGACTTTGTGCAGGCCAGTCAAGTTCACCCTAAACTCACTCATCCATGTCTTTATGGACCATGCTTTGTGCACTGGTGCGCAGTCATGTTGGAACAGGAAGGGGCCATCCCCAAACTGTTCCCAAAATTTTGGGAGCATTAAATTTCCAAAATGGTCAAACATTCCCATAGACACACTCCTAAACCCTGTGGACAGCCTTCCCAGAAGAGTTGAAGCTGTTAAAGTGCAAAGGGTGGGCCAACTCAATTTCAAACCCTGCGGACTAAGACTGGAATGCCATTAAAGTTCATGTGCATGTAAAGCCAGGTGTCCCAATACCTTTGACAATATAGTGTATTTTGATGCGACGCAACATGAACGTGACCAAATGAACTGGATTATCAGCTGCAAGGGGCATAATTGATACAGAGCATTATAAGGAGTTCATGAGGCTTTAAAATAGCAGATGAAATGTCTGTTCTTGGCATACATGTACACTTAGACTACAACCCCTTTCCCGCTGAGGCACTTTACAGGCGCTATTTAGCTAAAAATAGCGCCTGCAAAGCGCCTCAAAAATCACTTCCAACCCACCCCAATGTGAAAGCCGGAGTGCTTTCACACTGGGGCAGTGCGCTTGCAGGACGTTACAAAAAGTCCTGGAAGCCACATCTTTGGGGCGGTGAGGTGAGCGGTAATATACCGCACCTCCACCGCCCCTGCCCATTGAAAATGGAGTAGTGCTTCCGAAGCGGCTGCACACCGACTCAGAAGTGCAGGCACTTTTAACTCTGTTTTAACCCCTTATGGGGGTTAGAAGCGCACTGCCCCCGCCACCGTAATGCCACTAATACAACGGTAAATCCCCACTGTGACTAGTGGGGTTTTAACGCTAACGCCCCACCGCCCCCAGTGTGAAAGTGCCCTAAGGCTGCATTCACACAGGGGCGATCCGACTTCAGGCACGACTTTGCTAGGCAACTTGCAGGCTACTTGCAGGCTACTTGCAGGCTACTTGGAGGCTACTTGCAGGCAACTTCAAGCTTGACTATGCCAGGCGACTTTGCCTGTGGCCAATCAGAGCGGGGAGGGAGGTGGTTGCCCTGGATAAATTCTTTTCTTAGTTGCTTCCATGTAGATGGGGGATCCGACTTGGAGGCGACTTCTATTGAATCCTATGGGCACAAGTCGGATAGAAGTCGCCTAGAAGTAGTACAGGAACCTTTTCAGAAGTCGCCTTGAAGTCGGAGCGACTTCAGTCGTGTATATTAAGACGGCTCCCATTCATTTCAATGGGATTTCAGATGTCAAGCGACTTAGGGGGACTTGAGGCAACTCAAGTCGGATCGCAAGTCGCCCCTGTGTGAATGGGCACTAAGGCTACTTTCACACTAGAGTGGGGAGGGGTGGTAGAGGTAAATCACCGCTAGTTAGCAGTGCATTTACCGCTAATATAGTGGTGCTATGGCGCCGCTATGTAGGCGGGAGCGGGGCGCTTTTAACCCCCAAGAAGGGGATAACATGGGGTTAAAAGCGCTGCCACTCGGGGCTTCCGAGGCGGTGTACAGCCACTTCGGGAGCGCCGTCCATTGATTTCAATGGAGGGGGCGGTGTAGTAGCAGTGTACACACCGCTCACCGCATCCCCCCAAAGATGCGGCTTGCAGGACTTTTCTTCCCACTGGGGAGAATGGGGGGAGAGTTTTTCAGGCGCTGCACAGGTGCTATTTTCCAGTGTGAAAGTGCCCTTAGTGTTACTGAATATAGAAAAGTCAGGTTTTCTCCATTGCCAGACAGGGCTGTGTTGATGGACAGAGATAACAATTCTATGGCAGATAAAACAACTTTCATCTATATTTCATTTGTGCATTTCGCTGTTTGCCTGGAGTTCAGCATTTGAAATAAAAGCTCTAAAAAATAGGTAGTAGGAATTTATCATACGTATCCTTATAACATAACAGAAGAAAAGGGAAACGATGGTACCAATGCAATACGCCATGGACATTACCAAGGACAAACCTTCAAAACAGGGGACAGAATCAGTTGGCAACTGTGATTTACCGATATTTATTTAACCACCAGGATACCAACACATCATTCTAAATGATTTTCTTGTCATCCATCCAGTAGAGATACACTGTTATTTTGTTTGGAATAAAGAGGCCTTTCAGAGTAATTTTAGGAATAAAGGATGCATTTCACAGATCTAATGGGAGATTGTAAGGGAGCAGCTTCTAGACAGCTGCCACTTCCTTTACAAACCCCTCTGTGATTTGTCATGTGCCACACATGGGAACAAAACACATTTGATTGTGATTACGGAAAAAAAAGGGCCAGAATTTTAAATGCAAAAAGAAGGAGGTGTGAGAGCAAGGAAGGCAAAGAAAAACAGTCTGGCAATTACAGCTGCCAATGTGGGCTTGAACGGACTATCACAAACAATACACTGGGCCCCGATAGATTTTATTTTGAGAAAGAGATCACATCACTAAAGGGAAAATATGATGGGGAAAGATGGAGACTGCATTTTCTGACCTACCTTTTGAATATTCCCATTGCCTGGCTGTCATGCTCAATCCCTGGCTTCATTAGGTTGAATTACTGAACCTGAACAAGTATGTGGATAGTGGGGTTGATTTCATCAATGCAAATAGACTGTTTACTTTGCACAGGAATGTGCCCTTAGTTTAGTGAATAAGGTGAAGCTCTGCTGAATTCCATCATCAAATCACGTCAATCAAAAAAAAATACAGTTTTTTTTTTTTCCTCGAATGCAATTGGATATTCCTTGAATGTTCATCACATTCACTAAGCTAAGGAAAAAATCCCTTGCAAGAGAAAATTCCCTTATAACCTATTTGCCTTCAATAAATCAACTCCAATGACTTTAGGCTTTCATAATCAACATACCAGTTTGGTGTCAGTGACTTTTATTGTGGTAACCAGAGGGCCAGGGGGCTAGCATTTTCAGCAATGGTAGCCAATATACTTCCCTATGACAGATGTGCTTACAGTGACTCTGTAAGTTATTTAAAAAAATTGGAAGACCACTTCCCTACAATAGAAGAAGTATTATACCCACCTCTCTGGCGGTCTTTGTATTCCATTTCCCCCTTTTTTAGCCTCCATTGGACTCCAAAGCATCGAACACTTCTAGAGGTATCAAATGCCTCTGCCCCCATTGCACACTGTGATTCCTTCCTTCCACCCCTCCAACCCCTATGTCACTACAGGACTTTGAAAATGTATTTACCCTTTTATGCCCATAGTCTTGGCACAGGTGCTCTTTAACTGGAGGAAGTACAAATCTTTGGTGAATAGTGAGAATTCTTAAAGGAGTGGCAGAAGGCTTTTTATTTTATTGCATTCTATGCATTAAGATAAAAACCTTCTGTGTGTAGCAGCCTCCCCAGCACCCCCTAATTGTTTATATGAGTCTCCAGCGATGTCCACAAATGTCTTAGCCCTCAGGGATTCTACTCCTGATTGGCTGAGACACAGCAGTGGCGCCATTGGCTCATGTGGCTGTCAATCAAAGTCAGTTAGCCAATCAAGGGAGAAAGGGGACGGGGCCGGGTCGGGGCTTCATGTCTGAATGGACACACGGAGCTGTGACTTAGCTCGGGTGCCCCCATAGCAAGCTGCTGCTTGTATGACATGTTTGTTACTTAAAAAAACAACAAAAAAAAAACAAGACTTTACAATCACTGTTGTAAGAGAACATAGAGGCTGCTTTTACTGACCTATTCTCCTGAAAATGATAGTTGCCTTGCTGCCACATAACAATAATGGTGTTGTGTTTTATGAGGCACTGACCTGGAGCATGTGTGTGTGCGCTGGCCAGGAGTTTTGACATTACACTGCATGCTTGTTCTGGGTCGGCGTCTCCAAGTTATAAAGTCAGAGACAGCCTGACAACTAATAATTTTAGAAAGGTGTCAGCAATGTTAGCTATTGTATTTCCTTCACTATGAGTTTTTATTAAATTAAAATTCTTCATCTGAGTGAGTCGCTAATGGAAACTCTGATCAGCCAGGGGGTTTGCCCCCCATGTTCCTTAATTACACTTTATTTATAGAATAGCACCTTATGAGCATAAAACTTCTCTATTAGGGCACGCATGTGCAGGATACTCACCTTATAACTCTTTGCGGAATTAAAAGTGACGTCCCCATTAGAATCCAGCTAGGTGACCAGAAGCAAAAGAAGGCCATATTCTCCTCCAGGGAAGGAATTTGGGGCAGAGAGGCATTTGTCCCATGGGCCAGTACTGAGAAGAAATGTTGGGGTGGTGATCCTGAGTGAAGATATTTCACTATTTACACACCGATCTCAAAGGTACCAAAGCCAGTGACACATGCTGGGCATTTTATAGCTATCTGCTGTGTGGCCCGAAAGCAGAGGGTTTCAAAAGAAGCTGGAATAAACCATGCTCTTTAGGAACACCCACACACATGCCTACCAACCAAATCAGCACCACAGCATGCTTTGCGTGGGGCACTTTTTTAAGACCACAGAAATATGTCCTTGCAATAAAAGGTCTAGTGGCTGTATTTGCCCCCTAGACCAAAGGTTCCCGATTTTACCTTACTTCTATCTTTGGGGAGAAAGGGGAGAGACTGTTTCTCTATCCATAGTTCTTTTGACCCTTTGACCAGTGGATTGGTCAGAGTAGAATTCAGATTGGCATAGTAGGAGCAAACCAGTCCAATCCACCATGAATTCTGACCCAAACCAACAGGATAGCTCATCTCTAGATCCAGGTAAAGTATGAATTACAATATTCACTGGCATAATTACTTTTCTGATGCTGCTAATTTTCTTCTACATCTAAAAGATTTCCACACGTGTCCATGGAACTTCTTCTGGAAGTTGTTACATTTTTTTCCCCTGTAGTTTGCCACAACCAAAGAATGTGAGACCATCCAAGAAAAGCATTGCATGGTTTGATTGTTAAGAATGTCAAATTTGAACATTTGCAACTACTCAGAAGCAACCTAGGCCCTGCTACAAATGAGGAAATACCACTTTACAAATGGTTGGACTATAAAAAGGATATTATGGAAAATAACGTTTAAAATGGAATTTTCCTTTAAGATTTATCTATGGCATTTCTAAAAATCTAAAATCCTTAAAAAAAAAAAAAAAATAGAAAGCACAAATGGAAATTGCATTAGTTACTCACAACAGCCAGTCCAATTTTCTTGTTTAAGATATAAAAATAAAAGAAATAAGATGATTAGCTGCTATAGGTAACAAAAACGTTTTGTAAGCCCAAAATATCTAATAGTTTTCTTTGGTTTTTGTACTTTGAGCCAAATCCCACAAGCATATGAATTTATTAATATTCTAATGCTCTATGCAGGACTTGCTTGCCTATTATGTAACAGATATGTAGGTTTGCTGGGAGTAATCCCAGGTGAACCTGCTAGTCTGCTCCCTTCCATTATTATAAATTGCCTGTTCACGTGGCTTACATAAAGTGTGAGAGGCTGGAAATTTCATCTTACCCCATAAGAATTCTCTAGAAACTGCAGCTTTAGACCAGAACAGGCAAACAGATGTAATAAAGTTACTGGAAAGTGTAGTAAAGCACAGCAACCAATTTGAATTTACATTTCACTGAACTCTGGCTCATGTGGATCACTGCATGTCTTTATTGAATATTATACTGCTTTCCTTAATTCATACCTCCCAACTTTATGAAATGATAAGAGGGGACATCTTTTAAAGTAGAACTATAGGCAAAACTTTTTTTTTCATTGTGGATGGAGTATAACATCTGTCATATTTTTTATTGCCATCTGTTTCCCATTGCAGAAATTTTCCTTCACTTCCTGTCCCATAGCCAAACAGGAAGTGAAGGGAAATCCATGCAAATTAAGGGAATGCCTTGGGGACCCCCAGGTCATCAGAGCCAGTGCCCCTTTGGAAAATGTTCCCCTTTATTTTCTGGGGACAACCCAAAATTTGGGATTTTCTTTTACTTTGACTATCAATGATAATGGTAAATAGGGCAAATAGAGAGGGGGACACAGATAGCAATAAAAACTAACAGATGTTCTAATCCATCTCCACTCTGTCCAAAACTGAAAAAAAGTTTTGCCTTTGGTTATACTTTAACACACAGTATTTAGGTAAAGGATACCACCCTGCCATGGCCCCAGTTACACTGACCACAAAGATCTAATATGCAGAAAATGATTGGCTATAAACCACACAAGTGATTTTTTTGACCTCTATTTGTCCTTCATGTAGGCTTTTCAAAATACGATTGGATAAAAAGTTTAGTAACGTTTAGTAAAAGTTTCAACTTGTATAGATATGTGCACAACAGACCAAAAAGAGGGACAGCTGAGGCTGTGTGAGGGACAAAGGGATTTGGCCTCAAAACAGGGACAGTCCATCTAAATGGGGGGCAATTGGAAGCTATGCTAAATTAGCTAAAAACTGTACATTGGCCTTTGACTGTCATGCCAATTTTAAAAGTATGGTACAGGTAGAAATCAAAATAGAACTAAAGTTCTATTACAGACAATTTTATTTGTTTTAGTTTTTGATTATGTGAAGAAGAGTTGGGACTTCTGTTGGCTGTTTGTGCCCATTAAGAAGTTTCCTCTTACTTCTTTTCTGACCGATAACTGTCATCTGGACAAGAAGTCGGAGGGAAATTTATTCAGTAGGAAAAGCAATATAAACTATAATAATAATACTATTTGATAAGATCTGAATCAGGGACAAACAATTATATTCCCATTAGTCAAAAGAAGTCTTCCTCCCTAATTATTATGTGTTTTCATGGTTAGTGAAGAAAACATGATTTACAAATAAGGCAAATTCCTAATTAGCTTTTTTTTAATTTCCAGAATATATGCATAAAAGATTTACAAATCAGTATTCAGGCCAACCAAAGTTTTGTTAATCAGACATTCTACTGATTCCATCAACGCCAATCATGATGATGCAATGGTGGAGAAGGCCAAAGACAGAGCACGGAGCTCCTAGACTACACATTATTATGTTATGGTATTTGCAAAATTTTTAAAAATATCATGATATCTAGTTTGCTAAAGCACTGTTCCTTAAAGTTATTCTTTGTTTAATCTAGGTGCTACAGCTTCTTTGCAATTACTGAATGCCTAGTCTCTGTGCATGTACTCCATAAATGGGAGCATGGCATTTCTCATAGCGGGTTTCCTGATGGTGACAATTATAAACGCTGCAGATTTTAAAATATGAAAATTACTTCTGAAATTACATTAAAGCGGGCTTTTTTTATTTTTTAAACACTGAATCACATACTAGCACATTATATGAAACTTACCTTGGAACGAAGCCCTGAAGCGGCGCACCGTCACCATTGAAGCGGCTTCCATCTTCACCAGGTCTTCTTTATGGGTTCACGGACTCTGGCTATGTGAGTAGCCAGAGCTACAATGACGTCACTCCCATGTATGCGCACGGGAGCCGCCATTTATGGCACAGGACTCTGAAGGAATGGCACGGGTATGCCGTTCCTTCAGAGCTCATGTGCTGGTGACAGCACCGGCTGCATCTACAGTAAATATCTCCTAAATGGTACAAGTTTAGGAGATATTTACTGTGCCTATAGGTAAACCTTATTATAGGCTTACTTATAGGTAAAAATCATGCATGGGAGTTTACTCCCACTTTAACATGTTAAAGCTTCTATGAGATTTTATTAAGTGGGTTTACTTAAATAGATACAGATAAAGATTATATTAACAGAACTAAACAGTTCTGCTACTAGAAACTCCAAAATACTTTTTCTCTTGGCCAGAATTGGTAATGTTTAATGTTTTTAATATTTTTTTTTGGTTAGGACTAACATACAACTATTTCAATCATTGCAGTGCAATCATGGGCGTAACTACAGGGGTTGCAATTGCAACCGGGCCCCGTGCTCCAGGGGGCTCGTGTGCCTCCCTTGTATACCTGGATAGGAGGGATAGCAGGGGTGACATTTAGAGGAACCAATCTCCTTAATTTTCCTCCTAATGGAGGAGATTGGTTCCTCTATATGCTGCCCCCGCAGCCCCTCATATCCAGTTTACTTGTCTTCTGTTGTTACCAGGGTCCCTGTGTGCTTCCCTGGTCCTCCCCACAGAGCTCAGTGGGAACATAATAAAGGGACCCGCAATGGGAGTAATGGGCCCCAGGATCAGTGGGAAGTGGGAAGGGCCCTGGCCAGGGGTCAGGGGGGCCCTTCATAATTTCTTGCACCGGGGCCCTGAAGGTTCTAGTTACACCTCTGAGGGCAATATTTGTATTTACCACTTGCAGCCAGCAGGTAGTATGCACACGGTAAGGGCCGGTTCACACCTAGGTGATTTCCAAAGCGATTTGTGTCTCCTCAAGTCTCTTCAAAACGCTTGACATCAGAAATCGCATTGAAATGAATGGGAGCCATCTTAATATACACTACTCAAGTCGCTCCGAGTCTGAGGCAACTTCTGAAAAGGTTTCTGTACTACTTGGAGGCGATTTCAGCCCACATAAGTCAATGGACGTCGCTTCTAAGTCTGATCACCATCTATATATAAGCGATTTTCCAGGAAGAAGAAAGGAAGAAGAAAAGAAATATCCCAGGGTACTCCACAATAATTACCACAGATAATTTCGCCTGGCATGTAAATCGCTTGCAAATCGCACTGTAAATCGCTTGAAGTCACGCTGTGTCTCTTGTAAAGTAGCGCTGAAGTCTCTTTCAAATCGCCTAGAAAAGTCTCTTCTGCAGTCGGATCGCCTAGGTGTGAAGCGGCCCTAACAGATCCACCTAATCACCAGGCTGACTTACCAGTAGCCTGTATTGTTAAAGAGACTTGAAAAGCCAGGTGTTAGATTGCACACACAGCTGATTAAGTCAAAGGCTTTCTGGTAGCACCAAGATAGATTGTCAGAATCCTCAACAAGTGCAGAATTAGTGCTAGACTTTCTAGATAGCCTGGCATGTGCTTTAAACATAGGGGTTGGTTTACTAAAACTGGAGAGTGCAAAATCTGGTGCAGCTGTGCATGGTAGCCAATCAGCTTCTAACTCCAACTTGTTCAATTAAGCTGACCAAAAAAAAAAATCGAAGCAGATTGTTTTCTATGCAGACCTGCACCAGATTTTGCACACTCCGGTTTTAGTAAATCAACCCCATAGAGTTTTGAATTGTGGACCTGATTTAGTAAAACTGAAGAGTGGAAAATCTGGTGCAGCTCTGCATAGAAAACAATCAGGTTCCAAATTTTATTGCCAAAGCTTAATTGGACAAGCTGAAGTTAGGAGCTGATTGGCTACCAAGCACAGCTTTACCAGATTTTGCACTCTCCAGTTTTAGTAAACCAAGCCCCATCCGTTCTGTTTCAAATGCAAATATCCAGTTCTGCAATCCATTTGTGTAAAGGCCATTAAAGGCTAAGTTCACCTTTTCCAGAAAATAGTCTCTGCAGTCAAGGGGCCTGGCTAATAAACTTCTAGTTAGCAACCCTCACATCCTGACTTGTTGCTAGGACATAAAAACAGTTGGATGCTCACTCCCAACATTGCAGAGCTGAAAACCAATGGATTTTGTGCCCTAGCAACAAGACAGGATGTGGATGTTACTATCTAGGAGTTTATTAGCCAGGCTTCTGATAGGACCAAAATGGCCTACAGGTAAAACAATACAACTAACAATCATTTTGCAAAGTGCCACATATTTATATTATGTACTGGGGGCCCCTTGATAGCATAGGCTACTTTCTGGAAAAGGTGGAAAACTTTTAATTCTGGAACTGTTTTTGGAACTCCATGGATGGTTGAGCACCGATTCCTGTATCGATACATATCAATATCCCTACTGGTTTAATGATAGGTACAGCCAGAGCTTGTTTGGTTGTACTTCTCCTGTGGATCACAGGAGTGCTAAAGCCCGCTGTCAGCTGATGTCAAAGAGCTGGTCCAGGCACGGGAAAGATTGTGACCATATGGTCAGGGATCCACCCACATGCCTGGACCGGCACCAGGCTCAGCCTCTCAGGGAGCAGCTGAGAGCCTGAGCCCCTGCCCCTCCACATGCTTCAGTGAGCATGGGGGGGAAGCAGACAGCGGTGACTGACAGATGCCAGCTCTCTGCTCAGGGAGCTGTAAGAACTGAGCGATCTTTGGTGTTTGATTGCTCGGTTCTCAGCCTTAGAGCTGACAGGGGGACAGATGCAGGGTCAATCTGTATTCACCTAGGTAAGTATGATTCTAAAATATAAACAATTTCCGTATTTCTCTTTTAAAGCTTCTGTCAAATTGGACCATGCCTACATATGATGCCAATGCTTTTTGCTGATCACAGTATAACGATCAAAAACAATTTTTATTGTTATTTCAAACAGTTATAAACACCTACACGAGGAACTGCAGTCTGCTCACATCATTTGTAATAAAAACATCTTTGCCATTCTGAAGCTTCCCTCCAAGTGATTCGGTACTTGCCAAATATTCTCCAGAAATCTCCCTCCACTTAGTCTGGCTGCAGCCATTTTAACTGTGGGCAGCTGAAGTTGCTGCCTAATCACTTCCTGGATTTACACAGACACACAGAGGCACGCCTCTAGCTCTTCAGCCCTGCCACTCTCATTGGCCCTCTTATAACTCATCCCCCCTTCCTTCCTGGCAAACTTTCACAAGAGTGAGAGAGAGAGAGAGCTGTGCATGATGTCATAAGCCTAGGCTAATGACCAGGCAACAAACAGGAAGTGGGCTGTATAAGGTATTTACTGGCAGAAAAAAAATGTTTTACTATCCAAAGTTACAACAACAACGGCAGAGGATGTACTAGATGGAAAGATGAAAAAATGACTGAAGGTCTGCTTTCAATGCGTTTCATAGCTCTTGGACTGCTTCCTCAGGAATGATGCATAGATACTGTTACTTGTTGTATGCTGGTAAGTTGCCAACCACTGTAAAGTCTCGTACACACGGTGCAACGGTCATACGAAAACGGTCGTACAACAGCTTTTTGTGTGATCATCCAACTGTTGGTGCGCACGATTAGAACAGCCGATGTGCGACGGTCATACAACAGAAGTTGGATGAGCAGACTAGAAAACTTTGGTTGTACAACAAGCGGTCGTACAACTGTTGTACCGTGTGTACAGAGAAGTTGGTTCAAACATTGTACGTGTAAAACACGCATGCTCAGAAGTCAGGAACGCCCGGAAGTGTCCGTTCGTGTAAACCTACATTCTTAATTCACAAATCACATTCACCTGAACTTCCTCTTTAAATGCTCGTGGCACGTCACCACCTTAGGCTTGGTCGTACGATCGCTTAGTGCACGTCAGTACGCGAGATACATCAGCCAACGTACAATTTTGGACGTCCCGTCGTACGATCATCGCATTGTGTGTACGAGGCTTAAGTCTCTCAGGTTGATTCAGCAAGGCTGACATACAAAGCAAAAAACATTTTCAGCATCCAATTAAAGTTAATTTTACTGAAGTAATTTCACTAAATGATCATTTCGGTCGTTTGCTATGGGTTCCCACCCTCTACGCTTTTGCTACTTCATTCTCATTCTTTTTTTGAATAAGTCTACTGGAGCTAAAGCTATAGGCCAAAAAAACATAACATCAGCTTCAAATAGCCACGGCTTGCTTTAATAGTCGCTAGTTGCTACATTATTAAAATGAAAACACTTTGAAAATGTAAAATCGTATGAGATTTGCACAGCAAGCTTTCAAAGGCACAATGGTTCTGTCTGGGGAACGGAATATATATTGTTTATATGGCGAGAAGGCAGTATTTATTAGCTGATTGTTAAATGAGTGCAGGATTTGACCTGCCAGTAATAAGGATATTTTTTTATTATTATTATTTTTTTTTCTTTTAGATAGAAAGGCTGACGTTTATTTAAACACATTCATTTTTCTGCTGTCTGGAAGTGAATCTCGCATCAGGTACACGCAGACTGCTTATTAACATTGATCAGACGTGACTTGCTTTCACTGTCTGTCACTTGAGCTGTTCACAATTTAAAGACTTTTCATCCTCGTTGCAAACCCCGAGCCCTGAAGCAGCTCTCTGTCATGTGTGTTTGTGTGTCGAGCATTTTTTTTTTTCCTCTTTACAGCAGCTGCCTTCCCTGCCCCCTCCTATGCAAATGATGCTGCCTGGCGTAGCTTGCCTATTGCTTTATCTGCACTGAGTCTCCAGTGAGCTCGTGCTGCATTTCTATAGATTTTAATTCCCCTTGGAAAGATGGTTTCATTACAAATACATCACATGACTCTGGGTCACCTGTGAGATAATGAGCCTGAGAGATGCTATGCAGAAAGGTTTAAGGGGATCTTGTAAAATAGGCCTTTTGTCTGGGAATTCTTTAAAGAAGAGCTCCAGATAAGATCAAACATATCAGAGATACTACTTATCAGGTTATGTGCGCTTGGCTTCCCTTTTTTTCCATTATAGGATACAGCAGGGGTCTCCAATCCTTTCGGTACAAGGGCCATATTATATATTTTACAAGTATTTGTGTGCCGAAATATCAGTCCCTCCTTTCACATCAGAAGACCCCCATCACATCAAAGTCCCTCTTCCATCACAGTCCCCCTTTCACATCAGATCTGCCTTTCAAATCAGAAGCCCCCATCACATAGGAGTCCTTGCTTTCACTCAGAAGTCTCCAATTTACAGCAGAAGCCCCCCTCTTCAAATCAGAGCCCCCCCCCCCTTTTATATCAAAAGCCCCCGTCACATCATAGTTTATTAAAGCTTAAAGTATTTGCTACACTAAAAAAAAATGGTTCCTGTTCCCTTAAAGCAGTGGTTCTCAACTCCTACTAACAGGCCAGGTTTGCAAGACAACTGAAATACATCACAGGTGATATCATTTGCTGCTCTGTGATTGCAGTATTCTAGTTTGCATCTCCCCAAGGTAATACTTAAAATCTGGCCTGTTAGTGGGTCCTGAGGACAGGAGTTGAGAACCACTGCCTTAAGGCATGTTATACAGCACAGTGCTTGAGCTGTGCAACTTGGCCCCCCGTATCACCTAAAAAAACCTGGCTGATCCTGCCTGGCTATGCTCTCCCCTCTGTAAACTGACCACGGTATATCATGGCTGCTGAGCCCTGACACCGTGGTCAGTTTATGTGCCTACATCATCCGCAGCCTGCTTTCTGCTCTCCCCGTCCTCTCCCCCCTTCCGGCCTATCAGCTCCGTCCACTCCACAATCGTCCCTTTCTGGTGCATATCAAACCTAAAATATACGCATGCCATCCCCTCTGTTATATAACGCTATGCGTCCCTGTGTCTGTGCTGTATAAAAAGATGCAGATTATACCTTATATCAGAGTGGCTCCCGGTGCTCACGTGACTCCTCAGATCTCTCTCCTCTCTCCTCCCCGCAGACATCAGCGGCAGTGCTCAGCCCAGCTTGTTATGGCTGTCAGCCGGGCAGAGGAGAGAGCTAAGGAATCATGTGAGCACCGGGAGCCGCTCTGATATATGGTATAATGGGTATTTTTTTATACAGCACAGGCACAGGGGCGCATAGCATTATATAACAGAGAGGATGGCATGATCATCATATAGTGGGTTAACAATCACTTTAACTCCCAGAATGGACTGTAAAAAATGTATCTATGGGAGCATTGTCATAGTTACATAGTAAGTCTGTTTGAAAAAAGACACAAATCCATCTTGTCCAACCAATAAAAGGGGAAAAAAATATGCAGTCCTATATACACAATCCTATACCCACAGTTGATCCAGAGGAAAGCCAAAAACCCCAGCAAAGCATGATCCAATTTTCTCCAGCAGGGAAAAAAAGATTCCTTCCTGATCCCCTGAGAGGCAATTGGATATTCCCTGAATGGTCCCGCCATCTTCTGGGATCTCTGTGTGTCCCAGAAGGCAGCGGGAGAAGGAGGAGTGGTGGAAATGTTGCAGAATTGCCATGATCTTACCCGACCCCGAAGTGGGAGTGGGTATTTGTCAAAACCAGGTACCCGCTCCCCTCTCCCCCAAAAAAGTGCCAAATCTGGCAGTGGATGGGGGGGTTGCAAACAAGTGGAGCATGTCCTTTTGGGTGGAGCTCCGCTTTAAGCTTATGATTGATCTCCCAGAATGCCCAGATCCTTTTCTACCATTGATTTCCCCCGTTATACTCCCCCTAGTATGCATGATGCATGCATATTCTTATCACCCAAGTGCATAACTTTACATTTCTCAACATTAAACCTCATTTGCCACAAAATGCCACAGTTGCCCAACTTAAACAATGCATTGAGGTTGGCTTGTAAGTTGGAGACATCCTGTAAGGTCATGGTGGAGAATTCACTTGTTGGGCCAGAGTTCAGGTCTTTTCCTCTGAACAGTTTCCTGTAACCGTTGCAGTAACAATGTTGGTTGACTGTTGCACCATGTTCTATGAACTTATAGTGAACTATCCCCTTGTGATCAAAAAAATACACCAACATAAGCATACTAGGGTTCGCACTCTGTCCACATTTGCATCCGTCCTTTGCATTTTGGCTGTCTGCTTCTTGGGTCACCGTGGACATCTTCCTGCCCCTCCTTAAACTGCTTATGCCTTCCAAAAACACTTTGGAATTTTCACCATAAGCCTGTTGTAACAGAGCTAAAGTTTCACTCACACATCTCTCAATTTTCACGCAAAATTTGATGGTAATCCGCTACTCCAGATTCTTGGGTCACTCATTTTCCCCCAACAGCGCAACGCACACAGGTGTTATTTCTTTTACTACTCCGTAAAGACTGAGTCAACTGGTCTGTGACCCAGGTGAGTGCAAGTTAGAACATGTCAGAACACGCACGAGTGTGAATGGCTGTGTGACTCATCACCATAGTGCTATACCACAGGAATTAAATTGTCACACCTCGTACAGTGCAACTTGAAAAAAATGCATTGGTTCTGTGGTTAGCATTTATATCTTGCAGCCCTAAGGTTCAAATCCCAACCAGGAAACTATTGTATGGAGCTTGCATGCTCCTGCATGGGTTTCTCCTGTGTACTCTGGTTTTCTCCAACCCTCTAAAGCAGGGGTAGGCAAACTTGGCACTCCAGCTATGGTGAATTTACAAATCCACAACAGCTGGAGGGTTAAAGTTGCCTATCCATGTTGTAAGGACATGCTGGTAGGTTAATTGGCTCAAGTCTAAATTGGAATTAGTAAATGTATGCATGTGAGATAGGGACCTATCTTGTAAGCTCCTTGAGGGCAGGGACTGTTGTGAAAGTACAATATGTAAAGTGCTAAATAATATAAATACCTAAATGCCTAAAAAATAAAATATCTGTAGAATCACCAACTATGTATTGGGTCTGTTAACCAAAGCAACCTATGCAATCTGTTTCCAACAAGACAGGTCTTTGCACTACATGGTTGC
Source organism: Glandirana rugosa (assembly GCA_018402905.1). NCBI lineage: Eukaryota > Metazoa > Chordata > Amphibia > Anura > Ranidae > Glandirana > Glandirana rugosa. The sequence continues at coordinate 1,579,237 of BLSH010101080.1, read as the reverse complement.
TAGTAGATCTAATATAGATTGCATCAGATTGTAAAATGTAACTTTAAAATTTTGCTTTAACTGACAATTGCGTGGTCGTGCGACGTAGTACCCAAACAAAATTTGCGTCCTTTTTTTCCCCCAAATAGAGCTTTCTTTTGGTGGTATTTGATCCCCTCTGCGTCATTTCTGATCACCGCTATAAACAAAAACAGAGCGACAATTTTGCAAAAAAAAAAACAGTTTTTCTTACTTTTTGCTAAAATACAAATTTAAAAAAAAACCCAAAAATCATATTTTTTACATCGGTTTTGGCCGATTTATATTCTTCCTCAAATTTTTGGTTAAAAAAATCGCAATCGGCGTTTAAATGATTGGTTTGCGCAAAAGTTGCCGCGTTTACGAATGATGAGAATTAATTTCCGGGGTTTTTATTTATTTTTTTATTTTTTACTAGTAATGGCGGCGATCTGCGATTTTTAGCGGTACTGCGATATTGCAGCAGACATGTCGGACCTTTTTGACACTTTTTTGTTACCAATGACATTTATACTGCGATCATAAATTTAAATGTCAACTGATTACTGTATAAATGTCATTGGTAGTGAAGGGGTTAACCTGCAGGGGGAGATCTAGGGGTTAAGTGTGTTCCCTAGGTGTGTTCTAACTGTGAGGGGGCTGAGCTATTATGGACATAACAGATCTAACTGATCCCAGTGAC
>BLSH010101080.1:1527923-1578527 GCA_018402905.1 Glandirana rugosa | reverse complement strand
GTAAATGTATGCATGTGAGATAGGGACCTATCTTGTAAGCTCCTTGAGGGCAGGGACTGTTGTGAAAGTACAATATGTAAAGTGCTAAATAATATAAATACCTAAATGCCTAAAAAATAAAATATCTGTAGAATCACCAACTATGTATTGGGTCTGTTAACCAAAGCAACCTATGCAATCTGTTTCCAACAAGACAGGTCTTTGCACTACATGGTTGCTAGTAGATCTAATATAGATTGCATCAGATTGTAAAATGTAACTTTAAAATTTTGCTTTAACTGACAATTGCGTGGTCGTGCGACGTAGTACCCAAACAAAATTTGCGTCCTTTTTTTCCCCCAAATAGAGCTTTCTTTTGGTGGTATTTGATCCCCTCTGCGTCATTTCTGATCACCGCTATAAACAAAAACAGAGCGACAATTTTGCAAAAAAAAAAAACAGTTTTTCTTACTTTTTGCTAAAATACAAATTTAAAAAAAACCCAAAAATCATATTTTTTACATCGGTTTTGGCCGATTTATATTCTTCCTCAAATTTTTGGTTAAAAAAATCGCAATCGGCGTTTAAATGATTGGTTTGCGCAAAAGTTGCCGCGTTTACGAATGATGAGAATTAATTTCCGGGGTTTTTATTTATTTTTTTATTTTTTACTAGTAATGGCGGCGATCTGCGATTTTTAGCGGTACTGCGATATTGCAGCAGACATGTCGGACCTTTTTGACACTTTTTTGTTACCAATGACATTTATACTGCGATCATAAATTTAAATGTCAACTGATTACTGTATAAATGTCATTGGTAGTGAAAGGGTTAACCTGCAGGGGGAGATCTAGGGGTTAAGTGTGTTCCCTAGGTGTGTTCTAACTGTGAGGGGGCTGAGCTATTATGGACATAACAGATCTAACTGATCCCAGTGACAGGGATCAGTAGATCTCCTATGTCCCCACTGACAGAGTGGGGAACCGCCGTGTTTACATTGGCGGTTCCCCGTTCTTTTGCTGTGGCAGCTCATCGTGGCTCGCCGGCGGACATCGTGTCTGCCCAAGCCGCAGGCACACTCCTCCAGAGTACAGCGAGCGTGCGCGCGCCCCCTGGCTCCTACTCCGCAAATCGCCCTTTATTTACGGCGATTCACGGGACACGTCCACACTGCCGCAGTAAACATACTGCGTGCAGTGTGGAAGTGGTTAAGAGGAGGTTTGAATTCCCATACAAGTCCATGGAATGCAAAACCCACCTGACATTGATCAAAAGCAGGTTTGAGGGGCGGTCAACTGTAAGCCAAATGCACCTGTCAATGAGTTCTGAATGATCTCAGAAATTTCTTAAACTGATGTCATTAACACAAGCCTAAAGCCTGTTGTTACAGGCCCTTAGACATGCTAACACTGTGAACATACTTCAAAAAACCATTACAACTTAATCTGAAAGGCACTTGTACTACATGATGGTTGGTAGATCGAAATGAGACTGCACAACCTGACTGTGACATTTATGGTAGACTTAAAGTACAACTAAAGGCAAAACATTTTTAGAGTGGAGAGGGATTACAACTGTCGGGTTTTTTTTGCAGTTGGTACCCCTGTTAGAGAGATTTGCCCTCCCTATTCGTCCTGTTTACCATTATAATTGAAAGTTAAAGAAAATATCAAATTTTGTATTGTCCCCAGAACAGTAATAGAGGGGAAATCTTCCTATGGGGACACTAGTTATGGTGACAACCAGGGATTCCCTCACTTTGGAGGGATTTCCTCTCACTTTCTGCTTTATGATGTAGGATTGCTGGACCTTATAGAGATGCAAACCCCAAACAACAACACACTGCAAATGGGAAAATGAGATGTATAAAATCCATTTCATGCAATCCATCCCATTTGGCTATGAAACAGGAAATGAAGGAAAGTCTCCCCAGTGGGACACAGGTGGCAAAAAAAGTGACAGGGGTTATAATTCTCCCTTTGTTCTACGTTAAAGTTGGCTATACTGTACATGTTTTAACATACTTTTACAATCTTTGTACAGTTTTATTTATATATGGGAACTAAATTTAGATATTTGTATCTTGAAGCCCTAGCTCAGGGTTTCTCAAGCAGGGTTCCTCCAAAGGTTGCTAGGGGTTCCTTGAGCAATGAGTAATTTCTACCTCTCAGATAAATTCCCAATGACACCATTGATCTTTTTAGCTATCTGTAAGGGGGTAATTCTTCCCAATGACCACAAATGTAAGGAGCATTCTTCCCACTGATCATCACACTAATGTATCATGAGTTGTAGATATAGTAATGTTTAGCCGGGGTTCCCTGAGACCGGAAAGATATTTCAAGGGTTCATTTGTGTCAAAAAGGTTGAGAAAAGCTGCCTAATCCAAATCATTTTTATTAAATCAGGCAGGCTTTTTACAATACTTGTTAAGAGATCTAAAGATGTTATATAACAATGCTGTATGGTCACAACAAGGAGCTTGTGTTTAGGTACCTTGGCTTTCATTGGGGTTGATTAACTAAAACTGGAGAGTGCAAAATCTGGTGCAGCTTTGCGCAGAACCGATCAGTTTCTAGGTTTTTTTTTTGTCATAGCTTAATTGAACAAGCTGAAGTTAAAAGCTGTTTGGCTTCTATGCACAGCTACATCAGAATTTACACTCTCCAGTTTTAGAAAATCAACCCCATTGTATGTTTTTGAAGTATCCTTTTCAACCGGTCTTAATGGCAAACATGGGGTAACACACAACAATGAAGGAGTTTGTTCCAGTGAAATACACTCTGTCGGTGGGTCAATGGCTCCAAATGAAGCCAGTTGGCTCAATTCACTGGTATGTGCCATAAAGATTTTTATTTTCAGCAATGTGATGGTTATTTTCAGCTTTCATTGGCTGTCAATGCCTAAAATAAGAGTTTTTATAATTGCAAATAAAAATAGTTCTAGCTTGGCGAATCAAACCTAAAGTATTTTGTCATACATTTTTTTCAGTACAGCAGAAAAGTGCATGAAAGCACTGCCAGTGAAAACAAATTCTATGGCGTCTGTTTATACAAAAGGGGGCATATTTATAAAGCAGGGAATGTGGCTTTCACCAAACATTTATTGGTGGTGAATCATCTGTCATTTAACCTCCTTGAGTGTGGCTCAGGGTATGTTTTCACTGCAAATAGCGGTAACCCCGAGCCACACTCAGGATTGCATCGCTGGATCCAAGGCTGGGTTACTTACCTTGTCCCCTGGATCCAGCGATGTCCCCCGCTGTGTCTGGAGGCTGTGTCCTCCGCCGAAGCCTGCGTGATGCCGGGCTCCGTTCCCTGTGAGCGTTGCGTCGCACGGGGGCGGGAAATTCAAAAAGTGAAACACACAGTAAAACATATAGTACACTGTAATCTGTAAGATTACCTTACTGTATCAAATCATTTCACATCCCTTTTGTCCCTAGTGCTTTGCCCAGTGCCCTGCATGTACTTTTATATTATATATGCCATTCTTTCTGCCTGGAAACTTGAGAACGTCCATGGCATAAAAAAGTGTCCCTTTACGTCAAAAGCAGTTTTTGATCAGCTAGAAAACAGCGATAGTAAATAAGATTCACTTGCAGAATTGAGTGATACTGATTTTTGGGGAAATTTATCATCAGACACTGAAAGCGACGACAGCGACAATTCTGCAACTGAGCAAATTTCAGAGTTTTTGACTAGATTACATTATTGTACAATAAATTTTACTATTATTATATTATTATTTTTGATAATTATTTATAGTTATTTATTATATTATAATTTTTTTTCATATATATTATAATTTATGATTTCGTTATTTCAAACTTTATCATACCTGTCTACTAGACTCTTGTCTTAAGTGAGTTATTTCTAAGAATTACAGGCCTACAATATAAAACGCCAAATTTCTATGCAAAAAAATGTACCGCTTTGAGACGCAAAAATCTGACATAATCATACCGCCAGGGAGGTTAAAACACACGCACCAGACCATTACGTCAGAAAGTTTTATAAGAGACTTTGGGGTTGATTTACTAAAGGCAAAAAGACTGTGCACTTTGCAAAATGCAGTTGCACTCTGCAAGTGCAGTTGCTTCAGAGGTTAGTAAATGAGCAGAAGCTCTGCTGACTTCCATCACCCAATCATGTGCAAGCAAAAAATCACTTTTTTTTTCTTGCACGTGATTGGATATTCTTTTCAAAGTGAAGCCTCCCTCGTTTACTAAGCTCTGGGGCAACTGCACTTGCAGAGTGCAACTGCACTTTGCAAAGTGCACCATCTATTTGCCTTTTATAAATCAACCCCTTTGTCATGTTGGCAAGCATAAAAATGTGGAAAACAGTCTGCTTTAAATAGCGGGAGTGGATTAGTGGAAGCAGAGAGGCAATTTAGTGGCACAGAAAAAAAAAACGGTAAACAAAATGATAAAGCCGAACAAAATTGGTATAGCAGAACAAAACCAGAGGAAGAGGATTTTCAGCCAGTTTATATGGACGTACTAAGCCAGCAAATCTTTTCTTCTGAAATTCCATTTCTATCACTTCATAAAAGCAGCAAAATCAAAAGAATACATTAAAACAAAATAGTTGATTTTCAAAGTAGCAGATTCTGAAATTAAAATGGCCAACAAAATTCGAGAATAACCTTTAGAGGGAATGTGAAATGCTTTTGGGCCAATTCTTTTTAAGATTTTTACAATTTTTTGGGGCTTTTTTTTGTTTTTTGCTTTCTCTCGATCAGCGCACTTAGCACTATACTGTATGTATACACTACTTCAGAAATAATTTGTGACCCTGTTAGGTAAAAGAGAAATCTTAGACACAGGTCACCAGAGAGGTGAATATAAGGCCTCATACACACGGACGTTTCTTAAAAAATAAACAAAACGTCGGGCCTGACGTCAAAGAAAAAAATTGCAGTTTTTCGGCGTTATGCATCGGCGTTAGTGAGCGTTAGTGGGCGTCGGCGTCAATAGGCGTTTTTTTAAAAAAAAATCACCCCTCTGCTATTTTTCAACCTAAAAACGTTGGCGTCAAAAAACGCTGGTTAACGCCAGTACAATATTAGTTGGCGTTTGTTGGCGTTAGTTGGCGTTTTGCGGCGTCGGCGTCAAAAAATGCCAAAACGTTACAGCCTCAGAACGCGCTGGCCGTGGGTTCTACTTTCAGCTCACTAACGCCGACGCCATCTACAGCTAAAAAACGTCTGCATTTTTATGGGGCCATTAACTAACATGGAGAGCTGCAAAATACGCCAGAAAACGCCGGCGTCAAAAAACGTCCGTGTGTATAAGGCCTAAATGTTTTTCTGTCGAATGAACCTTTGATTGGGTTTTTTTTCAACAGGGTCACTTGTTCAGTTGTAAGAATGATATATATATATATTGTTTTTTTTTTGCAAATTTATAATATGGTCTCTTTCATGTTTATGGGGCTTGGTGGTTGGAGCTGCATTTTATGCAATGAATAGTTCCAGGGGGGTAAACTTAGTTGGCACAAATGTTGAGGTTCCTTATATATAGCACCTGTCCAGAATTCAGGGGTACACAGAAAACAATCTGAGGATAAACAAAGATCCTTGCAGGTGCCACAGAGTGAAATGTATTTGTACACCTTTATTAACCACTTGACCTCCGGAAGATTTAGCCCCCCTTCATTCCCAGGCCATTTTTTGTGATACAGCACTGTGTTATTTTAACTGACAGTTGCGCGGCCGTGTGATGCTGTACCCAAAATAAATGTAAGTCCTTTTTTCCCCACAGATAGCACTTTCTTCTGGTGGTATTTGATCACCTCTGCGTTTTTTATTTTTTGCTCTACAAACAAAAAAGACCGACAATTTTATTTAAAAAAACATTTTTTTTACTTTCTGCTGTAATACATATCCAACAAAAAAAAAAGAAAAAAAAATCAAATTTTTTCATCAATGTAGGCCAATATGTATTCTGCTACATATTTTTGGTAAAGAAAAATCCCAATAAGCGTATATTGATCGGTTTGCTCAAAAGTTATAGCGCCTACAAACCATGGGATATTTTAATAAATTTTTTTAATTTTATTTTTTTTACTGGTAATGGTGACGATCAGCGACATATAGCAGGACTGCGATATTTCGGCAGATAAATCGGACACCAGGTGACACCTTTTGGGGCCAGTGACACTAATACAGTGATCAGTGCTAAAAAATATGCACTGTCACTATACTAATGACACTGGCTGGGAAGGTGTTAACATCAGGGGCGATCAAAGGGTTAACTGTGCTCCTAGCTTGTGAGTCAGTGTAGTGGGGAGGTGCTTTTACTACAAGACATGGATCAGTGATCCATACCTTCTGTACTGAAAGAACGGGAATATGCTTTGTTTACATAGGTAGACTGCCGTTCTCCCTGTGTACCGAAGCATCGGCGGGTGCTGGCGGACATTGAGTCTGCCATACCTGCCGATCCGCTCCTGCTGTGTATAATCCCCATGGTAGAGGGCTGCCGGCGGTGTGAGTGCAAGCCCCAGGCCCGGAAGTGTCAGATCACATACTAGGTGCGTGATATGGCACAGAGTGACCACCCTGTCACAGTATATGTATGGTGGCCGGACTGAAAGTGGTTAAAGCTGCACTTTGGAACCAAATCATAAACCATTCTTGTGGTGGGGCCCCCACTTATTTGCAAGGGTAAAATGCTTTCTAAGTCTAATGATAGAGGAATAAATGATAATATTATGACAGGCTTCTAGTGCTCACCTCTTCTGGGGTGTAGGCTGGTCTTACTGTCCTTTACAATGCATGTTGGTCCTGCATTGTATATGATAATGTCACAGTGTGGCCATTGGTCAGAGTACCTTAGAGAGAAAAACTTCAGGGGCTTGGTTGCACAACATGGAGGAAGCCTTCCAAAGCAAGGAATAAGGCAAGTATTACATCTTATTCTTCCCCCCATAGACTTAATGAGCATTTAACCTTTGAAGTGCAGGAGGCCCAACTGCCAGGGTATATTTTTCGTCTAGAGCCTGGAGTGGGGCTTTAACTGACAGCAGTGGTAGCTGCTCATGATGGTTGCAGGGGTGCTTCCCACCTAATCCATGCGTCCAGCCCCTAATCTACATGCAGGGTGCTGAATGCGTGGGTTCCAATGGTTTTATTTTTTTTTAGAAGCATGTAGTTAGAGCCAGAGGCTCTAAATGGCTTCAAAAAGGGTGGGCTCGGGGCACAGAGCACTGCGCCCGGAGCCCACCCAGTTGTGTGACATTAGTGAACTAATATTTGCTAATGTCTTCCTGTTTCTCCTCCCGGCAAGGAATGGAGTCCTAAGCCCTGATTGGCCGTGGGTCCTAAGTCCTAATTGGCCAGGAGGAGAAGAGACCACCGGGCTTTGAGAGGAGACGTGGGGTGGGGGGGGAGCCGTGACATGAAAGGGGGAGAAGGGGGCTGGCGGGGGGGCTTGGTGGGCGGCGGGCAAGTGATGCGTCGATCAAGTGACAGAGGGGAAAGCTGAGAATAATCGAGCGAGCATGCACCGGGGCTGTGGGGGTGGTTAGTTGGCTGGCTGGCTGGCTGGGGAGGCCGCGGGCTGCTCCCCCAAGAAAATTGCGCACCAGCCGCCACTGACTGGCAGGTTCATTTCAAAGGGACCTCCAAATAAAAAATATTAATAACTAGAAAGTCAGTGACATATATATCTTGTTAGAAAGCATATTTACTTATGTCTGCTCCTTGGTTCTGAAAGCCCCATTCAATAGAATAAAACAGTTTTCCTGATCCAAGGATCCCTGACTGATAACAGCAGGAATCATAGCTCAGGAAGCCGCTATGCAGTGCAAACAATGCGGTACAGTACATCCCCTACCGGATATTTCATTTAAATCTACAATTTTCTTTTCTACCAAAAGTTTAAATATACTTCTCAAATAAATGCTACATAAAATGCTGTGCTTTTCAAGTTGACATTTTAAGGTTGAACATTATTAATGTTAGTGATAGTACTTACCAAGAAGAAATACATTTGTGATTCAATATAATAAAAATAAGGGTAACATACAGGGACTGCTGACCACAGGAAAGGGACATCTTACTATTATTTCTGCTACAGTTAGACATAAAAGACATCATAGTCCTATTTTTTGACCAGTAAAGCCACTACTATTAACTATATTATTGTATAAGGTATTTGTTTTTACTTCTATTGAAATAAACTAAATGCATTCCGGATGCCCACAGCCTACACAGAGTACAAAAACCTGTTCCCTGCCAGAACACTGCAGAAACAAAAAGGCTCTTGCTCTCTCTTTGGAAGCAGTGGCCTCCCTGTAGAGGGCTGGCATGCCCCTTGCTGAGTCAGAGCAAGAGCTCTCCAATCAGCAGGGAGCATACTTATTATAAGCTATAGATCTGATATAGCAGGGTCATGTAGGACCTCTGCAAAGAGACCACTGCTTCCGCACAAAGAGCAAGTGTCCCCTGCAGCAAGCTGGCAAGGGACAGATGCGTTTCTACTCTAGGCTGTGGCTGCTTTCAAAAGAATGGTAACTGTAAGACTCTGCACATCTTTTGTTTCAATAAGCTAGGAATGTAACTAGTTGATTTAAAGTGGTAATAAAGTCTGCTTTTTTATTTATACCTACAGGTAAGCCTATAAAAAGGCTTAACCGGAAGGTGCAGTAAATATCTACTAAGCGTGTACCAATTAGGAGATACTATTATAATTATTATTATACAGGATTTACATAGCGCCAACAGTTTACGCAGTGCTTTACAATATAAAAGCGAGACAATACAGTTACAATACAATAAAATACAAGAGGATTAAAACAGCCCTGCTCAGAAGAGCTTACGATCTAATAGATCTACTTTAGTAGCAGTCAGTGACATCACCAGAGCATGCGCCCTGCACTTATGCCCGGGAGTGCGTTTTTTTGAGGTGCTCGGCCATTCAAATGCATGGAGCCCATAAACCCAGATGGAAAACTGGGTGAAGATGAATGCCCTGTCAACAATGACAGTGCGCCACTGGAGGGCTTCATTTTAAGGTATACAGAGATACCAGAGACCATCTCCCATGGTCATAAGGCAGGCAAAATGAAAAGGGACTATCTTGGCACCCATATACAGTATATATACAGACAACCTGACTAAAGGTAGGTCTTAATTTGCAGGGGTTTACTACTGCTTCCTATAACTAAAAGTTCAATTGCACTTTAATCCTGCTACTATGAATAGAATAGTCAAGTATAGAATAGGTAGGTGCTTTGTAAAAAATATTTTCCATTAGGCTAAGCAGTCCATAGGAACAAAACCTAGCCTACATGGACTCCAAGAGGCACTAGCCCATATGGCAAATTCCCCAGTTGCCATTCTACCAGCCTAAAACTATCCTCTCTTTTTCAGCAAAATCAAATGGCAACATCTGCATGTATCTTGCAAAATTTAAATAATCACTAATAAAGTTCTATGTCTTACAAAACAGACATGAGGTTTAAGTGTAACCCATTAGAAAACCTATTAAGGGCTCATATAGACGGATGTCACATCCTCAGAACTCTCATTCACACACCATTGAAATAAATGGAAATCTGCTGACCTGCATTAATGCACACTAAATGAAGGGCTACAGCACCTGTTTACATGAGCCTGAATGTTTATAAAGAGCCATATAGCAGGTAAATTAGTGTATTTCCATTGTTCATGGCTTATAAGGTCTTCAGTTCATCCTGGAGCCCCTGAATCTGGGTGCACATGAAATGCAAATTACAGGCCTCTTCCCCACATCTCTCAATGCAAATTATGCCTCTTTATATGCCTATGATGTTCTCTTTGTTGTCATATTTGCCAACATTTTTAAATCACTTCCAGGAACATTTTGTTGCTAAGCTGGTATCTCTAAGCACTTTGTTCACAATACTCTCTTGGAAGATCAAAAATCACTATAAACTCAGTTATAAGATGTTTATTAAAATGGAATATCAATACATTTTTGTATTTTAAATTCTTCTTCTCGGTAAATATTAACTTACAAAAAACCCTGGTAAAGATACCAAGATAATTAGACCTGAATCTAAAATTTACAAGAGTAGAATCTTACCATACACCCATGTGGTACTTTGAATCAAGGATATCCCCTAAGATAAACATTTCTGTTGATCAATCCTTAAATCTGGGACTGTCTCTAGAAAAGAGGGAAAGCTGGCTACTGCAAACATATATTCCACTTTAGGACCAATTTAATGTAGTGCTCTCTTCAATGAAATTCAGTTTAGTTTCCAAAGCCAGCAAGACTCCGATAAGTACATTTTTTAGGTGTCACTGCTGTTTGTCTAGGACTTGGAAGTGGTGGCATTTTCCATATTGATGTGCGATGAGTTCTCTTTTTCTGTCGCCTTTAGTGGACACTAAAGTTGGTGTCTAGAGGCAGGGGCGTTGCTAGGTCTCCAAAAGATCTGGGGCTAGAGCCCATAGCAGCGAAGTAAAGAAAGTCATATTCTTGAGTATATATATATATATATGTATAAATATAAATATTGTTACATATCTGAGTGCGGATCCCCCTTACATCAGGGTCCCCAGAGAGCCCCCCACTTACATCAGGGTCCCCAAAGATCCTCCGCTTTGAATGCTGGGCAGGGAAGGAGTCGTGGCTGTGACGTCACTGGTTGCTAGACACTAGGCAACTCTAGCAACCAGTGACCAGGAGTAGAGTCAGGTGTAGGTGAGGGTGGCGCCAGAGCCAGTGCTACAGCGGCTCAGTCTGCCCCTGCCTTCTGTATTCCGGAATGGGACATACCTGCTAATTGCAGAACTGCACCCACCCGGTAAGAGACTCGGGCTATGGGCCCCAGACTCGGGGCTACCAATAGCCACCCCCTAGAAACGCCCCTGTCTAGAGGAGCTATGGCTGCGTATGATTTGGTTGTGAAGTGTCCAAGAATACATTTATTTCCGAAAATCAAAATTTGGCCCAACACTTCATATTTGCTTTAGTCGTTGCATTCTGGGCATACTGGCGTTTTGCACTGACACAGCATGGCCTGGCATAACGTACTATGCCATAAAATAACCTAAAAAACTTACCATTGGTGGACCTACATGGCAGAGGTCCAGGATATGTAGCTATTTTCTTGATGTCAATTGTCAGGATACTGCCCCTGTCTCCCTCTATCATAAGCTAGGTTAGCACCAATATTTCATTACTACCAACATTTTAAAATCATTTCCAGAAACATTTTCTACTAAATTGATGTTTGAAAAGTGTTGTGATCAATTTGGTCACAAAACTTTGCAAACCACCTAATGGAACTGGAGTAGGTCAGAGCACTACAGGGAGGTTTCCAATTAAAAAAAAAGTTCACTGTTAGTGCTATAAAGCAACACAGTAACCAGAAAAATTGCTTACATTTTTCAAAGCACTAAGGATCCTCCTTACAGGAATATTCACAAAAAATAAAATACTTAAAGTGGTTGTCAACTCGTGACAACCACTTTAACCTACAGGTAAGCCTATAATAAAGCTTACCTGTAGGTGCCCTGCATATCTCCCAAACCTGCACGGTTTAGGAGATATGCTGTGTACTAGATGTGCCGACGTCATTTCTGCACATGCGCAGTGAAGAGAGGGCCTCCGCGCCGTTTCTTCACTGAGATCGTGGCATGACTGGCAGCTCCCGCGCAGATACACTGGAGTGACGTCACACGACTCCAGCCAGTCGCAGAGCCAGAGTTGCGGCCCCGGAAGGAAGAGGGGCTAAAGATGGACGCTGCCAGCACAGGGGGCATCACAGGCTTCTTTGCAGGTAAGTGACACATAATGGGCTAATATGTGATGCACAGTAGCCCATTATGTTTTTACTTTGCAGGGGAATATAGAGGAAGTAAACCCCCTTCAGGGTTTACTTCCTCTTTAACCACTTCCTGCGAATCGCCATAAATAAGCAGTGGCTGGTTTTGAGTGGCTGTACCGGGACATAGCCTGCAGCTGCAGGCTATATCCTAGTATCGTTTTTAGAGTGGATGGTCGGCTATCCGGGGATAACGACCGATCCGGCTCGGAGTCACTCGGTCATTATCCCAGGGGGCGGGAGGGGACATTCCCCATCCCGCCGCCTTCCACCGCTCTTCTCCCACTGGGAGACCAGAGCGATGATCCGGCACCTCCGCCGGCTAGAAGGAGACCTGACAGAAGCCGGATTCGGCTCTGATCGGGCCTCCTTCAGCAAATTCCGGAAGTGACGTTGTGAAGTCGCTTACTCTGTGGCTAACGGTGCCAATTTAAAAAAAATGACAGTATTCAGAATCGCCATTTTTGGCGATCTGAATACTGTGAAGTGCAAAGGAGGGATGGGGGGTCTTTTAGACCCCCCAGCCCTCCAAAAAGAGTACCTGTCCCCATCTATTACTATCACAAGGGATGTATACATTCCTTGTGATAGCAATAAAAGTGATCAGAATTTTTTTTTAAAGGAACAGTGCTAAAAATAAATGCATAAATAAAATTAAAAAAAAAAAAGTAAAGCTCCACCGTCCCCGCGAGCTCGCACAGCAAAGAAAACGCATACGTAAGTCGCGCCCGCATATGAAAACGGTATTCACATGTGAGGTATCGCCGCAATCACCAGAGTGTGAGCAATAATTCTAGCAAAAGACCTCCTCTGCACCTCTAACCTGATAACCGTTAAAAATGTTTAAAGCGTTGCCTTAAACATCCAAGTAAAGAATGATACAACTTTTCTCAGACCAACAGAAAATTGCTTTTGGTCCAAAAAAAAACTGGACTTTCCCTGAAAGTCAAAGACTTTGGCAAATGTGTATCTGTAAATGTTCTTCCGAGTAGAGTTTCTTATTCTTATCTTCCAGCCTTTACAATTTCCCATCACTTATTCATCTCTGATGGCTGTCTTATAGCTCTTAGTAACACTGCTAGAGTGTCTTCTCACTTGAAGGCACATGATATCACCCTTAGCTAGGCACCATTGGCGGAATCTGGGGTGTTTGGTAGATACATTTGTAATATTTTCCCCAAATTCTGACTATTTCAAATGCTTCTACATTTCGAGAGGCCAAGAAATAAGTGGCAGTTTAAAGCAAGATCAACTTTAAGGGCCTGTGTTGATGGGCTGTTACCCGCTTGAAGTGGGTTTTGCAATACATTACAAGTTTATAGGAATGCAAAATATGCTTGAAGCAGGTCGAATGCAGGTTAGACCAATGCACTTGTCAAAGAATTCTGAATTATATTCAGAAGCATCTTAAACTGATGTCAAACTGAAGCCATCAGCACAAGCTGAAAGCCCATCAATGCAGGTCCTAATAATAGAATCCTGTCATTATTTATTTATTTTTTTTTTTTACAAGCTCTAGGATAAAGGAAGAGTTGTTATGTTGACCATTAATACAGTGACAATGTATATTTTTAGCATTGATCACTGTATTAGTGTAACTGGTTCTCACTAAGTGTCAAAACTGTTTGTTAGTGTCAGATTGCCCACCATATCATCACAGTCCCACTATAAGTTGCTGATCACCGCCGTTACTAGTTTAAATAATAAATAAATAAATAAAAATTCCAGGATATATACAATAGTTTGTAGATGCTAAACCTTTTGCACAAACCAATCAATATAAGCTTATTGGGATTTTTTTTAAGCAAAAATATGTAGCAGAATACATATTGACCTAAATTTATGAAGAAATCTGATTTTATAATTTTTTTTATTAGATATGTTTTATAGCAGAAAGTAAAAAATATTGTTTTTTTTTTCAAAATGTTTAGTCGTTTTCGTTTATAGCTCAAAAAATGAAAAAAAACCCAGTGGTGATCAAATACCACCAATAGAAAGCCCTATTTGTGGAAAAAAATGATATAAATTTTGTTTGGGTGCAGCGTTGCACTGCACTCAATCGTCAGTTAAAATAGCGCAATGCCGTATAGCAAAAAATGGCCTGGTCATGAAGAGGGGTAAATCTTCCGGATGTCAAGTGGTTAAAGAGACGAAACATAGGGAAATGTGCATATATTATGACTACCTGTGTATTTCTTTATTTTGCTCTGACATGCACCTTAAGCCTAGGTTCACGCTAGTGCTACTGCAGAATCATGCATTTCTCAATACATTTTTGTAGCACGTTTTTGCAACTTATTACACGCATTTTTAATGTGTTTTTCATGCTCCATGTGTTTTATGTAGGAGAAAGAGGCTGGATTTCATACTATACTATGAAAAAACTATGGCCAAAATGCACTAAAAATGCATGTACAGTACGTGCATTTTACATGCAGTTTACATGTGCTTTCATTGAAGTTTATGGAGCAAAAAATGTGCTGCACTGCACCAAAAGAAGCACCTACATCTTATCAGAGAATACATTGCACTGGACTGCATTAATGTCAACAGTTACCATAGAGTATAATAATATTCCATTGTTGTGCATGCCAACAAGACGGCAAAAGCAGGACAAAATGCAGTAGTATAAATTGGAGCTAAAACCTAGGTTTAGTTAAATTAAAAGAATTGAAAAACAGCACCAGAGATGGTGCTTTCATTGGATAAGAACTGTCCCTTGTGCTGGTGGCTGCTGTCCTCCTTTAAATTTTCTGTCCTCTGCCCTGACTCCCCCCCACAGTAATCTTTTGATGCTGCTGATGTAAATCCGAGCCCTTGGACCTGTTGCAGGAGATCATCAATAGTGTTGACTATGCCCATCCTTTCCACTCACTGCCTCCTCCATCCATAAAACTGTAGTATAGCTTCCAGCAATAAACAATGCTCTACGAATGGAGAAGGTGGACCATTCATTCATCCACCCGTCCTCCATTTATATAGTGTTTTTCATTTCTGGAAGCTATAATACAGCATCTATGGATGGAGGAAGGAAGTGGAAAGGGTGGGAATATTTGTTTGATGAGTGGTTGACAGGTTGAGAAGCTCGTATTAACCCCCACAGCACTAGAAGATTACCACTGTGGGGGTATGGGGAATGCCAAGCACAGAATATTTAAATTAAGAGGGCAGCCATCAGCACAAGAGGCACTTTTCAATCAATGTAAGTACTATCCCTTGTGTTGATTAAAAAAAAAATACCCAGACAAGCTTTAAAGTTTGCAGGTCAGCAAAACAACCATGCAACTATTTTCAGAAGATTAGAAGAACAATAGCCCTTATATAATCTCTACTTTAAAATGTATTTGCTGTAAAAGAAGTATTGATAGTCTGTCTGAAATGACCTCCCATGTCAGAAAATTGGCAGGCATGCTACTAGTCATGCATTCTTTAATGCCGCTGATGCCATCTGCATCACATCTATTGACATTGCCAGTGCCAGCTGTCATCATGCCAAGACTCTGGACTTTTCAGCATACCAGCTTGGCTATATTCCCACTGCAGAGGGGACCTATCACACAGCACTGTGTGCTGATGTGGCCCCATATGGGTTTCTTCATAGCTCCTTTAGCTCATTTGGCTTCCTGTAGAGAAGGCAATGCGCTCACCCCTAAAAGTCACAAAGCACTCAACTCACATTGCGGCATCCCATCTATTCTTATCTCCATGGCCTCATTTAATCATCTTGTTTCTGCTGAACAGGTAAGAAAGTTTATCATTTTCCATCCTGGCCTCTGTACAACTGTGATGGATCAAGAGGGACCCATTTTACTGTTAATTTAAAAAGCCAGAATTAATTAAGTTGCGAAAATGAAAATGTTATAATAAGCTCAGTTTATGACTACATTGTTCCGTCCGTGTTCCTTGTTTCCATTTCACTGCCTTAACAAAGCAAAGTAAGATATGAATCACAGCCCTTGCCTTCAGACTTGTCTCAGTTTTGGATTCGTATTCTCTTAAAAGACTGAGCGCTTATCACTGTATTGTTATTATAAACATAACTTATACGGCAAGGCTGCTGTTGATGGGCTCAGTTCGCAGCAGGTGAAATCCATTTGTGTGTCTTTTGACAGACATATTGCAAAATAAATAATTTATGGTTCATCCGTATACGAGGCTCATGCACGCGGAGTTTGATTTGAAGTGTTACAGATAGGGTATAACTGGGCTATATTATTCAGAAAGTGATTGCAATTCAAGGACTGTAGGCCTAAAGTGAGATTTGTTTTTCATCGGCTTTGTTCAACCAAATATATACACCGCCCCCCCAATTACTACATAAGTAGGATTTTAGTAAATGTACTCCTATCCGTGCCTGTTCTGAACCAAGGGGGTACCCATAGGTGTTGCAGATTATGTGACTGCTATGGATCCCAGGGGTAGTCTGGCTAAGCTAGGGATGACACTTTTTCTTCAAGCCAAACCCGAACACTTTAGTGGTGCACAGTAAATTTTTTTGTTTTACTATACACTATAGGATTGTAACAGACCTGGGAAACCTTTGGGCACTCCAAAGAGAATAGTAATGCCGCGCACATAGTGCCCCCTCACTTTCCTCTCAAACCCTGTTCTGAGCAACATTCCTGTCTGAACAATGTGTCCAGGTTTCAGGTGGACTGAACCCCGGACATATGATTCAAAACCCGGACTGTCCAGGTAAATCCTGGACAGGTGGCAACCCTAGACTAAGCAGGGATTTGTACAGAAAACAATTTTGTGAATACATATGGATATAAGCAATATTTAATGCATGGCAACAACCTCTATAAGATGTTCTATTTTGTAACTAGAGGACTTGTCTTTGAGAAGGAGTTCAGAGAGAAAGGGTTCCGTAAAGGTCATGTCCAGCCTAATTTTTTTCTGACTTTGCCTATGGTAGAGAAGGATTATAACTCCTGTTGAGATTTTACTGCTCTCTGGAGCTTTGTTAACTTCTAGGCGCTGACAGTACGCAAATATGTGGCCTCTCGGAGGGTGGGCCTTGGCGCTGAGTAGCCACATATTTGCGTACCACTGAGGCCTCATATACACGGGCATTTTTAACGTCACATTTTTGAGCTGTTTTTGCAGCTTAAGAATGCCACACCATGTTCTTCTATGGCCTCATATACACGTTGATGTTTTTGAGCTGTAGATGGTGTCGGCGTTCTTAAGCTGTAAATCTAACGCAGGACCTTCGCGTTCCGAAGCTGCAGAGTTATGGCGGTTTTGATGCTGAGCCGGCAAAACGCTCACTAGCACGCATTAGCGCTGTAGCGACGTTAACCGGCGTTTTTAGCGCCGGTGTTTTCTGTTTTAAAATGTCCAAAAATAGCAGAGAGAATTTTTTCAAACAAAACCCGACGTATCGCTGATGCTCAATAACGCGCATTAGCGCCGATGCAAAACGCTGACAAAATCGAGTTTTTAACGCCGTTTTTAACCTGACGTTGGACCCGACGTTACAACTCATTTTAACATAACGCCCGTGTATATGAGGCCTTAGCAGACACAGCTGTGCCAAGAGCGCGTGCTATGCGCACTCCCGGCACAATTACCGGCGGTTGATGGAAAGCGATCGGGAGCTTTCCAATCATGGGATTGCCGTAACAACCAATCACAGCGGTCACATGATCATAAACCCTGCCCCCGCCTTCCGCCATCTGAAATTCGTCACCAGCCAGCCCTGTCAGGAGAAGCAAACAGTCTTTTATTTTCAAAAAAAGGCAAAATAAAGTGTCTTTCTTCACCATAAGCAAAACAAAACAGTCCATTGACTTTTGGTATAAATCACACTTATGGCTCACCACCAGCAAAGCTATGTCCCATAACAGGGTTAAAGTCCCCCGCCTGCAACTCATCAATGTTTCAGTAGCCCAAATAGTACACAGCATCTATCATAAGCATGTCTTGCTCCGCACCAAACCTCTTGGACACCTGCTGACTGCTTCCTGCCCTTTTCAGCCCTCTCTCACGGGCGGGTTAACCCCATGAAGACCACAGTACCCATAGCAAGGTTGGAGGCTCCTTGCCACCCAAAATCTCTCCAAGCCTCCAAATTTCAGGACCCATATCAGGACTTAACAATCCTGTGAAAGCTATGAATTAGTGGACTGGGCAGTTATGTTTACCAATGAATCCTCCCTGTAATGTACTGGCAGATCTTATTATCAGTTATAAACTAGATTGTAATCTTTTTTTCCTGGCAAAGGGCTAAAGATTTAGAAGTGGGGCTCCTGCATTGTATGGTAATGAGAGGATCTCAGTGTCCCCAGTCTGCCTGGTGACAGACTCGCTTTAAAATTGATTAGAGTATTTTTTAGCCTGCCCAAAGGCCTTCTCCAAAGACATATTTAAAGGTAAGATTTCTGAAAAACGTATTTTAGATATGCTATGTGAATGGGAACATGTAACAAACGTATAGTGGAGTTTTTCTTCAATTTGATTGCAAAAGTGGAAATACAATTTTGGTCATCCTGCAGCTTGATGAAGTAGGGCTTTTATCTGTAAACATTGCGCATACTACCTCTTTTACACTGTTATCTAATAATATGTTTGGACACTCCAGCCTTCAGCCTTCTCTAATCTAGAGCAGTGTAGAGCATGCTGACATTAACTCACATACAGGCTTGTTAGTCTATTCAGCCCTTGGGTTGCAAGTTATTAATCAAAATGCTCCTTATAAATCTAATGGGCTCAGCAACAGAACAACTCTATGCATCTCTTATATTTGCTTTGTAGCATATACAGTATACTCCCCTAATATGCATTAAAAAGATGGGTCCAGCCACCACAGCACATTCCTGAGCATTGTGAGTTATCAGAATAAAACTGACTGCAATGAAAATTGTGTTAAAGATATCCCTGGGCTCACCCCAGTAGATTTTTTTTTTTTTTTACTTGAAGTGCAGCAGTTTTTTCCCTAAATTTTCCTAAAAGCTTTGCTGCCTTACTATTGTATAACTTACCCTATTACCTTCTTACAACCAGATCAGCTTCTGGGATTTGGAAATGTCATTTAATGTCAAACTGCAGTTTTAATACCCTGTTTTTTTGGAATGCCTAAATTAATTTTATTTTGATGATTATCCAAACTACTCTTAAGACTGTATATAGATAGATATCTCATTCCTTTAAGTTGACCATATATAGATAAACATCCCATTCTTTTGGTGTTATAAAAAAAAATTAGCAAAATCAAAAAAAAATGATTTTTGTAGCCTTTGTTGACATGAAAGTAGGGGCAATTATTTTCTATCACTCTAATGAAAATGCAGAAAATATTTCATTTTCATCGGCTTGATTTCACAAGAAGGAGGATGATGCCAGCTATAGGGATATATATTTAGTATGTCCTTGCAAAAACATTATTTTTTTACTGTGGTCATTTTGACTCTGTGATTACAAGATGTACATTGACTTGAATTGGCTGTCCTGTGACACCTTCATAACTAGTCGCAGGAGCCAAAAATGCAGAAAACCACTCCCTAACACTCAATGGCTTTAAGGATATTTTTATGACTCGCATGCTATGTGAGCTATAATTAGCTAAAGTAGAACTCAAAGCTAAAACACTGTCTTGTGATTTTGAATACAGTGGAGAAGGGAAATACTTTCTGCCATATTGTATTGGTGTCTGTGTCACTGTTTGAGAGATTTCCCTCAATTTCCACAGACAGCAATAGAAGCACTTTTATTAATAGAGTGGGGAAGGGTTGGGATTTTTTGGTATTTGTTGCTGTCTATGTCTCCATTTGTGAGCTTAACCCTCATTTCCATCTTTCACTGAGACAGAAAGATGCAAGAAATCTCCCCAACAAGGACATACATGGGAGAAAATAATCTTTCCCATTCTATCCAAACAAAAAGCTGAAGTTCTACTATGTAAAACTTGGAAATGTAGGAGATAACTGCTTTAGTAAGATTGCCATGTGGACCAGGTATCGATGTGCTAATGGGGGTGTAAGAAATGTAAACCCCACTGCATTAAAAGAAGGAGCAAAGGAAAGCTTTACTTTGCACTTTGCAAATTTTTTTTTTTAATAAATTATTTTTATTTTGAATAGAGTATGGAAGGGTTAATGCCAGTAGTCCTGCTGCTGGTGACACCTTTCCATTGACAGAATCGCTTTACCGGGCAGAAAAATACCCACCTGTTTTCATGCATTGCATCCTTGCCGGTAGATGAGTGAGGTGATACACCATCGCTGTTGAGTGACATTCTGCAGTGTTACTGTTCATAATGCGCAATGCCCAGCTCATTCTGCATTAAGGGAGCAACACATGAAAACAGGTGATTATCTTCTCTATGTTTCTTTGAGATCTTGTTTTAGATGACAACTTGCCCACCACTGGAGTTCCAATATGCCCTTAGAACTTCTGTCCAGTTTTTATTACTGTCTACGTTCCCACTGCAAAGATTCAGCCTATTTAACTGCCCTGTTGGCCATGGTAACTGAGACAAAAAGTTAGGGGGATTCCAAAATTTTACAGTTTTCACCAACAGGAGATGAGAAGAAATCTTCCAATGGGGACACTTGTCTAAGAAGGGACTTCATCTCACTTTGGAGAGATTTTTTCTCACTTCCTGATGTATCTCTAAGACGGGGGGTGAAGGGAAAGCTCCCTAACAGGACACAGGCAGCAAAAAATAAACTGCCAGGGGTTTAGCCCTTCCCCTAAGCTAATATAAAAAGGCTATCCATATGCTTAGATGGCAAATTAACTGTAATTGCAGACATCCTTGTGACAGTTATTAGCAAATGGCATACATGTACCTGTGATTTTGTCCCGCACCAGTTTGCAGGATTCTATTTCCCCGATGCTCCCAAACAGACTTCTAAACTCTTCCTGTGTCATGTTTTGTGGCAAGTAGTTGACTATGAGGTTAGTTTTGCTGTCATCTGTAGCTGCCCCAGTCTGCATAGGCGAAGGACAGTTCCTACTGTTACTGGATGGTCCATTGCTCGTATTGGAAGTTGGGCCATTCGACACCTGAGGTTCCATGGTGCTAATTATCTGCAATGCAAACACAGAATTACAGTTAGCTATTTATATATCCCAATGTAACAGAATAGGAAGCGCACAGGAAAAATGACATAGAACAATATCTGTGTCAATATACATGAAATAACCTGACATCTGCAAAATTTTAACAACCCCAATAGGTCAACACAGATGATAAATTGCTTGCTGCAAGTCCAAAGTGGCCAAACAGCATCACATAGTGAGATTTGTACATCTTATTTTTTCTTCATATTAATGGTCTGTATGAATAAAATGGACTATAACTTGTATGTAGTGTAAGCAAAGAGGCTTACAATAATTACTATATCTCTAGCTCATGGTACATTAGTGTGAATAATAAACAGAGAAATAAGAATATATAAAGCAAGGAATTTAGCATATTTACGGGGGAATTTACTATAATTTACCAAAACTGGTGCACACAGAATCTGGTGCAGCTGTACATAGTAACCAATCAGCTTCTAACTTCAGCTTGCTCAGTTAACCTTTTAGGGCTCGTTTGCACTTGCTGAAAAACAGGGCATCAGACAGGCGTTGTTAAAGCTCCCTTAACCCCAGTCAAAGCTCATGTCACTAAATAAAATGGTTAGCGTACAGTCCTGTTTATACCTTGCATTGGCTTGGCTGGGATTCAGCGTCACGTCAAAAATTATACCCCATGTAGCTTTAGCCAGGCTTCAAAGCCTCTCCAATGCCTCCATAGAAGTCTATGACAAAGCCCGTTTGAAGCTCGCTTGAAGCACCTGTGGCTTTTCAGAGGCTGTAATTCAGCTTTAGCTTTGCTTTGTTTTGGAGAAATTGCAGGTGTGAGATATCAACAAACACACAGGGCATTTACCAAGCTTCCACAAGCCAAGACTTCAAAAGGGCATCACTGAAGCCTTGTTGAAGCCTTGTTGAAGCCTCACTGCCTGTTCGAAGCACTGCCGAAGCCTCAAAAACACATTATAAAAGCTTGTTGAAGCTGTATGGGCTTTAATGAGCGTTGAAGCCGAAGCAAATGTAAACTAGCCCTTACAGTACAACCTAGAACCTATATTACTATACACAGCTGCACCAGATTCTGTGTAGACCAATTTTAGTAAATCTCTCTCTTAGTGCATTTGACACCAGAGGCTGCTCTGTACAACAAAATTATACTTTAGTAACACCAGTAAAAATAAACAGTGGAGATATGGCTACATAGAGTGAAGTCATAATTTACATTGGTGGTCAGTGAAATGGTCCCCTTCATTGGAGGTCAATGGAGATATAGCTGCATACATTGGTATAAGTGAAACAGTCCCTTACATTGATAGTCAGTGGAGGTATACCTGCAGATATTGATGGTCAGGGAAGGGATCGCTTACATTAGTGGTCAATAGAATGCTCCTTTCTATTAGTGGTCAGTAGAGAATGGCTCCACATAAATGGTGAACATAGGAGAAAGTCCCCCTTACATTGGTGATCAGTAGAGAAGGGCTCCACATAATTGGTGATCATGGAAGAAAGTCCCTCTTACATGGTGGTCAGTGGAGATATACCTGCATACATTGATGGTCAGTGAAATACTCCATTACATAATTGGAGATCAGAGCAGATGGCTAAAAGGATTATCGGTGTCAGTGGTTACATGATGGAAAGTAAGAAATTTCTCATTGCTCACAGACAACGCCCCCCCCTCCAGCAAATACTGGGGGAACCCTAAAGTTCCACGAGACCCCGGTTGAAAAAAACTTGTCTAGCTTACGAAATATAGAAACCAGCCTGTTTGTTGATTAGGCAATCCGATTCTAGCTGGTATTCTTTTAGTTTAGAGAAAAAATAATGGTATTTTGAACAATACAGAGAATTCAGGAATAAAAGGAAATAAAGTCAAATTCTAATGGTAGTTATCTCACTTCTGGCAATATTAAAATACAACAAAAAATAATTAGAAGGCTGCTATAACCACTGGCATCTATTGAAAAAAGTTTCATATAGAAGAGAGAAGTGAGCTGTTATTGGACCACATTACAAAGGACATGCTTATTCTGAGTATATCTTCTATTTAATGCATTTGCCCAAAAATGCATTTTAACTTTTATATAGTTTTATATTATATATGTATATAGGTCACTTGAAAAGAACCCTGTGTAATATGTCCCTGCTGCAGGAGTTAGTGTATCTACTATTATATTAAAGCCTATTTACATGTTTTTGTCTTTGTTTTATTCAAAGGGGGTCTGTCAGCACTTTACTTATTTCAATAAATAAATGGGCATAAATACAAATTCTTGCAGGTAAAACAGCTTTTATATATGTAATTTGTCTGTGGAGTTCAGCATTATGTTTTTTTATGAATTACCCGTAATCAATTTTTGCACGCAAATACGTTGCTATAGTATATTACATAAAACAAACAAAAGAAAGCAATATGAATTAGATAAAGCTTCTCCTGAGTCATCTTTTGCCCTAATGCCTGAGTCATTGTGCCTTCATTGTCTGCTTGTAATGCTGTAAGTAATAACAAGTAATAGAAAAACTAATTATATAAATGAAAAGCTATAAATACTATGATCACTGAAGGACAAATGAAAGATAACAAGATAAACTAGGCATTCTTCACAAAGAGCTTCCAGGCAACAAGTAAAATTGCTCAGTGAACTACTAATACTAGCTACATGGTAACTTCACAATCTTCATTTTTTTTTATATAATCATTGTATGATTCCATGCAGCCAGACTGAACTGTGCCCCACAGAACCTCTTATTTAGCGATAGACGAATCTGCCCAGGTTAGAATTGTCAAGGTTTTGGTGAATCTTGCTCATAATTCAGTGAATCCGAACTTCAAGTTCAAGACAAACCCTATTCAAGCCTTTGGGTAGTGAATTCTGCTGTTAAATGTTGGCAAATTTGAGGGCTAATAGGTAAGCTACTGTAAAACAAAAGGCATAGTAAGCTAAGCACTACCATTGGGGGCATTTATCAATGTAAAAATAAATAAATAAATAATAAATTAAAGACTGTACAGCAGGCTTTGAGGACAACACTGAAATACACAAACACAAAGTAATATAACTTCACGGAGAGTGTCAACGACAGCATACGTTGGTAGCGCATATCTGGCTATGGAGTTTTTTTTTTACAGATAGCTTGGCTTACATACAGCAGCAGCATCCGAATCTTATTCATTCAAGTTTGAGAAAAATGTTTATTTCATGTAGTTTTAGCAGCAAACCAAGGCTTTTCGTTGAACAGTAATATGCCTGCTTTGACCGGCTAATAGAAATTGGCCAGTAGTTAGCTGTGGCTGTCCCTGTTCTTGCTGATGGCATACAAGCTCTCATTAAGAATTAAGCGACTGCAGACGATACAGCAGTGTAAAATTGATTATAAATGGGGGAGAATTTGTTGAAATTTAATAGGAAAAAAGGGAGTACAGATTTGAGTTTTATTCAAGGAATTATGATACTGTAGATTACTCAACTGTGAACAATTGGCCATCAACTGGAGAAAAGAGGTCGGGGCTTTACTGCAAGAATTAAGGTACTGCAGATGATATAGCAGTGTAAAATCCAGCAGAAGATTAGTTATAATCAGGGATAATAGGCCTAATTGGTTTATGTCTAACATTTATTTTATTTATGGAGTAGGGGGTTGCATTGTGTGTGAGTGATATAATATGAGTGTTTTAGATGCTGACTGTTCCTGTATATGTAAACAAAATGCAGCCTAAATGACAGATGGTCAGTAACTAGTGAATACTCTGCTTTAAAGTGGTAGTAAACGTTACTTTTTTTATTTTTACCCACAGGTAAGCTTATGATAAAGCTTATCTTAGGGTAAATAAATATCGCCTAAACATGCACTGTTTATCAGATATTCTAGTGAGCAGCAGCCGGTGATACCTGTGCCATTCCATCAGAGCTCCGTGCCGCGGCCGTGATTCCTGTGCACATGCGCATGTTGAGTTTATTACCGCTTTAAAGCTTAACTCCAGCACAAAGATTTTCATATAAATATATTTCTTAACAGCCACAAAGGATATAATTTCACTTTTTGTGCACCAAATGTCTTTGCAAACCCAGGCTATAAATTCACAGTAACATCGGAGAGAGCTGTGGGAGGTACCCAGCAGGTTCACCCACTACAGGCTGCCTGTGGAAAACTAAAGGGGGGCAGATACAGGACCAGTCACCCTGCACAACGAGAGAGAAAGTAGCAATGACGAGTCTTGATTACAGGAAGCTCCGGTAACATTTCACATTATTCCACAGACCTGGAAGAAACACACAAAGCACACCTAGATTCTGATAATAATACAAATCTATTTAGACATTATCTGCTTATCCCAGAGTTCAGCTGTATGCCCTTAAGTGTAAAAATAAAAAGCCCTATAAAAAAAGCTATAAGTGCCTCCACTCTTCCGGAAAGCTTTCCACAACATTTTGGTGTGTATCTGTGGAAAAATGTGCCCAATTAGCCAAAACAGCATTTGTGGGGTCAGGTTTTGAGGTTGCATGAGAAGATCAGTCTCACAATCACCATTCTATTTAATTCCAAACATGTTCAATAGGTTGATGTTAGGGCTCTGTGCAAACCAGTTCAGGGGCACAGTTATGTTGAAAAAGAAAAGGGCCTTTACCCAACGTTTGCCACAAAGTTGGATAGCAATAGCAGAATCCTTCACTGGAAACATCTGAACTCAACCATTTAGAGGGGTGTACACATGTTTGGACATATACAAGGTATGATGGTCAGGTGTCCACAAAATATGGCCATATCGTGTAAGTAAACATTTTTTTTGCTACAGGTTTAATGTTTGGATGTATTGTAGATTTACTATGCTTTCTAATTATTGTAGCGTGAGTATAATAGTTTTTTGTCTAATTAACAAACTCCTTTCAAAGTGTAAAGTGTAGAGATGCTCTACATTTTTTTACTCAGTTACGTAAGATCTTTTTTCAACCAATAAACATTTAGTAGATGGCACATATATGACCTTTAGGCTAGGTTCACACTGCTGCATTCTGATTTTCAGTGCAATTATATAGTGCAACCAACATGGATGCAATGTGCATATTCTATGGGGCCAAAACTGCATTGGAATCGCACCAAAGTAGTACAGGAACCTTTTCCAAAGGATGCTTTGATCTGAATGGGCAGCATTAAAAACAATGTGATTTCCATTGTCACATGTAAGACACATCTGAAATCGCACTAGTGTGAAGGGAGCCTTAGGCTGGACATACATTGTACAATTTTCTTATTCAATTTTCCTTTTATTCCAATTTTCCTTTAGATTTACCAAAACCATATAATATCAAACATAAACACTTTCAATTTGTATGCAACCAGGCAGGCCCTTGTACTACATAGTTGAAGGTAAATCTAAAGGAAACTGAATAAGAAAATTGTATAATGTAAGAACAAACCAAGTCTGGAAATCATGTTTGGCTTTCTAATAAGAAAGCCCAGCATTGCCTGCATGTTTTTTGGCTGCCTGGCTGACCTAATTATTGCCACTTCTGCTAGGAGAGGGGGGCTGGTTTGCTAGGCGGATCCATTTTTATCACAGCAGCTAAAGGATATACTGCTAGCTGCATATAGAAAAAAATAAAATATTAATATGTAATATTTTATCTGTATCTGCAAAAAAAAGATATAATTTTAGAGTGTTAATTTTAATTTTAAGATTGAATATAAATAATATGTATTTACATACAAAACTTTCTTTTAAATGTCAGACATGCATGTTTGACTGTAGGGTACCTTTTCACAGTACATTCAATTGCTAAAGTACATTCTGTGTTCTGCACACATTACTCGTCAGCACAATAATCTGCCTGTAAGGTACAGATTGTAATATAAGCAATGGAACCGACTTGCTGGGACTGAAATGCAAATACAGCATTAATACTACATGTTCCCAGATCTATTTTTTTCTGTTTTGCTGCCCTTGACAATTTGTGATAAAAATAAACAGCTATCATGGAAAAAAAAAGCAGACCGTGCAGTTGAAAAACCTTTTAAGCTGTTTAGTAGCTTTTTTGCAATTCAGTCAGATAAACAGTAATAAGGTAATATTATGTAAGTAGCAGTATGGGGTTGATTAAATGGTGGAAGATGGAGCGCAGATAATGACCTGTCTATACATCCTCATTGGGAGCTGTGTTTCAGCGACATTTCCTTCATTTATGTGATAATGTGTCATGTTTACTTTAACTGAATGTAAATGTGCAGACACGTATCCCTATAAAGGAAATATATAAAGTGTAACATGCACATACAGTAAGTCCAAAGCTGCACTGATATGTTTGCAAGTTCATTTCTAGCAGGGGTCCTCAAAGTTTCCAAACAAAGAGTAATTTCAATGTCCTTCAGACCTTAGGGGGGCCAGATTGTGGTCAGTGAAAATAAAAAATACCTTGACGTCAGTGGAAGTCAATAATATCCAAGGCTCAGGGGTCTCAGGGAATAAAAAATGCTCCAGTGGAAGGAATAGCGCCCTCATTATTGGTATTAGTGGGAGTAATAGTGCCCTCATTATTGGTATTAGTGGAAGTAATAGTGTCTCATTGATGGCATCAGTGGGAGTAATAGTGCCCCATTGATGGCATCAGTGGGAACAATAGTGCCCCATTGATGGCATCAGTGGGAGTAATAGTGCCCCATTGATGGCATCAGTGGGAGTAATAGTGCCCCATTGATGGCATCAGTGGGAGTAATAGTGCCCCATTGATGGCATCAGTGGGAGTAATAGTGCCCCGTTGATGGCATCAGTGGAAGCAATAGTGCCCCGTTGATGGCATCAGTGGGAGCAATAGTGCCTCATTGATGGCATCAGTGGGAGTAATAGTGCCCCATTGATGGCATCAGTGGGAGTAATAGTGCCCCATTGATGGCATCAATGGGAGTAATAGTGCCCCATTGATGGCATCAGTGGGAGTAATAGTGCCCCATTGATGGCATCAGTGGGAGTAATAGTGCCTCATCACTGGTCTAAGGTGTCCGTTTATTAAGCAGTGTAAAAAATCCACTGCACAGTTCTCAGGCATTCACAGAGGAGATTGTTCTCCCCTGTGAGCCTGTTTATTAAGCGGTGTAGATCCCTTCACAATTTGTGAAGTGAAGTGATCTACAAACGCTTTAAACTGTGGAGAACGCCTTAATCTCGTGAGATATTATGAGATTACGGCCCCAAAATTCACAGGAACTCAGAGATGTCGGTTTATTAAGCAGTGATAAATTATCACTGCTCAGTAACGGACATTCTCGGAGGAGCCCGCCCAAATAGTAAATAAAATTATTAGCCCCCCTACACTATATATGTATATATAAACTCATACACACCTTATATATACACACATATATATATATATATATATATATATATATATATATATATACACATATATTATAAATACGTGTATATATATATACACACATCATATACATGTATATACATATATACACATGTGCAGGGCAGGGCGACATGGCTAATGTGTTAGGGGGTCTGAACGAGGCAGGAGGAAGTCTATAATCTTCCCCCATCCCCGGGATTCCCTCTTCACCCCCCCCCCCCCCCAATTCTCCACCTCTGAGTTGGTGAATCGGGGAGGGTGAATTCTGACCCAGATCACCAGTGAAGTGCGGAGATCGCAGCTTCATAAACTGGCCGTTTCTGTGTCAGTGAATGACAGTTGGAGATGTGCAGAGATAATCGGTGAAGAACAGCTTCTCTCCCCATTATCTCTGCTTTATAAACCGAAAATGAACTGTGATCAGCCGTGATCCTTGGGATCACGGCTGATCACAGTTTTATAAAAGGACACCTTAATGGGAGTAATAGGGACCCATTGATGATGTTTGTAGGAAGAATATTGCCCCATTGATGGCGTCAGTGGGAGCAATAGTGTCCCACCGTTGGAGTCAGTGGAAGGAATAGTGCCCTGTCATTGCTATCAGTGGGAGTAACAGTGTTCCATCATTGGTGCTTGTAGGAGGAATAGTGCCCCATTATTGGTGTCATTAGGAGTAATAGTGCCTCTTTGTTGGTCTCAGTGGGAGGAATAGTGCCCCAAAGGCCATTTAAATGCAATCATTAGCCCGCAGTTTTGGTACCACAAATTTAAACTTAGTGTAAACCCTAACTGAATGACATTACGTGTGCTAAAGCGCTATGGATCATAAACAATTGCCATATTTTTTCAAATAAAATACTGTTTTCACCTATATTTATCATTTGTTACATGCAAAAGGCAACACACTTTGCACATCAATATTGCCCTTTGCAATTATTTGCTCTGCTTTACTGAAATAATCCTGATACTTGGGTGCAAAGACTTGAGAAAAATCCCAACTGCCAAAAATAGTATGTTTCCAGAAAACACATCAGTAGATGATATTTGTAAACTTGTACAAAGGAAAACGGTTGGCAAAGTTCAGGAGCTTGTAGAAATTCACGTGAATTCACGTTACTGAAGTCAGCCCAGTACAAAATGAATTTTGATTGGGAGCTAACAGGTACTGCTCTGTTAATGGAAATGGCAGTCCTAGACTAGAATTGAATGTCCAATCTTCCAATTTGAGCAGCACTGCTACAATTTGTAGAGTTTTCCTTGAGGACAATACTACTACCTTCACAGCAAAAGTGGTTTTATTATACACAGGGATTTTAACTTTTTTGTCTTCCCTTTCACAAAAAGAGCACTAAAAACTGCATGTGCACTGCATGTATATATTGGCAAGTCAGGTTCAAGAGAGCCTTGTGGAGGATTCTGGGTGCACATCACTCTGATTGATGATGGACAGATTTCTTTTCACCTAAAATAGTCTAGCTGTTGAACTACTGGATGGCAATATAACATCCCTCCATCCCAATTTATATGTGTGGGAAGGTCTTCGGTCACCTCACAAAGCATGGGTGATTGAAAATCTACTTTTGTACAGGAATATTTCTTTGGATTTTTTTTCATTCTCTATGTGCAAACAGGTACTTCAATCTTGGCCTATTCCAGCTCCACAAACCTGCAAACAATTGCACCATCTGGTCGCAGTGGGGTTGATTTACTAAAAATGGAGAGTGCAAAATCTGATGTAGCTCTGCATAGAAACCAATTAGCTTCCATTTTTTTTTTGGCAAAGCTTAATTGAACAAATTGAAGTTAGAAGCTGATTGGCTACAATGCACAGCTGCACCAGATTAAGCACTCTCCAGTTTTAGTAAAGCAATCACACATGGTCAGCCACTGGTTATATTTTATAAACTTTCCATGCAAGTAAGAGGTTAAGGAGAGCAGCAGCATCTAAAGAATCCACTTAATAAGAAAACCTGATGAAGGGAGGTATTCTCAAACCCTTTTAAACTCCTTGGAAATTTATTTACATTGAAAAATTGAATGATTGAAGATCCTCCTGCTATTTATTTTGATGCTCTCCATACATACAGTACATTGCAAAATATCACATGTGGGAAATTGTGATAAAAATGGCAATGAGGTCTAAATTTGATATATATGACCTAACTATATATATCTATATATATATATCTATCTATCTATATATATATATATATATATATATATATATATATATATGTATATCTATATATATCTATAGTATTGAAGGTTTCAAGTGTATTGGGTGGGAAAGAAGCTTCCATCCTGTGTCCGGAGTACACAAGTGTACAGGGTTGTTATATAGTTATATACTCAAGTCTGAGGATAGCTCAAGGCTCCCAATTTGGAGATAGGAGCTCTAACCCAGGAGCCAGAGGATTTCCAGTCAGGAGACAGGAGGTTTCCCCAGGAATCAGGTTGGCTCCTATTGGGGTTCAAGGAGAACCCGTATACGCAGGCCAGGTATGGGCCATGCAGCAGGGCACTGCAACTAAAGGCTAAGATAGCCAAGTGTACCAGAAGAGCTGGACAAGACAGCCAGAAGGACTGGGAATAAGAGCAGCAGTGCTGACAAAGGAGCAAGGTGGCTTGGCATTTTCAGTTATATGTTCATGTTGATGTGAACCCTTGCACGGGCAACTGAGAGGTTTATGTGAACTTTCCATTTTGCTCAATAAGAGTGGGCCGCCATGCTCTAAAATCAGTGGTTCCACTTGTTTTTTTTTGGGGGGGGTGGCACTACTACCCCCCGGTCTGCAGGTCGTTCTGGCACTTACCCCATCTAGGTGGTGGCTGGCGGGCAGCGGCTCCGGTGTCCTTGATCATAGCGCCCACCCTTTTTTGAAGCCTATTAGGGTGTCTGGCTCTAATCACGTGCTTAAAAAAAAACACCCCCCCCCCCATTGGAATCCATAGTTTGGCGTCCTGTATGTAGATCAGGTGGCCAGATGCATGGATAGGGGGGCCGTGCTCTCCTAATGGATGGGTCGCCCCTGCCTAAAACACAGGTTGGTCTGGCACAACTCATTTGGAAAAAGCACCTACCACACGAGTATAATCACCCCAATACCAACATATATGTACTGTATGTAGGGATGTATTTGATTTTGAAGAAGGGCATTATCTGTTTAGCCCGAACATCACCTTGAATACAGTGTAATTCCTTGTATTGTTTTAATTTTTTCCATTCAATTTTTGTGCAGCAATCCCTTTGTTCATAGTGAATAATAATGCAACAGTAAACACTACTACAATATACTGCAATTGATCTCAGGATCCCTTTACCTTCAGTGTCAAAAATGTTTCTTTTTCCTATGTGGTGTATTGTAATGGTTAATGTGGCACCCATTCTCTCTGCAACCAGCAATATGATTTGTTTTTATTATTGCTATATCTGCAAAATAAGAAATTCTTGGTGGTGGTGATATTGCTGGCCCCAAGTTGTGTTGCCACTTTAAGGTTAAATAAATCAGAATTGTAAATATAAATGCGTGAATAGGTGTCACTAAAGGATATGTATAATAACAGTGAGATGAATTTTTTAAACCATGTCATATTGCATAAGTAGAACGAGTTTGAGTTGAAGCTTAGGGCCGTATTCCATGAAAGAAAAGTTCCCTCAGTAACAGACCGCGCTGAGTTCCCAGAAATAGTAATTGTGCCTGCCTTTGCTGTCAGGCCTTGTGCACAGAAAGGCTCCCAGATGCATCTCAAGTGATAGAAGCTCCGTCACATCTCCATAGTCCCCTGGCAGGTCTATTCTAACCATCGCCATCATCAAACCTAATCCGAGCCCACCTGCATCTAGGCCAGTCACCTTCTGACCCTCTTTTCCCTGGATTTCCTGTCACCCTCCTCAACATTTACTGTCCCTGTTAATGGCACTTGTGAAACCCGCTCCATTAGCTGAAATGAGAAATCTCTCAAAGTGTGTGTGACACCCAGCACCACTTCGCACCTGCTCTGCGGATCTGCTAATTTCACGCCTGCCGCTTCATATCAGAAATCCTTGCAGACAGATTGAGGTCCCTTAACTTCCCCTGGTGTATAGTAGAGTGGGCCACATGACCCCCTGCTACTGTATGTCATCGCCTCAAAGATGGATTCTAGTTCAGGGGTTAACCCTTTCACTGCCTAAAAAAGCACAGTCTCTGTGATAAAAACATAAACAAATTGTTTTGTTAAAATGCTACTCTAAGCGCTATTGGTATCTTTAATGAGTGCAGGCTCCCAATGCAATTGCTGTTAAGAACCTTATTTTTTCAGTAGAAAAATAATTCTAGGAGTCCAGTAAAATATCAGAAGTACAAATCTCATAAATCACTGTAGAATCCCAGACTGTGTTAGCAAAAATATAATGTGTAAGCAGCTGCGATGTAGCTGGAGGAGTGAATCTTCCCTTATTGAAGCAGCAGATCTGAGAAACTCATATGCAGTATATAGGTGACTCAGCCTAGCAGAGATTGCATATAGCTAAAAACAACTCTTTAGAGCAGGAGACGCAAAGTCCCCCTCCTTCCCCTGCATTTGCAATGTTGTCTAACCCTAAAAAATGTATATCCTGTATATTACTGGTAGTAAGTAGTCACATTCGGCTAGACTTGTTATGTAATGTTGAAGATGTTTATATCCACACAGGTAGAACAGGCACTATAATACAATCACCATGGAATATGTAGATGTTGGTTTCCAAGAAGGGGATGGGAGGTTGGACAGTTGTGGAACCATCCTGTTCTAGTTCATAATCTCATTCTTGGTGTCAGGGAATTTGGTTCTGACACTGGGGTGTCTTCCTGACACTCATTAGAACTGAAGATGTGGCTTGAAGAGGCTACGAAAAATCTTCATGGTTACAGAACAAGTCCAGTTGACTAACTACTACTAGATATACCATGACCTGGATGAACAAAACACAGATACCCTGTATATTACTAATACTAAGACTATGTATAGATGTTTTATAGCACCTCACTGCTTCTCTTCGAGAAAAAAATATATACAAAGCAAAATTAGCAAAATGTGTTTTTGTTTTTTTGCCCAGGAACAATAGTTGCTTTAGCTGGAGCCCAAAGGGTTGAATTCCTAAAAATGGAGAGTACAAAATCTGGTGCAGCTCTGCATAGGAACCAGTCAGCTTCCATGTTTTTATTTTGCTAATGCTTAATTGAACATACTGAAGTTAGAAGTTGATTGGCTACCATGCACAGCTGCATCAGAATCTAGTTTTAGTAAATCAACCCCAAAGTCTTACAATTATAACAGGAGACAAGAAGCAAGTTTACATGAAAGGGAATCAGATATAAAATGAAGGTCCTTGTACTGTCCTTAATGTTGTCATTATTCACTAACGATAATAAGCATAGCCCAAGAATGGTCATTCCTCAGAGCACTTATTATCATTAGTGAATAAGGACAGCCTCCATAGCACCCCTTTTCTGATTGTCTATGTGATGTAAGATGTTTAGCCATCTGAAATCCAATTAGGACAAGATGTGACTCTGTGGGGTGTGGCTCCCTTTTATGGACCTACCCGTGTTGGGTACCAGGGATTGCAGTGATGCACCGTTTGTTGCCCTCCCTTCATGATGTTACAGCGCCACTTGTTTCTTATACAGATCAGTTCACCTAAGAGGTCTCCTGAAGACGCATAACCTGCGAAACACGCTGAGATACAGAACCTTCTGACATCCCACTTCCTTGGAATATTATCATTTTCTTAGCGTTTGGTTGTGGTTTTACCTTCATTCTATATACTTCTAATGATGGAATGGGAGGGTTGCTAAAGGTGTCTGGTAATAGGTTTGAACTGTGTACACTACTTTTAACCATTCTCTGGATTTTAATATGCTTTGCATAATAAATAATGTACATTTTTAATGAAAGTTGTCTATTGTTTTTGTCTGAAGTTAAAGGCAAAGCACTTTAAAAGTTCCACTTTTTTCTGTTTTTCTATACTCATTGTAATTTGGAATATGGTGCTGAGGATACCCATTCATGACAAATCGTATTTAGATAGCATAAATGCATGTTGCGAGATTCATGGATGGCTTGTCAAGCTAGCTATATAAGGCAGGCTCCACAACCCGATAACTGGATACCCCAGAACAAAAAGTGCTATGAAAGTAACAGGCTGCTGATCTGCAGGTAGAATGAATGGGAAATGTACTAAAAGATGGTAATTACTGCTGATAAAGTGGTCCTCATGTAAAATTAATGAGGACTGCATGCAGAGCCAGGACTTCACTCTACACACTTTATAGAACCTCTTGCCTGCTTACTAAATGGTTGCGTTGTGTGCAGGAGGCGCGGTGTTAGCGGACCTTGTTATGCATTATACAGTAGACACTGATATACTTCCCAAGGCATTATTTTATGGTTCTCAATTAAGAGCTTTATCAAATACTGTATTAGTAAAACAAATGATATAGTTCGTTTTAACATAGGGTAATAAATGACTGTACTTATATAATAACATAAATATGTAGTAAAATAAATCATTAACATGCGTTAGCAAAGTACAAATCCAGCAAATATAGTACAGCATAAATACACCTGAAGCAACAAATCGTTCTAATCTGTATATCTCTTTGGAAACAGAAGCATTAGCATGAATAATTTCCATCATGCACTACCAACCATCCATACTTTTCTGACATGGTGGTTGATATACTAAAGGTGAATGGGCTGTTCACTTTGCCAGGGAATTTTCCCTGAGGTTAGTGAATGTGGGCTTTTTCTTTGCAAAGAATACCCAATCACGTGCAAGGAAAATAGAAAAAAACAACATTTTTTGCTTGCTTGTGATAGAATGATGGCAGTCAGCAAAACTTCACCTCATTCACTGAGCTCTATGGAAAATTCCCTTGCAAAGTGAACAGCCTATTTGCCTTTAGTAAATCAACCCCATAGTCTCGGCAAACACATCTGCATCTAAGATATAGGAGTTGATTTACACAAGACAAATAGGCTGTTCACGTTGCAAGAGATTTTCCCCTTAGATTAATGAATACATTGAACATTCACTTTGCAAAGAATAGCCAACCACACGCAAGGAAAATATTCAAAAACTGT
The DNA here is from genome assembly GCA_018402905.1 of Glandirana rugosa. Lineage (NCBI taxonomy): Eukaryota > Metazoa > Chordata > Amphibia > Anura > Ranidae > Glandirana > Glandirana rugosa. The sequence goes on along the minus strand of BLSH010101080.1, from coordinate 1,543,243 downwards.
ATTTTTTTCTTGTACGTGATTGAATGATGGAAGTCAGCACAGGTTCATCTTATTTACTAAGCTAAGGAAAAATTCCCTTTGCAAATTGAACAGCCTATTTGCCTTTAGTAAATCGACCCCATAGTTTTGGTAAACACACTTGCATATAAGATATAGGAGTTGATTTACAAAAGACAAATACCCTGTTCATATTGCAAGGGCATTTTCCTTTGGCTTAGTGAATACAGTGAAAATCCACTTTGCAAATAATAACCACATGCAAGGGAAATATAAAAACAGTATTTTTTTCTTGTACATGATTGGATGATGGAAGTCAGCAGAGGTTCGTCTTATTCACTAAACTAAAGAAAAACATTCCCTTGGAAAATAATTTGCCTTGAATAAATTAACCCCCATAAAGTCCAACAAGATTTGGTAAAGTTCTGTGGAAATATGGCAGGACATATCAATTGTTATTAAAGGGTAAGTGACCCTAACAATTCACTTCTCTTATTTGCTTATCTTTTGATCTGTAAAATAAACAATTGAAAATGTTATATGTATTTTACAAGAAAAAAAGCAGTTGCTCCTGCCAGAAATTTAGAACGTTTGTAATTTCCTTTGCTCTCTTCTGTGCTGAAATCCCAAGCAGTGTTATCAGTGTTGGAAGAGAAACAGCATAGTAGCTTTATATACTGAACTATACATAAACATTATACCTGTCTATACCAGCAGGTGGCACTGTAGTATTATAGAGTAGAGTACATGTATTCTATGATATGAGAGGAAGAACCGTTTATCTTCTTTGTGGACTTGTTTGTTACTAAGTTCCTTTTTTCTGTTACTCATGATGTAATATTCTCCAGAGAAAGTAGAGCATTTGCTGTATACAACAAGCTTCCAAAGCATGATTTGAATATCCAGCTAACAGGTTATGGGTCTCAGCGCACTCAGCACAGCCCAGGCACCCAGCAGCACCCAGAGGCACTGGAGAGGATACTCATTGAATACAGAGAATCAGTGAATGCTGTATACAGGCTGCTGAACGATAGCAAGTGGTTCAGATGTGAAATTTGCAATAGCAAAGCTGAGCAATGGCAATTACCAGCTATGGAAGTTTAAACTGGAAATGCTTTTGAACAAGGATGACTTGTGGCAAGTGCTGAATACAGACAGACCCACAGATGGGGAGATGGAGGATTGGAACAGGAAGGATAGGCAGGCAAAAGCAATTATAAGCTTGTGGATGATGATCAGCTTATCAGCGTATCCACATAAGAACAGAGAGCAAGGCCAAAGGTATGTGGACTTCATTATAAAAACTGCATCAACGTTCAAGTCTAAACAGCAAACTGTTTCAACTAAGAAAATTATACAAAATGAGACTATAAGAAGACCAGCAAATGTGTAATCACATGAATGCTACGCTAGAGATCATAGAGCAGCTGCACGCAATTGGAGAGGAGATCAAAGATAACCATATTGCCCATATTGCCCTGCTCCTCTCTCTCCAGAGACATATACTGCTCTTATTAACATTTTAGAAACCAGACTTGAGCGTGAACTAACGTTAGGATATGTCAAAGGCAAGTTGATCAATAAATATGACAGAAGGAAAGGAAACATTCACCATAATGACAAAGCTCTTAAGACGTACAAAGGCACAAAATACAACAAAGAAAGCAGAGCCTGTTTTCACTGTAAAAGACCTGGTCACTTAAAAAAGGACTGTTCTATCTGGAAAGCTGAGTAGCGAAAGCAGAAGCTATCCCACAAAGAAAGAGTCAAAGCAGCCACAAAGGAAACTGCAGACACATCATGGAGTGGCACCTTTTAAGTGACACAGAGTGGAAAGCCACGTGGCTGGTGCATAGACTGAGACCTTCTTCACAGACATTGATTACAGTGCAAAAGACAATGTTTTCTTAGCAAACGGGAAAAACATCACTGCCAAAGGTAAAGGCCAGGGTGTCCTGAACTGCATTACACCACAGCTAAACAGAGTATCCTTGTAAAGAAAGTGCTGTATGTTCCATAACTAGAGGGCAGCCTTCTATCAGTGAAAAGTCTTGCAAACAATGGTCTCACAATTAAGTTCCAGGGTGATGAATACACAATTCACAATAATAAGCAATACTTTGCAAAAGGAAAACTGGATGATAACCTATACCAGCTCATCACCACACACAAGCAAGCCAATATAGTCTCTAATGACCTACACAGCAAATGTATTCACTTATGGCACAGATGGCTGGGGCACAGAAGTCCAGAAGCCATACAGGACTTTATAAAGAGAGGCTTATCAGAAGATTTGTCAGTAGCGCCTTGCAAAGTGCTTAGGAAATGCAAGTGCTGTATTGAAGCAAAAGCCGCACATGCTTCCCTTCCACAGGCACCTCAAAGAAAAACTACCCACCCACTGCAGCTCATACACAGTGACTTATGCGGTCCAATGAAAACTCCCACGTCAGGTGGGAGCAGATATTTACTGACTTTTATTGATGATTATTCCATGTACACAACAACTTATCTGATGAAACACAAGAATGAAACATCAGAGAAACTTCAAGAGTTCATTGCAATGTCTAGCAACAAATTCCAACGCAAACCAGGAATAATACGCACCGACAATGGGGGAAAATACATAAGCAAAGAAGTGGCCTCATATTTGAAGAGACAAGGAATAGTACAACAGACAACCACACCTTACACTCCTGAACAAATCGGTGTAGCAGAAAGGAAAAATCACACTCTTATAGAAATGGGCAGGTGGATGTTATCGGATGCCAACCTACCTCACAAGTACTGGGGAGAAGCAGTCATAACAGCAACCTACCTACAGAACAGACTACCCTCAAGAGCTATTAAAAGTACTCCATTTGAGTTGTGGCATGGATCAAAGCCTAGCATTGGGCACATCAGAGTGTTTGGATGTAAAGCATATGCCTATATTCCAAGTGAAAAGCGATCCAAGCTGGAAAACAGAGCCATAGAGGGCATTCTAGTAGGCTACAATGAGCAAACTAAGGGTTACAGAATATTACACCCAAAGACTGACAAAGTGACAATAAGCCGTAGTGTTTATTTTGATGAGAACCCATCACCAGAAACACTTATTCCTGAAAGCTGTGAAGTGAATATGTCAAGCAAACCAGAAGAAACGGTTGACCTAAGTGAACCTGTGCAGGAGTCAGAACAAGAGCTGGAACTCACATTGCCTAAACCAAGTTCCCCTCCAGATTCTGCTGAACTGCCTGAAATCAGAAGATCCACTCAGACCAGAAATGGGATACACTGTCATACACTGTCAAAACACACAACATACTTGAACCAACATTCTGAGAAGACATAGAGAAACTGCCATAATGTGAAGCCGATAAATGGAGAAAGGCAGCAGAAAAGAAAATTAAAGTCACTTCAAGAAAACAAAACCTGGACACTCACAGAGCTCCCTCTTAATCGCAAAACTATAGGAAGTAAGTGAACTTTCAAAGCAATCTGCAAGGATGTGGAATGAGGTGAACAAAGTACTTACTAGAGAGGGATTCTCAAGAAGTAAAGCAGACCCCTGTCTCTACTTCAGGAATCAAGGAGACAGGTGGATATACATCCTTGTCTATGTCAATGACATAATCACTTGTTTTCAACAAGAAGGGGATTGCAATCAGATAGTTCACAAGCTGAAAGAAAATATTAAAATCAAAGAGCTAGGGAACATTAGCTACTAATTAGAAATCCAAATAGAGAGAGAAGATGATGGAAGTTATCTTCTCAACCAACCAGCCTCAGAAAATCTCTGAAATCTTGGAACAATTCCATATGCAAGATGCAAAGGAATAGAAAATTCCTATGGAACCAGGCTATCTAAAGAGCAATGAAGCAGAAAACTGTTTACCCAACAATGACATGTATCGCAGAGCAATCTGTAAGCTTCTATATATTGCCACTGTGACAAGACCAGACATAGTTGCAGCAGTGGGCATACTATGCAGGAAAGTTTCAACTCCCTGTTAATGGGACTGGAACACAATGAAGAGCGATGCAGTACTTTAAAGGAACAATTCAGATGAAGTTACGGTTACTAGCAACATCAAATCCAAAACGTGGTCGAATATGTGGATGCTGATTGGGCCGGGGACTCTACAGACCGCAGGTTCACAAGTGGATTCATCTTCCAGTATGGGGAAGGAACCATAAGTTGGTCTAGTCGAAAGCAAGCAACTGTCACTCTATGTTCAACTGAAGCAGAATACATTGCAGCAGCATGCGCATGTCAAGAAGCGATATGGATTTGTCAACTTTTTGTGGACATTGGGGTAGACATGTAAAAGCCAATTCCCATTTTTGAAGACAACGAGGGATGTATAAAGCTTACGCAATCAGAAAAGGTCAATCTGAGGACCAAACACATCAATGTCAAGTATCACCTACTGAGGAACAATCAAGAGCAAGGTGTTATTGACGTTCAATATTGCCCATCAGGGGAGATGACTGCCGATAAACTAACCAAGCCTTTGTTGAAGGAACATCATAGTCATTTCCAGAAGAAGCTGAATATAATTTGACAAAGCACATGCTGTTGAGAAGGGGCGTTGGAATAGCAACTGCATAGTAGCTTTATATACTGTATATACTGAACTATACATGTACATTATACCTGTATATACCAGCAGGTGGTGCTGTAATATTATAGAGTATAGTACATGTATTCTATGATATGAGAGGAAGTACAGTTTATCCTCTTTGTGGACTCGCTTGTTATTAAGTTCATGTTTTCTGTTTCTCATGATGTAATACTCTCTGGAAAAAGTGAAGCATTTGCTGTATACAACAAGCTTCAAAAGCATGATTTCAATACTCAGCTAACAACCAGTCCTCTCTAGTCCTCCTCTGTGAACTACAGAAGGAAGGTCACCCTTCCATATTAAGAAGATGAAGAAAGGAGGAGGTCTTTGGTAGTCCTAACCCACTTCCTACAGTGACAAAACTGCTACTCCATAGATACAGTACAGTGAACATGATTACCCTAGGAAGTGTGTTACTGGCTGAATCACCAGGTGAAAACAAAGGAAAAAAATCCTGGAAAAAAAAAGAAAACAGATGCAGCCATCCTATCTCATGACTGGCAAGTGGCAATATATTACATATTTGTTCTTGGGTTTGGGCACACTTTGAGTATCAAAGGATTGGGACAGAGCTTAGAATTGTACTGATCAATGGTCCTAAAGTTCTGGGAGTTGCACATTTTTAAGCCTGTAAGATATTGTAAAGTGTTCAGTAGTAGTCGTAATCTATTTCTAATGTCACTTTTAGCATACACGGACAAGCCATACATGCAACCAAAAACTTCCTGCATGGCCTCCAGGAATCTTGGAGTATCTGCAGCATGTAATATAGTTATTAGATAATATGGTATAACAAATTGTTACTGGTGGGGAGCTTTACTAAAACTGGAGCATGCACAATCTGATACAGCTGCAGTGGCACTGGGAGGGGGACTGAGGGGGCTGGAGCACTGAGCGAGTCCCCAAAAAGTCCTGGGTCTCAGAATTATTTAAAGAATTCTTAGCCCTGAGCCGTTCGACCACCCAGCACGGCTGTGTGACGTACGCAAAGTCCCACCTCTTGGACCCAGCTCAATTCAGGAGGTGGAAATTACACTGTGGCCACACTGGGAGATCCCTGCTCGCTGTGTAAATGGGCGGGTGGTGGCGGCTTTCCTGTCCTGGCTGCCTGGTGTAGTGCCACTGCAGGAGTGTGTGTCACTAACAGACTGTCATAGTCACCCAAAGACTAGCATGAAAGAGTCAGGTTGGTCAGTGTATGAGGTAAGTAGGTCAGTGAATGTGTCAGGTAGGTAGGTCAGTGTATGAGGTAGGTAGGTCAGTCTATGTGTCAGGTAGATAGGTCAGTGTATGAGGTAGGTAGGTCAGTGTATGTGTCAGGTAGGTAGGTCAGTGTATGTGTCAGGCAGGTCAGTGTATGTGTCAGGTAGGTAGGTCAGTGTATGTGTCATGTAGATCAGTGTATGTGTCAGGTAGGTCAGTGTATGTGTCAGGTAGGTCAGTGTATGAGGTAGGTAGGCCAGTGTATGAGTTAGGTAGGTAGGTCAGTGTATGAGGTAGGTAGGTTAGTGTATATGTGCGGCAGGTAGGTCAGTGTATGTGTCAGATAGGTGGGTCAGTGTAATGGTTAGTGTAGGGGTCTGGTAGGAATCAGTGTAGGGGGCAGGTAGGTCAGTTTAGTGGTAAGCATTGATGTGTACGTCAACCCCCTGCCGACTTAAATCCACCCCCCACCGACTAATACCACCCCCCGCCGACTAATACCACCCCCCTGCCGACTAACACCCCCCTCAGGCTGAAGCCCCTGGTATTTTTCCCACTTAGCAACAACCCTGTACAGCTGTCTGTGCATGGTAGCCAATCAGCTTCTAGGTTTTATTGTCAATGCTTAATTGAACATACTGAAGTTAGAAGCTGACTGGTTTCTATGCAGATCTGCACCAAATTCTGTGCGCATCCTCACATGCCTGATGAAGGGGTCCTGCTCGGTTTGGAAATGTTGCACTTTTTTGTGATATAATCCTTCTACAATAAAGAACCTTTGGGCGGTGATCCATGGTGTGCTGGTGAATATGTACACTTGCATTTCCGGGTTCCAGCTGATAATCACTGCAGCACCCACACTTGAATGAGCCTTGTTTGCCAGGAAGGTGTGCTATAGGAATATAGACAAGTCTGTCCTTGAAAATCTCCCCCTTTATGTCTACTGATATTACTGAGATATAAACAGAGTATTGCATCATCAGTTCAGCACCTTTTACTGGGTATTCACCGAGCTCCACAGATAAATCAGCAACACCTCTGTACATATAAATTACGTTCCATAACTCGAAATATCCAAAAATTACTTTGCGGCACTTCTTTTATAACCCCAATTTTGTTTTATGACTCCAAATATCAATAATTAAACTGAAGCACTTCTCCTCAAACTCCATTCTTCCGAATGAATGATGCCAATCAGTTCAAATATTCTCTAATTTTTAGGAGGTTGTATGCATCGTAAAATGTGCTTGTTGTGTCAAGGTGTGAATAGAGGGTTATAATTCTGAATTATGTATAGCAACACACTTAGCAAGCAGTGGAATAGGGAAAGTGGTGGCAGAGGCTGCAATTTGAAACAGGGGCCCTGCTGCTGTGAGACATCTAAGGGCCAACATATCCAAACATCCCCATCATCGCGAGCAAGTATTATTTATTAATGTCATGTAGATGAGAGGTTACACACTGTGCAATGTAAGGGGTGGAGGGAGGCTTATAGGAGTCTAATGGCCCGTACACACGATCCGAAAATCGGGCGAGAAATCCTGCTTTCAAATTGATTGTATGATAATCAGATTGTTAGTACAAACACAAACATTTTTCTCGTACGATGCCGGATCGTACGATTTTCGTTTAATCAGTACAGTTGTAGTCCAAAAATACAATACAAATACATTACAACACATCCGATTTTTTATTCTGTTGTATGAGAATTTTCGTAGCTTTAGTAACCTCTCCATTTTCAATTATGCGACTGGCATACAAAAAAATGGACGATCTGTCGTCCGATTTTCGGATCGTGTGGACGGGCCATTAGGAGGGGTTGTTAGGTGTGAAGGGGTTTATAAAGGTTGGGGGTTTTAGACAAAAAAGATGATCGGGCAGGTAGCTTGCTGAAGTGGGATTTATTGGTGTTGGGGGTGTTAATTCTGGAGCATTGAGTACAGAACTAGTATTCATTAAGGTTTGAAAAATACTTAAGTTGATTAAAGCGATAGTAAACCGCAGTTGATGTAAAAAAAAAAAAAATCCCCTTCAAGGCACTCTCATAATGTACTAATCTGCATCATATACTAGCATCTTTTGAGAGACTTACCTAAGAACGAAGCCCTTCAGCACCCTTTCTCCGGGTCTTCCTTCCGGATTCGCGTCCTCCAGCTACATGAGTGGCCAGGGGCACGATGACGTCACTCCTGCGCATGCGTGTGGGAGCCGCTGTTTATGACACAGACTCTGAAGGTCCGGCACTGTATGCTGGACCTTCAGAGCGCATGCACCGATAATGTGCAAGTTTAGGAGATATTCACAGTACCTACAGGTAAGCCTTACTATAGGCTTGCCTGTAGGTAAAAATGGTAGAATAAAGTTTATTACCACTTTAAGTTCGACTGCCTATAATAACCCCTATAATTTTCGTTCAGATGAAGGCATAAAAAAATAGAAGCCCTGTGGTGACTGCAGCCACACTGGAGAAAAAAAAAAATCCTGATCCCCTCCCCCCCAAGTGAAATCAAATATATTTGATAGAGTAAAATGTTTTCCCAATATTTCACTATTAAAAAATGGAAAGCGTTGTGTGGATAGTTTTCATCAAGATATAAAGGTTTGTAACACATTTTTAAAATTTTTCTCTCTTTGCAGATCTCTAGATCTCCTATGATTATCCGTATAATAGAGACTAGGCATCATCTTTTGCATATTGATGTCAACCTGTTTTTGCTGGTTGCCTCTGAAAACAATAGAATGGAAAGCTCGACTTTAGGGATAAGTTGGCACTGAGAGCTGCACTTTGCACATCCCACAATTCAACATGGGACCTCAGAAACCTATTGAGAGGTGCTTCATAATGATATATGGGATGTCCTCAGCTAATCCAAGAAGCACCACAATGCAGAAACCTCCGGGGTTTGGAAGCCAGCTGGACACCTATGCAGCAACAGAATGGTAAGTCGTGAAAATGAACACTAGCTGGTGCATATTTAAACACAGGGAGTGAAGGGAAGGTGAGTATGTGCAGCTGGTAAGCATTTAAAGGATGACTAAACCCAAAAACAAAAATTGTATTTATTGCAGATTACAAGTTCTTAGATTTGGTGGCTGCATTAGTGTCCATTTTTAGGAAAAGTGCGTGTTCTGCCAATACAGGAAAATAACTTTATCTCAGAATTCCAGTGTCTCTGAAACTTCCTGTCCAGTAAACTGAAATATAACTCTTATCAACCACCCCAGTTATTTTCTTTGAAGTACAAGTACTTATGTTATGAAGGAGAGGCGAGGGAGGGGCGTTTGTCAGTGTAGCAGCCCATACACTGTACACCTCAATATGCAGCATTGGAGTGAGTATCCTCTGGCTGTGGCTTCTGCCACCACAGCTCCATTCCAGGCATTGCTCCCCACACTCTGGCTTCACTTTCCCAGTGGCTTGTCATGTCCACCCGCCAGCGGCTTAAGCCATCCACCTGGCTGGGACAGAGGACTGCATTCCATCTTGACATGCCTGCAATTCTTTCCATCATGTGAGTGTATTACCTCAAATGTTTTATAATTTTTTGCCACATAATAAACTGGCATACTACACTATTTTGGGCTCCTTGGCGCCTCTCTCCCTATTCTTAAGTATCCAAAATACTGCTTGCAATGGCAAGCACTCATTGGTGAGCATGACCACGAGAAACACTTTTATTCTTGGGACACCTTACCACAAGAAGAAACCTCATTGGTTGCACATGGGTGTGCTGGCCAATGAGTGTTTGCCATTGCGAGCATTATGACAGATATCCACTCTGGATCTGTGTATTGCAATGCACAGCATATGGAGAGCTACACCAGCTCCATGGGACATCAAAGCCACTACGTGCAGTGGGGTCTGAAGGGGTGGTCACAATATTTGGAGTTAGTTCACTTTTTTATGAAAAATTGAACTTATCCTTTAAGGGAACCTTTGCTCTACCATGCATGGAAAAACATTTTTTTACGTTAAAGTGATACTAAAGTCTATTTTTTTTTTGTTAAACATAACAAACATGTTATACTTACCTGCTCTGTGCAGTGGTTTTGCACAGAGCAGCCCGGATCCTCGCCCCCGCACTCCTAGCCCCTCCCTCCTGCCAAGTGCCCCCATAGCAAGCAGCTTATGGGGGCACCTGAGCCAAGCCATTCAGAAACAGAGCCACGGTTTACCCCCCTCTTCCCAATGGCTCACTGATTTTGATTGACAGCAACGGAAGCCTTTGGCGCCGTGCTGCTGTCTCAGCCAAAGAGGAGGGAGAGTCTCGGGCAGCCAAGACTCTCCTGAAACATTACTGGGTCTAGATGGGGCTCAGGTAAGTATTGCGGGGGGGGGGAGGGCTGAGGGGAGCTACTGCACATTGAAGATTTTTTTATCCTAATGCATAGAATGCATTAAGATAAAAAGCCTTCTGACTTTACAACCACTTTAAGGGAACCTTTTGCTTTACCATGCATGGCCAAAAAATAGCTTTATGTTAAGGCACTGGACCTTGCGGGGTTGGTTTACTAAAGGCAGATAGGCAGTTCACTTTGCAAAGGAAGTTGCACATTGCAAGGGGAAGTTTACATGGCTTAGTGAATGTGAATGAGCTTAGTGAATTTGCAAAGAATACCCATTCACATGCAAGGAAAAGAGGGGGAAAAAAACTGAATTTTTGCTTGCACATGATTGGATGATGAAAGTCAGCAGAGTCTCACCTCATTCACTAAGCTCTGGTGAGAATTGTCCCTTCCAAAGTGCATCTTCCACTGCAAAGTTAATAGTCTATTTGCCTTTAATAAATCAACCCCAGATTACTACCTCTGCTTCCATACCAGCTTATGCATCATCACATGGCTTTGTCAGAAAAAATAAAAATCAGTAAATGAAATATTGCTCAATCACCTTATGTATAGAAATAATCTCTAGCGCTATAAATCATACATGCAGCAGATGCATCAGTTTGATTCTTGCGTATTACGCTAACCTGTCTCCACACAGATACATTGTCATCCACTTCCTGACAAAACACCCTCTGATGTGCCATCAGTTTATTCCTCGCTCTTGTTACCGTGATTCATTTGGCAAAAATCTTTATTTCAGTTACAAATGCTCAAGCACGTAAGGCGGCCTGCTGCCTACTGAAATCTCTATTCCCCTCTTTCCACTTTCCGGCAGATCTCTTGCTTTTCAGACTGCAAGACAAATTATTCCGTGTCTGAATGCTTTTAAAAAAGCAAATTAATTCTAGCAGCTAATGATTTAAATTGTGGCATGACCCCTATCTCTAATTTACACTTGAATTATTTATCCAGGAAACAGCACAGTCAGGAAATCTGAATCATACCTTTTTTTTTTACTACTTAAAATGCCAGACTGATTAATTAAGATAAATACATCAAAATGGAAAAAAAAATTGCATTTATGTGCAATTATAATTTAGCTGTTGGCAATTTGGTTTTATACAACAATACATGTATATTTGTTTGAAAATGTATGCATCACAATTTCAGGGTAGGAAAACACAAATCAGCCTTAGAGAGTCAAGTTTGCATGGATAGAAAAAAAAAAGGGATAATAACAATAATTCTGAAAGTATAACCTGCTTTGCTGTCTCGCTTTGTAATTAGTAATTTGCATAAGATAGGTGGCCTGTTTTGTGTTCTGGTGTAAAGTCTGGCTCCGCCCACTCTATGTTGTTGATTGCGACTCAGCGTTGAGACAATGGCAAACTAATAAGGCAGCTCAACCGTCCTGATTATACAGAATGTGATACTTAGCTTTCATTGCATAGATCTCTAGGTATCTGAAGACATCCGATGGAAAAAAAGAATGAAACCAAGAAAAAAGCTCTGTCCATGTAGTCTTAGGATAATTGGATACATTATACTCACATTGGGGTTGATTTACTAAAGGGAAAAAGACTGTGCACTTTGCAAAGTGCAGCTGCTCCAGAGCTTAGTACATGAGGACAAACCTTGCTGACCATCACCCAATCATGTGCAAGCGAAAATGCTGTTTTTTTTCTGTTATTTCCCTTGCACGTGATTGGATACTCATTGCAAAGTAAAGCTTACCTCATTTACTAAATCCTGGAGCACCTGCACTTGCAGAGAGCAATTGCACTTTGCAAAGTACAGAGTCTATTTGCCTTTAGTAAATCAAACCTATAGTGTGGGCCATTTACCCCCGATGTCCATTTAACAGGGTCTTCTTGCTGGGGGGGGGAGGAAGGACTGCCTCATCATGCAATCACTGTGATTGGCTTTTACGTGGTCACATGATTGGGAGCGGAGTAAAATATCCCTATTGCACACATTCCTGGAAATGGCTACATAATAGGTGGAAGCTGTAGCAACCTCCTGCTGGAAACCGGTATCAATACAAGGTTAAGGCATATATCATCAGCACACCATGGGTTTTTAAAATAATGTACAAAGATTTATTCAGTCACATGTCTAATGAAGGAGGTCCCATGTGCCCCTGAAACAGCGCAATTCTATGATGGCCCCCAACCATTGCTAGAGACTGGGAGCTGTCTAAGGTAGCTCAGTTTCTCTGCTGGGAGCACGTTTACAGCACAGACACCTCAGCCGCCCATGTACATAAACATATTAACCTCTTGGTGCCGGTGCCTCCCAGCCCTTCAAGGAGGCAGGGCGCAGCTTGATTTGCTGTCATGGCTGTCATGTGGTCCTGAGCGGTAACTGTGCCAGGAGTGCATAGGTGTATTGGGGGCAATTCACGCAAATATGTGGCCCCTCGGTGCTAAGGACCAGGCACTATATTTGCCTACGGTCAGCGACAAGGTGTTAAAAGAGGTTTTAATAAAGATAGAGCTGAAGCAATTTGTGTTTTTGGATTTACAGCTGGAGTTCAGCTGTATCAACACAAAGAGCCTTTATTACCGATGAATGGACACAATTTATTTCACTGTACTTCAACTTTCTTCACCCTCCAGCACAGTGGTCTCCAAACTACGACCCAGGGGCCAGATGTGGCCCTTCACTTGCCTTTATCTTCCCTAGAGGCACTAATCCGCCAACTGACACCAATGATGGAGCACAATTCTCATTGAAATCAACAATGGGGCACTATTCCTCCCATTGATACCAGTGAAGGGGCATTGACACTGGGCCATTTTCTACTTCCACTGGCCACAGTCTGGCCTCCCTAAAGTCTGAAGGACAGTAAATTGGCCCTTTGCTTGGAAAGTTTGGAGGCCCCTGCTCTAGTAAATGAAGCTTACATTGTTAAATGTGTGTCGTTAGTTCTGTGACACAAGGCCGTACCGCTGAAGGATACCCACCTCCACCCACCTCCACTGCATTATCAACGTTGAATAGTGAATATGTATGAGATAATATTTTTGCAAATATGTTTTTTTTTTTCCAGAATGCCAGCAAAAGTCTTCTAGTTTCATCTGCTGTGATTTGATTGTACCAAATCTGTTAAAATCCTACAGCAATCTTGTCTTGTGGTTTGGCATCTTAAAGTGTATTTCCACCTTTGCAGCCAAATTGAAATAATAGCTAATTTATATTTGTTATACATTCTGATTCACGTAGTATAAGTTTAAAAAAAATTGAAATGGAATGTCCCTTTCTATGTAATGTTTATGAGGAGGCTGGAAAGGTTTACAATAATTAACACTGTATGTACTTTATGGCAGATCTCATTGACGGTTGTAAACTATGGAGTTGATTTACTAAAGCAGGAGTGTGCAAAACCCGGTGCAACTCTGCATAGAAAATCAACTGTTGAGTTATTTTGAGGGGACAGCAAATTTACACTGTTATACAAGCTGTACACTCACTACTTTACATTGTAGTAAAGTGTCATTTATTCAGTGTTGGCACATGAAAAGATAGAATAAAATATTTACAAAAATGTGAGGGGTGTACTCACTTTTGTAAGATAATATGTATATACTTTTGTGAGATACTGTAACATTGCTCCAAAGATACAACTAACATTTTTTCATTTCAATGCTGACAACACAAAAATCTATCTCTTTACCCTTCAGCTCACTTCATCAGTCTCCTCACGCATCACAAGTTTACTTATAGACATATCTGTCTGAATGTCACACCACTTCCTGAAACGCAACTTATCCAAAACTGAGCTCATAATATTTCCTCCCCCACGTGCCCCTTTCCCTGACTTCTCTGTCAAGAGCAATGGCACAATTATAAACCCGTCCCCGCATGCCAGGGTGCTTGGTGTTATTCTGGACTCCAAACTCTCCTTTTGGCCCCACATCCAATCACTTTCCAAAACTTGCTGCCTCAACCTCCGCAACATCTCTAAAATACGTCCCTTCCTAACCAATGAGACCACAAAGCTCCTGATTCACTCCCTTGTTATCTCTCGCCTCGACTACTGCAACTCCCTCCTCATTGGCTTACCTCTGTATAGGCTATCCCCCCTCCAGTCCATCATGAATGCTGCAGCCAGACTCATCCACCTTACAAATCTCTCAGTGTCTGCAGCTCCTCTCTGGCAGTTCCTCTATTGGCTGCCACTCACTCAACAAATTAAATTTAAAATACTAACAATACCTTACAAAGTCATCCACAACTCTGCCCCCAGCTACATCACTAACCTGGTCTAAAAATACCAACCAAATTGTTCTCTTCATTCCTCCCAAGTCCTCCTGCTCTCTAGCTCCCATGTCACCTCCTCCCATGCCCACCTCCAGCACTTCTCACGAGCCTCTCTCATTCTTTGGAATTCCCTACCCCAGTCTGTCCGACTATCTCCAATTATATACACCTTTAGACTATCCCTGAAAACTTTTCTCTTCAGGGAAGTTTATCCTGCCTCCACCTAACAACTGTACTGCCTTTTGTATCACTTGACTGGTGGCAGCCCATCCATTAGGGGAGCAGGCACGCTGCCCCCCTAATCCATGTGCCTGACCCCTAATCTAAATGCAGAAATGCAGAGCACCGGGTGCAAGGATTTCAATGGGCTTTCCCTTTTTTTTTAAGCAAAAAAGGGTGGGCTTGGTGCACAGAGCACAGGGTTTGGGGTGCATGATGGGCATGGGGCACAGAGCACAGGTTTGTTTGCCACCCCCCCCCCCCCAAAAAAACCCCCCCCCCCCCACCGTTTGTTTGGACACGAGACACGGGGTACGGGTAGTACGTGGGGTTTGGGACACGAGACACGTGGTTCGGGTGGGAAAAAACGAATTTTTTTTTCCCTTTCGGGTAACTTTAGGAACGTGGGCCACGAGACGTAAAGACGTAAATCTAATCCCCAGTCCGTGTACCTAATCCCCCCGTCGCACGGACGAGGGGATTACCTACCCGACGGTGGTCAGTTCACTATGTTTTCCGTCATGTCAACAATCCACCTCCGTCCTATTTGAAGGGACTTCTCTTTTCAAAAGTCCCTATCAGATTTCCACATATATTAACCTCTATCAGCCTGTCTGACCCCATCCCTTAAGGTTTCTTACTCTCTCCGAGCACTCTTCACGACCTCCACCCGTACCCTCCTCCACTGTACCCTCGATCTCT
>BLSH010101080.1:1511102-1527913 GCA_018402905.1 Glandirana rugosa | reverse complement strand
GTGGGGCACAGAGCACAGGTTTGTTTGCCACTCCCCCCCCCCAAAATATTGAGCACCAGCCGCCACTGCACTTGACTCTCCCTCCTAGACTGAAAGTTCTAATGAGTAGGATCCTCCTGTATTGAAATGTATTGTAACTGTACTTTTTGCCCTAACGATGTAAAGCACTGTGCAAACTGTTAGCACTATATAAATCCTGTATAATAATAAATAATAATAATAAAAAGAGCTATTTTTTAAAATTACCTTTAGGTATGCTGACTGCTTGGGAACACCTAATACGTATTTAGTGGGGAGTTCTCACATATTACTACAAAGGTGGAAATAGACTTTAAAGTGTATCTATGGTCTAAATGTAAAATCATATTCATTTCCACATTGCAATTTAATAATTGCTAGTCTGAATGCTCTGAAGTTTGTCACACATTTACAGAGCCTGCCTTCTGAACTACAGAGATGCTGAGAGGAGGAGATTCAAGGCAGAGTCAGTACAGGAATCACTGTTTGCAGGCAGCAAGGTACCATGGGATATTTAGTCCCCAGAAATGGAAAGTAAATAACAGAAGAGGAGCTGCAAAGCATGCCGGGAATCAATGAAGTTGTAGAAAGAGATGGCCAGAAGACAGGCAGAACTCTTTTCTGAAAAAGAAAAACGCATAGTTGAAATGCGTTGCAGGATTTTGGTGTATATGCAATTTTTAATTATGTAGTGTTTTGATCATCCCTGCTCCCTGCGAGGTTAGCAGGTGATGACTATAAATCATTAGGACATGGATTGTCTAGACCAGCAACTTTAATCTATTGTATAATAAAAAATGTTTTGCTTTTATAAAATTAAATTTGTGTGATTTCTATGGTTCAACAATGTCCCATGGGAGATACCTTTCTAGAAGTTTTTTTGGGATGGAGCAGCCATTTTACTTGCTACTTTTTGCTTCAATTGTCTTACAGGCTAGACTCACAGTACTCCAGGACACATCTTACGTAACTGCCAATCAGTCCTAAAAGAATGCCTGCTTCCTGGTGGCTACCAGAGTAAGAAGAAGAGCAAGCTGCAGTGATGTAACTTGTCCGGCAAGAAAACTTAAAGTGGTAGTAAACCCTCCTATCATTTTCAGCCAAGGAAACTACCATCTTAGCCTCTGTTCATTCTACAACTGCCATGATGCTGCACATGTGATCAGTAATGATACCAGCCATTGGACGGTTTGACGGTTTGGTTTAGCGCACAACCAATGGGAGTGTTACATTTTCGGCATGTGCCGGAAATCTAACTGGTTTCTAAACTGTTAAATGGATGGGTTTACTACCGCTTTAAAGAAAAAAGGTAAGTATAGGGGTTTAAAATAATATGGGGGAGGTGCTTTTTGGGGTAAGGAGAGGTGGGTGGCAGAGTGAGGAAATTGTTGAATACCACTATAACAAAGTATCATCTTCAGGTCTGAAAGGGTTCTGAACCTCTTCATTTTTGAAGTTTGCTACATATTATTATAGTTTAAATGAATGGATTAGTCGGTAGTCACCTGTCCAGTGAAAGCACTGGATGGAGGTAAATATGGGGTGTGGTTGCAGTATATTAAGTCGGGTGGTGGGGTAATGGATAAGAACACTTTCTTTGAAAGTGCATATATCCTTTAAACAAAATCAATGCACTCACCACATCCCCAGCCATGTATCATCACTCTTCATACAGAACAGAATTCCTATATTCCAACATATTTGTTGCATTAGGTTGAAAATAAAAACATCTATTTTACTGGTTGTTATAGAGGATGTCACTATTTCTCCATAATACTACTATCTGAAAAGATACAACTTTATTAAACTGTGGACTATAACATAAAAATACAATACAAACATAGCTAACCATTTGTTAGCATATCTATGTACAGGCAGTCCCCGGGTTACAAACAAGATAGGGTCTGTAGGTTTGTTCTTAAGTTGAATTTGTTTGTAAGTCGGAACAGGTATATTTTTTTAGTGTAGATTCAGCCAAAAAAACTATTTTTAAGCTTTTTGAATAGCATAGGGAAGGGGTAACACCCCTGTAATGTTTGTTTTGCTGTCTATGTTTCTGTTCAGAAGATTTCACCTCACTTCCTGTCCCAATAATAATTGGATTTTGAAAATTTTTGAGTTGTCGGGGAAACAAACCTCAGTGATAAAGCATCAGTGGAGACCCCTTTTTCCCATAATAACTCTTACAGGAGTGAATTTCCCTTCCTAGGGGGAGATTTCCTCTCACTTCCTGTTGTCTCCCTCTGTTTGTAAGTAGGGATCGTTCATAAGTCGGATGTTTGTAACTAGGGGACCTCCTGTATATGTTTTATCTGTACTGTACATCAGACCTAATTTTTTGCACAAAGAGAAAGAATTGCCAACAAAGAAGCTCATGCAACTAATATGTCCCCAGACCCAGAATTGGAATACCAAGGTTATTATTACCAAACAACTGAGGATTTTAAATGTAGAAGATAAGTCCAGCAAAACTTCAACAAAGTTCCTAGGATGGTTCTCCTATGTTCAGATCCTCCCCCCACCGATATTACCGGAATAATCCTAGCTGTCAAAATGACACCCGGCCATTGCTATGTATTATAGAAGTAGAGGCTATCAAAATGCTGCAATTCCTATGAAAAATAACTCTTGCAGACAGTCTGCAAGTGTCATTGAGTAAATACTTTGTAGCAATGTATTGTTTAAATTGTATTTACTATTTCATTCATCTGAAGATCAAAGACATGTCCTTTGATCTGCAGATGACATCAGTTAAATAAACCTGACAAGTAAAAAAAAAATTAAAAGTATTTAAAAGTATATTTTTAATTAAAATGCATTTCTATTTAACCCCTTGTTAACACTTGCTAACACGTTAAACCTAATCAGTGCAAGTTTATTCCTTCCTCCTCTTAACTGCTATTGTTCTGTAATTTCTTTCTTCTTGCTTTTCCATTAACATTTCAATATATTTTTTCATTTTCATTGTTTTGTTTATTTTTTCAGTGTTACTTTAAAAATGTGCAGGATTTTTAGTTACAGTAAAACTACGTATCTATACTATACAGTAGATTACATATATTGAAATATCTTTTGTAAGACAGTCTTGCCAAAGGAAAGTCTAATTTGTCCCCAAAAAAAAAAAAAACAATGATTGCATTATTTCTTATCTTAAGTAATACAAATGTTTTTGGATAACAAAGTTACTTAATAAAGAGGCCCATAGGGAAAATATAAAAACTGCTCTGGTCCACAGGTATAGGTGTAAAATGCTAAGAACAGTACACATAGCAACCACCAGTCATAATCCATCTTGTATTGGCTCCATTTCAGTAAAGTGAATTCTTATCAGCTCATCTGGGCTGCTAGATTTTTGATTTTTGTTTTAATCTTGCTCTGAGAAAAACATTTTAGGCTGAGAAAAGGCAGAAAGGGCTCTGACTGTGTTATTTTTTGTTTCAGTTGGAGTAATTTGTATTGTGCATAGTAAAATTGCCCTGTCATTGAAATTTTACCAATTTGCCAGTTCTTTCAAATGTCTGAAAATGTAAATTTTTATTAATTTAAAATTGTTGTAAACCCTGTACATATACCATTTGAAGTGACTAGCCCCAAATGATATACAGAGATTAAACAAATCCTCCTACATAACTTGCACCTGTTTATCTGCAGCCCTCTCTTCTCTATAGCAAAAGAGCACATAGCAGGGAGCTAAGTGTAAACTGAGACCTGAGTGGAGGGAATGGACATACCCCTCTACATACAAACTCATAGGGAAACAATGCACAACTGAGGCTGTCAGACACAGGCTGTGTGCTGGAGCTCCCACCTCACCACCCCCCACCATCCCTTGGTGAACATCACTCATGCAGATAACATAGCCGTCAGGAACCAGACTCAAATCACACTCAGTGATTTGGATTTATGCAAGTACACACTACAGAAGGATATGCTTTGTTCATTTATCATGCCAGAAGTTTACAACCACTTTAAAGTAGAAGTCCACGCTAACACTAAAGTTTTTACATCTATAGATATCCATGATCTAACACTAATGTACAGTATCTAGCCCTGTAAAGAAGAAATCAGAATACATACCTTTTTTGAAACAGCTCCGGTCCGGTCTCCAGCGGTGGAAGCTCTGCAGAGGACACATCCGACAACGGCTGTGAAATGAATGGGAAGTGACGTCTCACATAGAGTTACTATGGGGATTCCGTTGTCGGCGATGTCCTCTGCACACGCCTACACAGTGAAGCTGCCGCTGACAGCTCAGAGTTGGATTGGGTCGGATCGGCTTCAGAAAAGGTATAAATCAGAATTAAATGGATCATACAATAATATTCATGAGAAGCTCCTGCCTGGTCACATGAATACATACCTGCAGCTGCTTTATGCCACTTGGAAATGCTTACAATACATGCGCATTGGTTTACAGCATAATGCTCATGTTAATATCAGAGGTTGGGTCTGACCCCTCTCATTTCCTAAGCTTTCCTATTGGTAAATGAGGACACGCATCACAATTAACAACCAATAGGAAGGTTTAGGAAGAAGGAAGAGTGGTGTCAAGCTCAATTTTCACAGGGCAATTTGAGATCTGATTTTAGATTCAGCTGCTTATATCTCTGTAAAAGGACAGATCTATTTTAGATTTATTCACAATAACATTGTAAAATTGTATTTTTATATTCTAAAAATAATGAAAAGTTAGAACTTTAACAAAATAAAATTGAAAACATTTGTTCTTTGAAAATCGCATTCTAGAATTTTTTGGGAATGAATGCGCAGATCATCCACTATGCATCAACTAATTGTGGTCATTTATTGGATTGTCCATGCTATGGAATACACATGCAAGTGAGCATCATTTTCCCAAACTACTTTATTTTTTTCTTGTTTGTACATAGGCGATTGTGAACATTTTAACTTGATGGAGCAAGAAAATAAATGTTTGGTCTGATGTATGTATAAACTGTTTGGGTGTATCCAACCAACCTTGTCAGCCAGCTCACTGGGCACCATATCCGATATGCTTGAAAGACTTTTTTTCTTGGCAACTTTTTTACAAGGTAGGTCATCAGTTGTTTCCTCAACTCTCCCTAAGCGGGCTTAACCAATCATTTTATGTGTATTAATTCTTTGTGGTTCACATAACTAGAGACTGCAGATTTTAAGTGAAATGATGTTCCACTATGTCATCTCAGACATTTGAGAGGTATGCTTTATCCTGATGGATTCTAATAACATTTTCTGTGGCAGAAGCCATTTGGGAGCAAATGGATTATGAACTTATTGGATGGATATCGGAATAAGCAAATTAGGTTGAGCAAACTAGGTGCCTTCATAAGCACGCTACTCACCCACCCTGGCAGCATGAGCTTCACATTAGTAAGTAAAGCCTTAAAGTGGGTGTAAAGGCAGAAGGTTCATTACCCTACTGTATTCTACTGCAGTAAAGTAAAAAAACCTTCTGAATAAAGCTTCGCCCGCAGCCCCCCTCCCCCCCAATACATACCTGAGCCCGATCTTGATCCAGCGATGTGCATGAGAGATGACTCTTTCGGCTATCTCTCTCCTCATTGGTTCATTGGCTCCCACTGCTGTCAATCAAAGTCAGTACCCAGGGTCAGGAGGGCAGGGCCAAGCCCCGTTCTGTATGTCTTATGGACACACAGAGGGGGCTAAAGAATGATCATGCATGAGAGCCCCAATAGAAGTGGCTTGCTATGGGGGCAATCGGAGGGGAGGTGAAGCGTCAATGGGGAACCCCAGAAGAGAAGGATTAGGGCTGCTCTGTGCAAAAACATTGCAGAGCTGATAAGTATAACATGTTTGCTATTTTAATAGAAAAAAGCTAAGCTTTACAATCACTTTAACAATCTTTTTCATGGGAAAGATTGCTACATTTGGAAATTGCACCTGGGCTCTTCTGATTTATCTGCAGGCAATTTTTCAGTAAATGCACCTTGTATATCAATACAGATCTTTGCCCTACTTTATTAAATATTCCTTCACATTAGAACAAAAATACTGGAAACAAAGCATGTCCACCTCAAACATGCTATGGAAATTAGCAAGTCAGAAGTTCATGCCTAGCCAAAGTAAACATAATTATTGACTAGCAGCTTGCATATTTGAAATGCATGTTAAAAATGGAAAACACAATTGTAGCAATTTGCCTGTAATAATATATTCAAATCCCTGTGGCTAATGTAGGCAGATTTCAAAGGTCCATTTATTACCTGTTTGATACAGTGACAGCACTGTATTCACCACATCCATTTATACTTCTGCATTTCCATCCCAAACAGACAAAAAATATTCTAATGCCAAGAAGCTAGTGACCCAAATATCCAGAGTCATGTGACCCTTCAAACAGCGATCAAATGACTCAGCCAAGTTAAAAAAAAAGACCCTGTAGTGATTTCTGGATAAAAAATAGCTGTAACCACCACATATATATAGTCTTTCCTTTACATCTTGGATGTCAGATGTGTACAATAACTTGACATCATTTCAAAGGGTGAGCAAACCTTAGAGATACATTTTTTTGTATTCAGTATAAAAACAGAATTTCTATTAAAATTATGCATGATAAAACTGTTTATGTGAAATGGAGGCAATGATGCAAGTATAATGAAGGCCATTACCTAGGCAGACATAACCTTCAGCCTATCATTCCTTAACCTCTTCCTTACTGGGCACTTAAACCCCCCTCCTGCCCAGACCAATTCTGAGCTTTCAGCGCTGGCGCATTTTGAATGACAATTGCGCGGTCGTACAACGTTGTACCCAAACAAAATTTTTATCATTTTTTCCCCACAAATAGAGCTTTCTTTTGGTGGTATTTGATCACCTCTGCAATTTTTATTTTTTGTTTTATAAACAAACAAAGAGCAACAATTTTGAAAAAAGAACAATATTTTTAACTTTTTGCTATAATACAAATCCAAAAAAAAATATAAAAAAAAAATTATTCATTGGGTTTGGCTGATATATATTCTTCTACATATTTTTGGTTAAAAAAAAATCGCAATCGGCGTATATTGATTGGTTTGCGCAAAAGTAAATTGCATCTACAAACAAATTGAGTTATGGTGTTTTTATTTTTATTTTTTTACTAGTAATGGCGGCGATCTGCGATTTTTATCGGGACTTTGATATTGGAGCGGACATGTCGGACATTTTTGACACTTTTTTGGGATCAATGACATTTATACAGCGATCAGAAATGTAAATATCCACTGATTACTGTATAAATGTCATTGGCAGTGAAGGGGGTAACACTAAGGGGACAGTGAAGGGGTTAACTGTGTTCCCTCATTGTGTTCTAACTGTATGGGGGCTGGGCTGGCCGGGACATACCAGATCTCACTGATCCCAATCACAGGGATCAGTAGATCTGTTATGTCCCCCTTCACAGAACGGAGAACCGCCGTGTTTACATCGGCGGTTCCCCGTTCTGCAGCTCTGACGGGCGATTGCGGGTCACGAGCGGACTTCGAGTTTGCCCGACCCGCGGGCACGCCCACGCAGCGTGCGGTGTCCGCGCGTGCCACCGTCTGTGAGTGCGCGCTGGGAGCGTGCAAAGGGGCGGACGTCCATGGACGTTGCCCCAGCAATTGAGATCCGCGCTGGAGCCGTATTTTGGCTATACTGCGGATCTCTAGTGGTTAAAGATAGGTGTTCTAAGAAAGGGCTCTGCTAAAATGTAAGTAATGGCCTAATGTAAGAATGTATGTGCCATACTTGTGGGATCAATTAGGAAGCTGGAAAACATCGTAGTAGGCACCCCCACTCCAGTGATCTCTACTAGCTTCCAGGTTCCAACACTTCCGGCAACACTTTATGTTTTCTCAATAGAAAAAACAAAAATTGGGAAAAAATCACTGTACCAAAGAAGAGTTATAATAGCATTTCTTAATAAAAGCATGAAAGTTTATTGAATAAACCAGGGCATACAAAGGCAAGGGATGGCTGTATATAGTGTCGCCAACTCAATTAAAGTATCTGGAAGTGGGAGCTTCAATTGAATTGGTGACGCTATATACAGCCATCCCTTGCCTCTGTTTGCCCTGGTTTATTCAATACATTTTTATGCTTTTATTGAGGAATGGTATTATAACTCTTCTTTGGTACAGCGCTTTTTTCCCATTTTTGGTTTTTCTTTTGATCTCACTGGTTATGGGAAAGCAGTGACCCCTAGTTAATGCATTTTCCCATTTGGACATTGATTCATGCGCCTGGACTTTTGTGTGTTTGTCTTAGAGTTGCCACCTCATCCCTTTAAACCCGAACACATAAGAATTACTCAGGTTCTGAGGCTAATTTAATGCAGATAAGGCACCAAGTGAGTTTAATCACCACCTTAATCAGCCACAGAACCTGTGTAATTAGTATGTGTTCAGGTTTAAAGGGATGAGGTGGCAACCCTAGTTTGTATGTTTTCTCAATAAATTCAAAGCATTCTCCTACTGTATGAGGTAGAGAGGTGGGCCGGTAATGTGACAATCTTCACCTTGTTCCATCAGAGAATGCTTTACATTAATTGAGAAAATGCAAAGCAGTCTCTGAATGGTGCCTGTGCCAAGCAGGCAACCCCTGTGTTTGGTAAGCAGCAGTGTAGCTGTGGTACCCACGGAACAGTATCTGAAAGCTAGTGCAAATCACTGTAGTAACAGTACCAACTACAGTGATTTCCAGCTTCCACAGGGATCCCACGGGTATGGCGCATACATACTTACATTGGTGCAAGCTGGATTATTGTAACTGTGTAAAACTTGCCATGCCTAAATTTGAGCTTGATCAATTTTTTTATGTATACAGACTCTGCATGAATTACACAAATTTTTTTTCTTATACCCCTTTCAAGATGTCAATAGCTTGGATTTACTTAACATATAGATAACTAGAAACAAAATAGCTGAAAGAAAATTATAAGGAGATAAGGAATATATCATAATTCTATCATAATTATTTATTTAAAAATGGTAAATCACAGCTACAACTAGTGCGATTTTTGCAGTTGTTTTTGCGCAATGAAAATATGGAATTGAGGTACAGTGGCTGCCATTGTACTGGAATGTCATCTGACACATAAAGTAGATTTCTTCATTTTGATTTTAGGTTCAATAATGCCAAAACTCATGTTTCATTTTCTTTTAATTATTCAGGAAGAAAATACACCTGCTTCTGGTTCCTACACTCCAAAAGGGTGGACCCCAGTTAAACCATATCTAAACCTGTATTTTGATATATTGCAGCTTACTAGTCCTTACACTAGTCCTTACTAGAGTTGAGCGAACACCTGGATGTTCGGGTTCTGCGGGTTCGGCCGATCTTTCCGGAAACATTCGGGTTCGGTACCGAACGTCATCCGAACTTTACCCCGGACCTCGAACCCCATTGAATTCAATTGGGACCCAAACTTTTCGGCACAAAATTGACTGTAAAAAAGTCCTGGAAAGTGCTAGAGGGCTGCAAAAGGAAGAAAAATGGGAGATGTGATGTTATTAGATCTGCAATCTGTCCCTTAAGATCGTTCTGTAATGCAGCAGGAGAGATCGTTCTGTAATGCAGGATGAGAGATCGTTCTGTAATGAGATCTTTCTGTAATGCAGGATGAGATGTTATAGATCTACAATCTGTCCCTCAAAGCAGTAGTAGTAATCTCTACCTAGCTATTATCACTGCAATCTGTCCCTCACAATCTGTCCCTCACAGCGCCGGCAGCATCCTCTCCCTACACTAACCTAAGAGCATGTGACATGCAGCACTGTGACTCCAGCCTCATATAGAGGCTGGGTCACATGATGCACTGGCCAATCACAGCCATGCCATTAGTAGACATGGCTGTGATGGCTTCTAGGGAAAACCAGTGAAACACTTATTGATTGGCTGCCATGCAGCTATTCAACATGCATGATAAAATACCAGAACCCCAACCCAGACTTTTTCTCAAACGTTCGGGTCTGGGTTCAGAACACGGACACCCGAAAGTTCGGTACGGACCCGAACGTTACAGTCTGGGTTCGCTCAACTCTAGTCCTTACACAAAGTAACTGCATTAGTTTAATCATTGTATGCTGTTTTTCCCCTTATTTTCACCTGGTAATCCTGAATATAACGCACTACCTGTCCTTTGGTGGCTATACTTTTGCTCATTGTTTTTGCTCTTTTCATTAGGAAGTGACAACGACATGGCATTTCTGGCAAAATCAGCAAATGTTTTGTTCTTGGTGAAGATATTCTTAGCCTAGAAAAAGAAAACATATCAGCCACCACATCAATGGACTGGTAAGCTGTTATATATTGCATTTTTGACCTTGGGTTCCATTATCCTTTAATCATAGCAGATAGTGACATTACCGCTACATGTAGCGCCTACTTAAAAAAAGGGCATTTTGCATGCAGAACAAACATGTGTTTTACCCTGCAATGAATTTTCTATTGAAGTCACTGGAAAGACATGAAAATACGCGTTAACGTTCATTGCTATGTGCATAGCAAAGCACTTTGCATTAAATGTCAACATGCCTCATAATGTATATTGAAAGGGGTTAATGCATGTTTTAACGCAAGCGTTACATATTTACATAGTGGGTAAGGTTAAATGAAGACATCAGACCAACCAGTTCAACCTGTGTGGGTGTGTGCGTGCACATGTGTTTATGTCAATAATAATTCATATATCCCTGTATATTGCATTTGCTAAGATGCCCATCTAGTAGATTTTTGAAAATGATTGATTCCAATGGGAAGCACATCAAGCAAAAAATACAAAGATGTAAACCCAGCCTTAGGCAATATAGTTGTCATTTCCTATGTAAACAAAACATTCAGCTTAGTAGCCATTTTAAATAAAGAGCTGATATTCCGTTTTAGGAATTAGTGACCTCACTGCAGTGTGAACTACAGTGGTGGCTGGTGCTAAACATTTTTGGGAGGGTGGCAAACAAACCCCTCCAGGTCCGCACTCACCCCACAAACGGAGCCCTCCAGTGGTCATGGCCGTGACTTCCCCCAGCTTCCACCCAGCCTCCACCCAGCTAATCCGGTCTTCTTTAGATCCGCCTCCTGCTGGTCGGAACGAGAAGCTGGAAACCGATAGCGAATATTGATTGGCTATTATCATAAGTGGACAACCTTTTACAAGCCAATTAGAGCCTCAGGCTCTAATCACATGCTTGTAAAAAGAATGACGGACCTCATAAGAAGCTATTAATCCAGCGCCCTGCATGCAAACTGGGGAGGGCAGACCTTCTACACTGGTGAACTACCTCCCCTCAATTTGGAAGCAACATTAATCCTATAGGCATTGATTTACTAAAGGAGTGGGCTGTTAATTTAGCAAAGTAGCAAAGTGAATTTTCACTTATAACTTAGTGAATAAAGAATAGATGTGTTCAATGTGGTTGCTCCCTCTTGCACAAGGGAATTTGAGAAAACACAAACTTTACTTGAAAAAGACTGGGTTGAAGAGAACACAGCTTCACCTTAGTTACAAAGTTAATGAACACTCCATTTGCAAAGTCAACAAACTCCTTTAGTAAATCAAACCTAATGAGTTCCCTGGGAAGTAGTAACATCAAAGCAGCATCAGGCACTGCTCCTCAATATGGCGGGTATTCTATGTGCTGAACCAGTATTCATCCTTTTAGTATCTGTAGTAATATCACAATAACATGAGGAACCTTCACAGGATATGACAACTCAGCCATTTCATTTGCTTAGCCAGCTTTCACCCTATCAATTTACTACAGCATGGGGAGCATAACCATAAATTCAGTAGCCATTTTGAAAGAAGGACTAGCATTTCACCTCCCAACTAATTGGTGAACATTACTGAATATATTAATATGAAGCATATCCAAACATTGGGGTTGATTGACATTGAAACTGTTCAATCAACCATTGCATGTTATTTTCGCTCACACACGATTGGATTTTCAAAGTGAACACAGGTCCTCCTTATCTACTGTAATTCACTATGTAAGGTGAACTGATACTTTTTCAAGTGGATTTTCTTCTTTCTAAGTGAACAACCTCCACTCTTTTAATAGATGAACCCCAACATGACTCTAATTTTGATATACACAATCAAGATTCTGCCTATCGTGCTCAATGAACTAGTTTCATCACCATGTCATGAGTTTTTGGTGTGGCTCCAATTTTGCACATTGCACCAACATTCTGCCTATCAATGCCTGCAGCAAGATGCACCTTCACTCAGTACAATCACCAACACACTACTCGGCAATTCAGTATAGCATGAGGAAGCTC
Source organism: Glandirana rugosa (assembly GCA_018402905.1). Taxonomy (NCBI): domain Eukaryota; kingdom Metazoa; phylum Chordata; class Amphibia; order Anura; family Ranidae; genus Glandirana; species Glandirana rugosa. Next base: position 1,515,631 of record BLSH010101080.1, on the reverse strand, counting down.
CATGCAATTTGGCATCAATTTTGTATAACTATAGGCAACATTTTTTTTTTTTCATTTTGATAGAGTAAGGCAGGGTTATAACCCATATCAGTTTATTTTTTGCCATCTGCGTCCCATTGGAGAGTTGTTCCTTCACTTCCTGTCCCATAGCCAAAATAGGAAGTGAGAGGAAATCCCTGCAAATTAAGGAAATCCCTTACGGCCTCCCAGGTCACCAGAACTAGTGACCTTGTTGGAAAATATCCCATGTAATACTTTTCTGGGAACAACCTAAATTTTGTGATTTTCTTTTACTTTTACTTTCACTTTCAATGATAATGGTAAACAGAACAAATTGAGAGGGTGAATCTTCCTAAGGGGGGGGGGGCACGGACAGCAAAAAAAACTGACAGGTCTTCTAATCCATCTCCACTCTATCCAAAATTAAAACTCAACAGGAGAGAGGAGCCAGAAGCTCCAATCAGGAACCTGAGAAGAGGAGGATCTGGGCTGCCCTGTGCAAAACCATTGCACAGAGCAGTTAAGTATAACATGTTTGTTATTTTAAAAGTAAAAAAAACTAGACTTTACAATCACTTCAATGAGGAAGTAAACTCAGATTGGGTTTACTTCCTCTATATTCCCCTGTAAAGTAGATGCATAATGGGCTACTATGCATCACACATTATGTGTCACTTACCTGGAAACGAAGCCAGCGACATCCAGCGCTGTCCCCTGTGCTGGCCGCATCCATCTTCTGCCCCTCTTCCTTCCGGGTCCGTGACTCCGGCTCTGTGACTGGCCAGAGTCGCGTGACCTCACTCCCGCGCATTGTGCGCAGGAGCCGCCAGTCACAGCACGATCACAGTGAAGAAACGGTACGGAGGCCGTTTCTTCACTGCGCATGTGCCGATATGACGTTGGCACATTTACTACACTGCATACTGCATATTTACTGCATACCTCCTGAACCACGCAGGTCTGGGAGATATGCAGGGAACCTACAGGTAAGCCTTATTATAGGCCTAACTGTAGGTTAAAGTGGTTGTCACGAGTTGACAACCACTTTAAGTAAAAAAGCCTCTAACAACCTTTTGACATGAAAAGCCAACATCAAACCAAACAGGAATTAGTAACATTGTGGAGTCACAGCAACACCACCACGCAAAGCAAAAACAATTTCAAATGCAGAACCTGTTTTTAGCATGGCAGCCTTATGTCATATGTGCAGACTTCACATAATTTAGAAAGCATTTTGCATGGAGAACTACCATTCAGCATGTTATGTTCCCCAGTGATAACTCTGCAGAATGAGGCACTTTATGATGACAACTGTTCCTGTATTCCCAGCCTGCCTATTAGATCAGCACACAAAATGTCTGCCTGCTTGGCGTGGAAGTGACAAGTCCGCTTTAAATACTGAGTATAATGGTCCCATGGGCTAGTGTAGGGTGGGTAAGTCGCCAGTGAACAGTGTGATGGCACAGCAGTTCTGGCTGTCAGTCACTGCTTATATTTGCTTACAGACAGGTCTATGGAGAATGCTGTTAGGTTAAAATGTGAAACACAGCAGTGTTTTCTTAACATCATTAAAAGTTGCTTGTTACAAGTTTTACTAATTAAATGGTGCTTAATAGGAACAGAAAATAGACTCTAGAGTGTGCTCAGAGCAGTGTGTATACTGTGTAGGTTTACAGCCATGAGATAAAAGTTTATCTCTGTATTGATAAGATGGAGGAGACAAATAGGTATATACAGTATCTCACAGAACTGAGTACACTCCTCACATTTTTGCAAATATTTTATTCTATCTTTTCATGTGACAACACTGAAGAAATTACACTTTGCTACAATGTAAAGTAGTGAGTGTACAGCTTCTATAACAGTGTACATTTGCTGTCCCCTCAACACACAGCCATTAATGTCTAAACCGTTGGCAACAAAAGTGAGTACACCCCTAAGTGAAAATGTCCAAATTGGGCCTAATAGCCTTTTTCCTTCCCGATGTCATACGACTCGTTAGTGTTACAAGGTCTCAGGTGTGAATGGGGGCAGGTGTGTTAAATTTGCTGTTATCGCTCTCACTCTCTCATACTGGTCACTGGAAGTTCAACATGGCACCTCATGGCAAAGAACTCTCTGAGGATCTGAAAAAAAGAATTGTTGCTCTACATAAAGATGGCCTAGGCTATAAGAAGATTGCCAAGACCCTGAAACTGAGCTGCAGCACAGTGGCCAAGACCATACAGCGGTTTAACAGGACAGGTTCCACTCAGAACAGGCCTCGCCATGGTGCTCAGCGTCATATCCAGAGGCTATCTTTGGGAACTAGACGTGTGAGTGCTGCCAGCATTGCTGCAGAGGTTGAAGGGGTGGGGGGGGCAGCCTGTCAGTGCTCAGACCATACGCCGCACACTGCATCAAATTGGTCTGCATGGCTGTGGCCCCAGAAGGAAGCCTCGTCTAAAGATGATGCAAAGTCAAGCAGACTAAGGACACGCATGGATTACTGGAACCATGTCCTGTGGTCTGATGAGACCAAGATAAAATTATTTGGTTCAGATGGTGTCAAGCGTGTGTGGCGGCAACCAGGTGAGGAGTACAAAGACAAGTGTGTCTTGCCTACAGTCAAGCATGGTGGTGGGAGTGCCATTGTTTGGGGCTGCATGAGTGCTGCCAGCACTGGGGAGCTACAGTTCATTGAGGGAACCATGAATGCCAACATGTACTGTGACATACTGAAGCAGAGCATGACCCCCTCCCTCCGGAGACTGGGCTGCAGGGCAATATTCCAACATGATAACGACACCAAACACACCTCCAAGACAACTACTTTACATTGTAGCTAAGTGTCATTTCTTCAGTGTTGTCACATGAAAAGATATAATAAAATATTTACAAAAATGTGTGGGATGTACTCACTTTTGTGAGATACAGTATGTACTGTATTTATCTATGTAGCAATTTCTCTCTATAACTATACTATAGCTATCCATAATTTATCAATATGTATATATATATAGAGAGAGAGAGCGAGAGTGAGAGAGAAAGAGAGAGACTGGTTGGTTCTGTATATGTTTCAAATAAGGTTTAGTAAAGTTATGCAAACCTTTTTCAAAAGCATGGTGGGGTTGATTTACTAAAGGCAAATACACTGTGCACTTAACAAGTGTAGTTGTACTCTAAATGTAAATGAGGGGGAGCTCTGCTGACCTCCATCATCTAATCATGTGCAAGCAAAAATACTGTTTTTTTTTTTTCATTTTATTTGCATGTGGTTGCTATTCCTTGCAAAGTGAAGCTTAGACATGTGCATGAAGAAAAAACTTGTTTAGTTTCATATCAATTCGTTAATCTAATTATTTAGTTTAGTTAAATTCAGTCGATTTGTTCGACTCATATTCGGGATTCGTATTTGGAATTCATATTCAGATTTTTTTACATTTTCTTAGAATTTAACGATTTGTCTCGAAACTTTCGAAACTATATATTTTGGATTGAAAACTTTTGATTTTTTTTTCGATTCGAACGTGGCAAAGTGAACAAACAAAGCAAAATCTTCATCAAATTATTACAATGACACTTTAAATCACCCTTGGCTTAACTAAAAACAGCATTATTTCAAAATGGTACTCCAATAACACACACAGTCTTTGATTACAGCAATATGTGTACAGTTAGAATTCGACTTCAATGTAAAATTCGATTTGAATTTCAGTCCGAATTTCCAAAATTCAGACAAATTTAGTTCCGTTATTCGAAGCATAAATTTAGGTAAATTTTGTTTATATTGTGATCCGTATATTCGGATATATCCGAAGCTCCTAATAACGAAAATTCATCCAGATATTAGTTCGTAACGAAATGAACCGCACATGTCTGGTGAAGCTTCACCTCATTGCACTGCACTGAAGTTGCAGAGTGCACAGTCTATTTGACTTTAGTAAATTAACGCCAATATGTCTACGGAAAACAAAAAAAGTGACAACTACTATTCTCTATGTAATAGGACATCTATAAAACAATGTGCAACAAGTGCTCCAGTCCCTGCTGCAGAGAAACACCCCTATAACAGGATATTACCACCCCCATAACAAGATATTACCACCCCCATAACAGGATATTACCACCCCCATAACAAGATATTACCACTAGAGTTGAGCGAACACCTGGAAGTTCGGGTTCTGCTGGTCCGTCCGAACTTCGGGACAAAGTCCGGGTCCGGGTCCGGACGGAACCCGAACGATCGCACGAATATCTACAGGATAATGTATCTCTTATCATCAACAGTGAAAAAAACAAAAGGCATCTGTATAACCGCAATTAAATGATTTCAGTTTATCTGACACGTGAGACGTTGAAGTCACGTCACGTTACTCCACTTCGAAGTGGTCTGTACACGCCAAGTAAAGCAATGCTTGATTATAGACCTACTTAAAAGCAATAATCCTCGAAGCCTATATAGGCTTATATGCCTAGTGTTATATTTGTTTTAAATGGATTTAAATACGAAGCTTATTGCCTTGATTTAAACAGACTTAAAACCTTTA
>BLSH010101080.1:1477897-1499649 GCA_018402905.1 Glandirana rugosa | reverse complement strand
AAAGCAGCGGTATGTGAAATCTCTAATTTCTGCTATCTGTCCTCAGAGCAACAGCACAGACAGCAGTAGTAAAGTAATCTATCTCAGGATGCAGGATCAGGTCTTAAAATGGCTAAAATCTGTCCCTCACGCCGTCAGCTACCTTTCCCTATACTAACCCAAGGAGCATGTGACTGCAGCACTGTGACTCCAGCTTATAAAGAGGCTGGGTCACATGATGCACCGGCCAATCACAGCCATGCCATTAGTAGGCATGGCTGTGATGGCTTCTAAGGGCAAACCAGTGAAACGCTTGTTGATTGGCTGCCCTGCAGCTTCTCAACACGTGGAGTAAAATAGCAGAACCCCGGACCGAACCCGAACGATTTTTGAAATGTCCGGGTCCGGGTCCGTGCCACGGACACCCTAAAGTTCGGTACGGACCCGAACGTTACAGTCCGGGTTCGCTCAACACTATTCATAAACTGCATAACTAAAAAAAATGTGATAAATACTGTAAATCAATGAATATTGGTCAAGCTGGCAAAACAGCTGGCAATGCCCAGAAAGCACAGGCACACTTTACTTTTATAGAAGAGTAGCAAGTAATCTATATAACACGTATTGAATGCTTTCTAACAGTCCCAGATTTGGTACAACTCAGATTGCAGGGACAGAGTAGGTTGATCTCCTTTCATAAGTGTTTAGGGCTATGGCATAGCCAGCTATATTTGAACGTGGCTTGGTCAGACCCAAAATTACTACTATAATTCACCTGGGAATTTAGCAAATGTTTGCATGAAGCTGCTGTGGAACTATGGGGGGAGGATTACTAAAACTGGTGCACACAGTATCTGGTGCAGCTGTGCATAGAAACCAATCAGCTTCTAACCTCAGCTTGTTCAATTCAACTTGAACAATACAACCTATAAGCTGATTACTGGTTACTATGCACAGCTGCACCAGATTCTGTGTGCACCAGTTTTAGTAAATCTCCCCAGCATATTTTGATTTTAACAGGCTTACCTTTACCTTGCATGACTTTAAGAAAGGCTACACGCCGACTGTTCAAGCTCTGCGGCAGCACAACTCCTTCATCTGCACCGCCATCAGAACGATGACAAGACGATGTCTATTTAGAAGTGTCCAAGTGTCGTTTGTTTGTTAAATATCACTCGAAGAAGTAAAATATTAGGGGAAATATGGAAAACATGCTGTTAGCATCCGATTCTGAGAACAGATTGCTATTCCTAGCAGTCGGGAGAAGTCCAAAATATTATCTATGCATAAGAAACTGTTCCCTGCACCTTTGTGCCAGGAAAAGAGATTGTGGTAAATGGTGCTCATGAACTATTCATAAGCTCTGATTTCATATTATTTCTCCTCTTCGCTAATGAAAACACGTCTTGCGCTCTACCATACGGAAAGGTGGTTAAATACTCTACAATACTTGATGCGGGCAGGAAAATGCAGGGGAAACTCCTGGATCCAGAATCAGGTATAGGGTTGCCACCTCATTCCTTTAAAACCCAAACACATATTAATTATACAGGTTCTATGGCTGATTAGGGTGGGAATTAAACTGACTTAGTACCTTATCTGCATTAAATTAACCTAAGCACCTGTCTAATATATGTTCGGGTTTAAAGGGATGAGGTGGCAACCTTCATCAGGTGGTGGTCTTAAAGTTGCTCTAAAGACAGCTAAGTACAGAGATGAAATACATAAAAGAGAGATGTTTTACCTGCCAAACAATACAAATGTTATTTATGTATATATTTGGCTAATATATATATATATATATATCACAACATTTCTGATCATTGGGGGAGAGCACACTGAGTTCCCAGCATAGATAGCCATGGTGTGTTCTCCTGCTTAGTGTGATCAGTTTTTGATAAGAAAGCAGAGGGGCTGGCCGGAACACCAGGGATTTTACACAAAGAAAGCAATACAAAGAACAGGATACTTTTCCAAACAAGTGCATGGTACAACAGGTACATATTAGGAATATCAAATGTTGGGTTTACATATTTTTTAATGCTGATCTCCAGTTTCTAAAAAACATCCCCTCCCTTCCACCCCCTGCCACTTGCAAATGTGCACTGATTTTCTGTGCCCTTGGGAATACACAATTTTTCTCTTTTTGTTTAGAAGTGATCGCACTTGGATGTCCTCTCTTCACCATCAATCTTTATGGTACCAGGCTGTGGGTGAGGAAATTTTCACCAGTCTGATACTAGTACAGTATCTCACAAAAGTGAGTACATCCCTAACATTTTTGTAAATATTTTATTATATCTTTTCATGTGACAACACTGAAGAAATGACACTTTGCCACAATGTAAAGTAGTGAGAGTATAGCTTGTTTAACATTTTTAATTTGCTGTCCCCTCAAAATAACTCAACACCCAGCCATTAATGTCTAAACCGCTGGCAACAAAAGTGAGTACATCCCTAAGTGAAAATGTCCAACTTGGGCCCAAAGTGTCAATATTTTGTGTGTCCACCACTATTTTGCAGCACTGCCCTAACCTTCTTGGGCATGGAGTTCACCAGAGCCTCCCAGGTTGCCACTGGAGTCCTCTTCTACTCCTCCATGATGACATCACGGAGCTGGTGGATGTTAGAGACTTTGCGCTCCTCCACCTTCCATTTGAGGATAACCCACCGGTGTACTCACTTTTGTGAGATACTGTACATACAAAGCAAACAAACAACCTCCTTTGCTAAAAAGTGTTTTTCAGATCTTGCAAGCTCTCGTTGTTAAACTCCCATCCTGGCCTGTATGGGCATGCCACACTTTGCTGCCCTCTCAAGACTGAGGTAGCCTGGACAAACTGCAATCATAAAACAAACAGAAGGCGCACCAGCCTAGTGCATTATCCTCAAATAACTTTTATTGTTAAAATGAAGTGATAAGTGACATACTCACAAACCAACAAGCTTGTCAGAATACATTTAGCTTCAAACCCTTGATACAGCATATCCCACAGAGGAACAATGTGGGTATGAAAGGCTAACGCATTTTTAGGGACTTGCCCCCTTCCTCAGTACAAGTACAACCAGAGTGAAGGCACAATGGCAACTGGCATATGTAGTTCCTGAGTGGCACACATTACTGAAGGGATTCTGGCTGTTCTGGTAGCAGAGCAGCCATTATTACGTCACCCCTGATGTCCTGAGAATTTCTTAGGGCCTGTAATAACAGCCAGGCTGCACAGTAATTTATGAGACACTGGGTGTCATCCAGTTAAAAGTATGTAGGAGCCCACTGAAGTAAGGGAATTAGTAAGAATAAGTGTTGGAGGACACAAGGTGCTGGAGTAGAAACAGGACACCATTCTCTACTCCAGGTAAGTTTAAAACACTGAACCGGAGTTACCCTCCACTATTGTAGGAGTTGTTGGAAAATACTCTATAATTTTCACTAATATAACTGTTTTTTTTTTATATTTGTCCTTTTTCTCTCTGGCATATTTCTTCCAATTCTATTTTTTTTGTTAGGTGGGAGTCTGTCTTTGTTTTTTTTTTAAGTGCTGCTAATAGGTTTTCAACCAACGTTTTATTTTGGTCTGGACAATGAACCAAGTGACCACAATTCTCTGACACCTCTGTCCATGTCCAAGCAGAGGTAACATGAGCTTCTGGCATACCATATAAAAGAGACAAAACAACTTGCCAGACCACCAGAAGACAACCTGCCAAGATATAACTAAAGGAACTGAGACAATCAAACTAAGGCCACTTGCAGTCTGGCAATGGTTGCCCAGTCAACTTTCTGATCTCACAGACTGTCTCCCAGCTTCTAAGTTTGCAGTTTTTGAGGTTAACTGATGACAGGTAGCAACTATAGGCTTCAGGAGACGCCTTAGGTTCAGACAAGGTGAGGAGGAAATAAAATTCCTTAACTGGCGGACCTGCACAGGCATATTAATAAAATAAATATGCAGATTCAGCATACAACTTGTCTGTTCCTCTGGCTATGCTACTCTTGACCCAGAAAGAAATGCAGATACAGACTGATCTAGATCCTGATCTTCCTGGTTTTCTTTGGACCCACCCCCTCACAAACATTGAAATTCTTAAGTAGAGTTCTTTTTAATCTTTTTAAAGATAGAACTGTAATACCAAATGATCCATTTATCTAAATACAGAATCCTTCAACATGCATGACTTAGTTTGACACATAGCCAGGAACTGTATGACATGAAAACAGTTTAAGGCTATTTCAGAAAAGGATCTTATATAATAGTAGGATAATTACTAGGGAGGACAAGGAATTACTTTATATATAAGGTTGTGTAATTAAGAGGGCACATTTAAAAATAGACCCGTGCTTTGCCCATGCATGACAAAAGCAACAAGATTTTTTTTCTATTTTAAGCTTATATTAAATCCTTCCATATAATCGCAAAAATGTATTAAAAATATTAATTGACAGAAATCTATGCCCCATCCAAAAACAAGTCAAAGGATCCACAGTACAATTTCAAAATTTAACCACATACAGTACAAAGCACGATCACTTTAAAGCAGAGTTTCGGTCAGTTTTTTCCCCCTAAATAACACCACTGCTATAGTCTTAGGTTATCTAATCCAATTCAGGCATGTTGTAAATGTAGTCTTTTTTTTATATAGTTATGAATTGTACTCACAGCAACTTCTGAAACAAGAACGCTCCCATCTTCATTGTGGGCATCTGAAGCCCACTCGTAGCTTCTTCCGGGATATGGTGCTGTTGGCCACCCAGCATGCATCTCCCGATTTCGTGCAAGCTCAGTGCATACAAAGCACAGCGCACTCATTGAAGCAGAGGATGACCATTAACTCCTGGGATTGATAACACTTATATCCCAGGAGCCAATGGGTTGCCAAATATGACATACCTCGCCGCAGCGAGGTACAGTGGAAGTGGAGCTATTTATGGACCAAAAAAGGGAATATGCTTTACAAAAAAAAAAAAACATTCCGAACATTAATGGGACTGTGATTAGCAATGCTGGGGCCAAACGTCCAAAATAGGGTGGAACTCCGCTTTAATGGCAGTCCCACTACATACTTATTATTAGCTTTCTCTTGTTCAGCCATCAAGAGAAAAGTACTAGATATGCCTTACTTTGTAAACATGGAGCTCACACAGTGCTAAGAACCCTCTGCCTGTCCCCTGTGTGGCTAACCAATAATCGACTGCGCCTAGGTGACCAGTCACTAAGCAATAGTGCTTCCACATGAGTGTAAGGGGAAAGAGACACATGCTCTCTATACTTCATAACCTTTTTGACAAATGCGTAAATCTTGGGTAAAGATTGTGGGACTCTTTGGTGAAACCATTGATAAATAGACCCCCACCGTATTTGTAAGCTTTTTAAAGCATTATGTTCAAAGCTTAGCAGTTAATCAGCTTAGAAATGTGCTTCATTGTACCATTATCACATTACCACAGGGACGCTTCCCCCCTAATTCCTGCGCCCGGCCCCTAATCTACATGCAGGCGCCGGACGCATTAATTTCAATTGGGGTTTTTTTGAAGCACATGATTAGAGCCTGAGGCTCTAATTGGCTTCAAAAAAGGGTGGGCTTGGGGCACAAAGCACCCCCACCCAGTTGTGTTACAATAGCGAAATAAAATTCACTGTTGTCATCCTGCTTCTCCTCCAATCAGGAAGCGGGCCGTAAGACCCGATTGCCGAGAGGTTTGCCGCCCACCCCTCCCGCCCCCCAAAAAAAATGCACCACCAGCTGCCACTGGGTATGACTACAATTCCGATTGTAGAAACTGTAGCAAAATTTTGTTGGAGTTCCCCCAGCAACTTCTCTCTGTGGCACTTGGAAATGTGATTTGCAATAACAGCGTAGTTTATCCTAACATAAAGTACAGTATGTCTAAATAGTCAGTGCTAGGGACTGGCCCGGTGGATAGAAGTTGTCAGAGAAGACCAGCAATACAGAGAATTCATTTTTAACCTTCACCAGCTAGTTACTCAGTAGCTCACCAGCATTTTTCAGCATTCACTGATTCACACAATCTTAAGGTGGAACTTTACTCTCTCGATCAACATTGATTATTTTTAATCCCTGTGCTGCTAGCATTAATACCTAGATAGTAAAATATATAATATTTAATCGTTTTAAACTTTTTTTTTTTACATTTCTTTAGTTACTTCCTGGTTTTCAAGCCTAGACAAATTATGTCATATATCCCAGAAGTCTTCAGGAGGGGTTTACTCAGCTAAGCACATCCTTCTGCCTGCATGCCTTAGGAAAGGGCAGATGGATTCCAGGAAGTAAATGGTACATAAATCATCTGCCCTTACACAAGATGGCCCCGGCCGTAAATGCACAGGGTGTTTTTCAAAGTGATTTCTCAACAAAGTTAAGCATAGAGACATGGATGGATGGGTGAGTTTGCTTTGAATATTAAAAATGAATTAAATAGTGTTTTTGGTTTGTGGTGCTCAGATGTGTAATTCTGCTTTAAGGCTTAAAAGTCTTAACCCTCCTACCCCTTTAACAATACAGCCAGCAAATGCTGGACATTGTGGTTTAGTAGTTTATAAATTAAAAAAGAAAAAGTTATATTATTTGAATTTTTATGTAGCATAATTGTTAGTGCTTTTATGCATAATAACTCTATCAACTTAATGCAAAGTTCTTGTATTAACCTAGGGTTCTTTTCAGAATTACAAACCAAAACTGCCTTACCATTTTTTAGCTTTTTAGCTCAGAAGACATTCTGGGAGTTTTCAACCTCAGAATTAATGGATTAATATCAAAGGGCTGGCCAGGATGGCCAGAAACTCTAAAGGCAATAACAGTAAAGGTAAAGCGAAGGAGATCTATGGCTAGCAACATCATGGTCCCAAAGCACGATCATGCGCATATGACATCAACTTTCTGCAATGGAGGCATCAGACAACCTCCCTAGTGAGGCCCTCTTTCCACCCTTGGGCCCCATAGTGGTATTGTGGGCTGATAAAACTATAGTTACACCATAAATTAAACAAACCTTTCCAATAATGCAGAAGGTTTATTTGCAAAACCAATGCAATTCATATATTATCTTACTCACAAATATGTTTATTTGGGCACAAGAGGCATCCTGGGTAGGTTGGAGGGGGTTTCTTTATCTCTGAAAGATAATTTGAGAGAACTTTGGAACTCATTTTCTTCACAGAGAACTTTTAAAAAGGAACATCACCATGGAACTTCAAATTAACTTCCACATTACAAACGAAAAAGGATTTTCATTACAACCCCATTCCACCATCATCAGCATTTCTCATGAGCCCAAATATACTGCATTAATGTTGAACTATTTTAGTAATTTGAGATGATTTCCAATCTTCAAAAATCCCAGCTACAGTTTTAGATGGCCATTTTAGACAAATTAGTGCTTAGCTAAGTTATTCATTATAACATATAAAATATGTACAGTGGACCTGATTAATTCAATGAAAAAGAGCAGCGATAAACTGCATACATTTGGATCATGATTATGAACCTAGTGACCTAGTCCAGTGGTCTCCAAACTGTGGCCCTGGGGCCAGATGCGGCCATTCGCTTGTCTTTATCCAGCCCTTGAGGCATTATTCACTGACACCAACAATGGGGCATAATTCCTGCCACTGACACCAACAATGGGGCATAATTCCTACCACTGACACCAACAATGGGGCATAATTCACTCCACTGACAACAAAAATGGGGTACTATTCCACCCAATTATACCAACTATTTTTTCCCCTAATACCAAAGATTGGACATTGTTTACTCCCACTGGCACAGTCCCCCCCCCCCCTAAAGTCTGAAGGACAGTATACTGGCCCTTTCTTTAAAAAATTTGGAGACCCTGACCTAGTCAAAAATTGATGTTCAGTCTGTATGGTGCAATCCTAGTTTGCCATATATGCTGAACATCAAGATAATGCTTGTTTCGTGCCTTCTGCTTTTAAAGGGTATACCACAGCATACGCAAGCCAACATTTGCTTGAAAAATGTTTTGAAAATAAAAGAAAAAGTATGTGTAGATGTCAATGCTAAACAGCATGTTAAAAGACCCCATATGCTAAGCAGTCCTAAGAAAAACAGCATATATAGGGGCATGTATTATTGGAATCTCTATCACAAGCACCTAAATAAGGAATATTATACATTGGCTAGCGCTTGAACTTTCTTGGCTGCGCAGAAAGATCCTTGCATGCACAGTGTACAATTCCCTGCAACTTTTTACAAATTAGCATTTTTAGGCTTCATTTGCACTGCCGTTAAAAAACAAAACAAAAAAAAAAACGCATATACAAATGTTTTTCAATTACGGATATGAACACAGCTGCATTGTTTTCAATAAAGACATTCACACAGGTGGGTAAACATGGGCTGCTTTCAGATCTGTAATGTAAAATCTAAAAATCTGCGTCAAACAACATGCGATTTACACACTTAAACAAAGGGGGGGGGGGGACAAATTTTCATAATTGGGGAGAAATAATATATCATAAAAAAGTTATTTATGCATTTAAACACATCTATATGCAAGTTTTTTTTACTGATCATTACGCGGGAACTTTTCTCCTATAAAATACATGTGTAATAACATCAGTAAAAGTTTTATGGCCGTGTGAATGAAACCTTATTGTGTCCTTTAATGACAGCTGTGCGCATCTGTTGCAATTTTATTTGTATATTTTATTATCATTTAAAAATCCCAATAGGGGGTTAGATATACCCAAAAATCATGGAGATGTTTACATTGTTATTTTTTGGCATGCTGCAGCTGAGCTAAAATATATTCAATCACTGAGTTTCCAGTCCATAATAAACCACCCTTGGTAGCAAATTCCGTGTTAGCATTCTGGAGCCTATATGCACTTTCATGTACTTCGAAGGTGCATAGTAAATGATGTAAACATATGATTTGCTTGTTTATACATGACCAATGTGCAATCATATGTGCATATCCTTTAGTATATAGGCCAACTGTATGCAGTAAAAGTGAGAGGTATACATCAGACTAGGCATTATTGGAAAAAAAAACAAAAAAAAGCCCCTTGTTAGCAGCCATTCTTTGCTCCTCCACTCTTTCAAAACTAAGCACAGTCACATAAACTAATTTCAAAATGAATTTCAGTTTAGTCCTCTAATAAACAAATCTGCATTTTGTTTTGCTGTAGGGTGTTCTGAAACATAACAGGAAATTCCTAGACCATCCAGAGACAGAACACCGCACATCTGACAACCGCTATCTGGATGTGATAATTATTTTCACCACTCTCAACTCATGTATGTCAGATCGGATCTTAAAACATCTTGAGATATTACCAAGAATATGCCCACTGAAGCCAAGAGCATTGCTGCAGACTTTTTTTAACCGAACAATACACTTTCCACCCACTGCAAAAGATTTAGATCTCCTATAGACAATAACATTCAAAAATAAACATATAAAGCTGAGTTCCAGGCAGTTATTTAAAAAAAAACACTAATGACTGCAGCATGTAGTTATTTAAAAAGAATTACATTTAGTTTACATACAACCAGTAGAAATGCATTAAGTTAGCTTGATTTCAACCCCTATCTGAAGATTTCTTCTCTGTTCTTGTTCTGGTCAAAATTTTGGATTTCCCCTCATTTTCAGTCCCGATGACTGGTTACCAGGATGAATAGAAACAGTATTGCTGGCCATACATGGATCAAGATGTATCATGGTTTATGGTTCAGCAGGAACTACCGATTGACTTCTGTTAAACCAATCTGTAAAATCTTAGGCACTCCATCAGTTCTGCAAACTCTACCCTACTGACACCATCCACTGTTCTACTGACACCATTCATTGTCCTACTGATACTGTCAACACACCGTCCTCTGCCCTACTGACACCATCCACTGTCCTACTGATACTGTCCACACACCATCCACCACCTTACTGATACTGCCCACTGCCCTATGGACACTATCCACTGTCCTACTGATAATGTCCACACACCATCCATCACCCTACTAATGCCTTCCACTGCCCTACTGACACCATCCACTGTCCTACTGATACTGTCCACACACCATCCACCACCCTACTGATGCCATCCACTGCCCTACTGACACCATCCACTGTCCTACTGATACTGTCCATGTACCATCCACTGTCCTACTGATACCATCCACTGCCCTAATGATCCTGTCCACACACCATCCACTGCCCTACTGATACCGTCCACTACCCTACTGACACAATCCACTGGCCTACTGTTACTATCCGCATTGTGCTTTACTGACTGACACTATCCACTTTTACGGTAATCTACGTTTATATTTTTACAGTGACATTTGTTTATATTTTTCTTCTTACATTTTAGTTAGGCCTTGCTAGTTGCACCCTGGCAATCTTTGATCTCTTTCATGTTGTTTAGGAAGATCTCCAACTCTCAAAGGTTGCCTTCCCTTGACAAACTCACTGGACATGATGTAGTCTAGATTTAATGCCCCACCAAGAAAGGGAAACTACATCAGAAAGATGCTTATTGAAGAATAATCTGGCTTACAAAGGTAATTGGAGGCATCTTATGATGTCCACTCTTAGGTGTGACATTTAAAAACGTTTAAAATGGCTGACAGGTTCACTTTAAAACAACTGTGCCCATTGTCCACAATGACTTGTTTATTATATAGTGACATTATCTTGGACATTGACAGACTAAGCAAACAATACAGCATTGATTTATGAACTGCCACTTGTCTAGCTATTTTTTTTTTTGGTGACAGATTGCCTTTATCAAACTCAGACAAGATCCACTATAAACCACATACAATTTATTTCTCTCGCTATGTTGCCTTGTAACATTGCATTTTTTCTTTGCCCTATGAAAATTGAAAGTACTTGCAGGCTTCTGAAAATGTTTCATCTAGTAAACTTTCCTGAGCAGTTAATTATTCACTAGTAGCTATTAAAGCTTGATTTTATTTTTCAGGAATTCAGAACTGAATGAAGCTTTGCCTTTCTCTCAAAACCATTATGCTAGTTTTTAAGGTCTACCACAAGTAGTACATTTTGTTTAACTAAGAAATTATCCACAGTCTGAATAGAAAAACATGTCCTCTACCAGCATGCTGTAGAGAAGGACCCTTGTTCTCTCTTGTTCTCTGTCTGGAAGCAGTGGTCTCTTAGAATAGGTCCAACGTGACAAAACAGAGACCAGCTGTGTATGCAGAGTACAGATGGCAGGAGACAGAAGAGGATCCAGGAAACAAGCCTTGGTTCAGGCAGACGACAGACAAGCACAAACAGAAGCCGAAGTTGGGGTCGGTACATGGAAAGTCAGAAACACTTGGCAACACTTGACAAACAGGAGCTCAGAGAACTAGGGAGTTGATCAGGCAACGTGGGCTGCACTGAGCATAGCCATAAAAATATAAGAAAGCAAACTAGGAGGAGGGACAGGAAGTGATAGAAGGGAATGAAATACAAACTAACAGTATAGCAAGCGACACCCATAGGTGAGCACAGAAGTCAAACAACACACGTGAAAAGAATCAGAGGTCTAGCAGAACCACTGCAGCAAGTAAGCAAGAATACACAGGCAGGAAACTACAGGCTAAACCGTAACAATAGGTCTGGCCCAGTCGGGAGCATGATTGCTCTCTAAGACACTGCTTCCACTGTGTGAGCAAGGGTCTTTCACTGGAGCATGCAATTACTCCCTAGTGCCCGCAGCTTCAGAGGTCAGAGATGGCTTGTTTTAAAGCTTGTTTAATGCTTGTTAAAAAAGGTAAATATTGTTATGTCCATAGCCTGGCCATAATTCTACTATAAGCCCCCTAACCCCTGACTACAAAATTGTCCCAACATAGTCCCTAAGATAACCCTTTCTCTGGTTCAATGCTTACATTTAGAGCCTTTCAGAAGATGTTCAGCAGATACAGTAGGCAATATCCCTTCTATCAGTTTAAATAAAAGATGTGCATGTTTGGAGTAAGCCTTTAAGAAGACAACTTTCATATTCCAATCTCCCAAAAAAGAAAAGCACAAATGGAATCAGATTGGTTGCTACAGGCAACACAGACACTTTTATTTGCACCAATTTGCATAACTCAACCCCTCTTTGTTACGGGCATCTATTCTCAGGTGCCAAAACTCTCATTACTATGTAATCAAAATCAACTCACGAACACAACAGTCTGTAAAATTTGCATATATAATCTTACATGCACTAATTAAATATAAAGTAAAAAAAACTCTATTTGTGATTTAAATTTTAATCATATCCAGTAATAATTGGTACAAAAATGGTAATTCTAAATGAATAAACTAACAGGAAAGGAGTCTTTGAAAATTAAATAAAACATAGAAACATTAAGTGTTAATTAAACTCTTGGGGGTGATAATTCAACATAGTGCAAACACTTTATAATTATATACCTGGAGGATATAAAGTTGACAAATATCTCTCAGTGCAAAAAAAGTGCATAGTAACCAATAAGGTTTACCGTGGGTGCTCATAGATTTGAGATGACAGCCAAAAGGTCTTTTAGTAGAATAATCAGTATACAGACACCGGCTTAAGTAGGTCAAGTGAATGTTTATTCTCTGATTTCAGCTTTTTTGGAGGGAAACAATAGTGATCAATGGGGAAAGTCAAAGGAGGACCAATCAGTTCTTCTCCTAAGACCAGTTGGCCTTAGAGTATCTGGCCAATCTTCAGTCACAGAATACTGCTATACATTTGATCATATCCCATTTTTAATCATTCAGATCAGAAAATAATAACAGGTCTATGAACACCTTAACTATTTAGAAATGACACCAAAGAATCAAACATCTGATTGGCAATTAGCTTTCATTATATGCGACTAGTTTTAATTATCACCATGAACAATGACACGCAATGGTAACAAATAATATTTCATCCCTGTAATGTACCCTATGTTAAACACACACATGAATTTCACATGGTTGCTGTAGGAATGAAAACAATTGAAGGTATAATTTACACAAAGTTGTTGTGAAAGTCAAGAGGTTTTGGTGAAATATCACCATTTTGGTGAACTGTATTGGAGTCAATGGAGAATGGGGGGGCTATACACAGCTCTTGAGGATCACAGAAGCTCATTTCAAGTATACTTGACCTGTTCTTCATCATTAGCCACATTATTTATGTTTTTCACTGAAGAAACAAAAAAGATGTCAAAAGAATAAGTAAAACACATTTAAATGACAAAATTAACAAAAAAAGTCAAGAAAAAAAACAAAAAAACAAATACAAATAACATGGGGGGGGGGGGGTTATTTATAGATTTTTGCACATGGGATTCACACAACTTTTACCCAGGGTTCACACCTTTTTCCAATTAATTACAATTAGAAAAATGAATGAATTTTTCGGTGAAAGTCCAATTAAATCCAATTACAAAAATGTGTGAATCTTGGTTGAAATGTGTGTGACACTGGTGTGAAACCATCTATAAATACACCTCTTTGAATGAAACTATACTAAATATACCAGCCCCTCCACCCCCAAAAAAACACTCTCTAAATACAGAAAAATAAGTAGTAGCAGATTTTTAAAAAATAAATTTAATCTTAGCAGCCCAGTAAGCAGGAAGCAGTTCCCACCACTTCCCCAATACCTAGCTTATAGAGGTCAAAAACCACAAGCTACTGGTGATAAAATAATGATTCAAACCACCAATACACTTGAAAGGTGTCATATGTATGGACATTTTCTTTTTAAATTAAACTTAGCTTAAACTAATGAAATGCTTTTTTACCCTGTGTGTTATATCCTGCTTTTGTATCTGGTTTCTTTTTCTTTTCTTAAGGACGCTGGTGCGATTTGCTGTTTTTTAGAGCTGCTAACGCAAAATGATGGTGTAATATGCAAGTAAACAAGTGAAAACATAACATGCATAAACATGAATAAATCACATGTGCTTTTGCAGACTTCCGAGAATAAATAAACTGCATTTTTAATACAATGTCCATGTACAAAGACCTTAATGCCCCCTTCAAACCTGTGTGTGTTGCAGCTAGGCATGCTAATATGTGCGGTGCATTTCGATGATATTCATTTTGAATGACATTCCAATGCACAACTACAGTAGCGAACAACACACCTGCACTGCAGCGCCCAACATACGTACCATGTGTTGTGGTGTGCTGCGATAAAAAAGGGTCATGTCTATTATTTTATGTCTTAGGGTGCACAGCCAGCCAATCAAAATGAATTGGTTGCCCTAACACAGAACCCCTTAATGTCATATTAACCCCACTGTACTGTGAACGGACTCTAAAGGAAACCTGTTTTGAGCAATGTCTATTTTTTATGAAATAGGGTGCATAACCAGCCAATGAAAATGAACAAGCTGCCCTAATACAGCACTCCTCAAAGCATGATAATGCGTTCTATTAACCCAATCATAGGTGTCCTTTTATAAAACTGTGATCAGCCGTGATCCCAAGGATCATGGCTGATCACAGCTCATTTTCGGTTTATAAAGCAGATATAATCGGGAGAGAACATGTTCTCCACCGATTATCTCCACGCACGGAGAAGCTGCCATTCAGTGACACAGAAACGGGCAGTTATTAAAGCTGCGATCTCCGCACTTCACTGGTGATCTGGGTCAGAATTCACCCTCCCCGATTCACCAGCTCAGAGGTGGTGAACCGGGGGGGTGAAGAGAGAATCCCGGGGAAGGAGGAAGATTACTGACTTCCTCCTGCCTTGTTCAGACCCCCCAACACATTAGCCATGTCCCCCTGCCCTGTATATGTGTATATATGTATATTCATGTATATGATGTGTTTATATATACGTGTATATATAATGAATGTGTTTATATATGTATATATAATGTGTGTGTGTGTACATATATAGTGTAGGGGGGCTAATTATTTTATTAACTGTTTGCGCTGGCTCCTCCGAGAATGTCCGTTACTGAGCAGTGATAATTTATCACTGCTTAATAAACCGACATCTCTGAGTTTCTGTGAATTTCTGGTGCCGGAATCTCGTTATGTCTCACGAGATGAGGGCGTTCTCCCGTGTTTGAAGCGCTTGTAGATCACTTCACTTCACAAACTATGAAGCGATCTACACCGTTTAATAAACAGGCACACAGGGGAGAATGCTCTCCTCTGTGAATGCCGGAGAACAGTGCAGTGGATTTTTTACACTGCTTTATAAACGGACACCATAGTGTGACCATGCTAGAACATGCTAGAAAAGGAAACCTGTGCTGTGGAAATATGGAGGCCACATAACTGACCTCTCTTCCTGAAAATACTAGTAGTCTTTGTGTAATGCTGAATGGAAGGATTGCCGGTTTCTGCACTTTCTAAGACACTGATTCGCAACAATATGTAGGAGATCTGATCTTAGGCCGGTTTCACACTGCTCCGACATGAAAGTCCCACGACTTCTGATCCGACTTTGCAACATCGGTCAGACATTGGTCAGACTTTAATGAACAGGATCTGACTTGAGATGAGTGCAACTTGGGGCTTGTATGGATTTAGGTTTTTTTCTTTCAATACATTTTGCAGTGCTAACATTGCCCCACTTCGATGTCACAAGTTGGATCAGTTAAGATGCTGATCCGACTTGGATACGACTTCAGTGATATTCAATGGGCTGAAAGTCCAAAGTAGTGCGGGAACCTTTTCCAAAGTCGGACTGAGACAAGCCGGACCAGTTAAGATGGCTCTCATAGGGAATTATTATATTATACATGTCATGCGACATGTGCTCTCAAAGTCAGAGCGTATGTCGCACCAGTGTGAACCTGGCCTGAAAGTGATTCCAAGTCAGTGATTTAAAATATTGAAGCCAGAGAATCGATATAACAAACAGCCACCCAGCATTTTCAGAAGGATCTCAGCAATAGTAACCTACATATTTCTCTTACAGTACAGGTTTTCATTACATCAGGTTAGATACATTTAGAAGCAGAGAAATTCAAAAATGCAAGAACGTTATTTGGTGGTTTGACATGACAACCTGGCAAATTAGGCAGTTACCAGAAACTCTCATGTTTTAGAGATACTTATGGATTCCTAGGGATGACCGAGCCTAATAAATTCTGTATTAATAAAATGACATGTTCAATGTGATTGTTTCATCCTTACACTAAAATAGGGTAGTTTCATAACCATTAGTGCCCCACTGGGCTCAACAAAACGTGGTCACACATGCAGTCATGAGCCTGTAAGGTTTAAAGGTTTACAGTATACAGCATGTGTATGCTGCTACTTAAACCAAATACATTCCCAACTGGCAATAGATCAATCCACTCAAAAAATGATATTTAGGCACTGGGTGGTTAAAGAAAAGATGGTTAAATGATACTTTTTGGGTACCCTAGTGTGGGATCTCTAGAAGTCTTGTCCATATTGTTGGATTCTTTATCTATTTTACATAGTGGATAATGCAGCAAGAAGAATAAGACTCAATGACAGCATAATGACCCAGAGCCTCAGCAAGGAGATCTCACTGCTGGAATCTCAAAATGTAATAAAAAAAGTGGATGAAAGTGTTGACCAACACCACCGATATCAGAAAATCAGTATCAGCTGGAAAATATAGTCAGCAATTTTCTACAGAGCCAGTTCTTCTCAGCTTCTCTGCATACCACCCATAAGTTCAAATATTCAATATAGAGAGCACCAAGCAATCCACCCTGGGAGATCACACATCTCTTTCCTCCTTTTTTTTCCTTCATATCTAACACAAATGAAATCCCCACTAGTACTGAATAGGTTATTGCACCAGGCAGAATACAGTAAGAATTGCAGAGTTTTGTTAGCTAGCTCTGCACTTTACACTGTGCTGCAGTCACATCTTGCCAAATGTGCGTGCACATCCATTTAATCAACCTTATTACCCCCACCCCTTCAGTGCATACAGGCGCCCTAGCCCTATATCCATCCAATTTAATTAAAGATCCTGTGTGCTTCTAAACACTTTCCTAGCTTTTCAAGATCACCTGATCCTCCAGGGAAGCGGTATAATGAAGGATGGCATAGAGCAGTATATTTCCAAGCTGACTGTACACCATGTCTTTCATACGGGGTCTGGGTGGAAATTATACTGGTCTCAGCAAATTAAAGACTGTTTAACTACCTCATTGCCCAATGTCTGCAACATTTGAAGATGGGTACACTTTTGCAGGTCATATTCTAATACATCAAGCTCAATCCCCAAAATCAGCTGTAAGCTAATTTTGCAGATTGTTATCAGGGATGGATGAACCTTTCTATTGTAAGGATGGTCATTTTAGCATCTGAATTAACATGTGGCTGCTGTTTTGGGGCAAAAAAAACATGTGGATGTAGAACAGGGCAGCACAGTGGTGTAGTGGGTAGCATTTTCGCCTGGCAGCAAAAGGGTCACTGGTTCGAATCCCAACCACAACACTACCTGCCTGGAGTTTGCATGTTCTCCCTTTGCCTGCATGGATTTCCTCCGGGTAATCCGGTTTCCTCCCATCCCCAAAGACATACTGGTAAGTAAATTAGATCCTGACTAAATTGGCCCTAGTATGTATGAATGTGAGTAAGGGACCTCAGATTGTAAGCTCCTTGAGAGTAGGGACTGATGTGAATGTACAATGTATATGTAAAGCACTGCGTAAATTGACAGCGCTATATAAGTACCTGAAATAAATAAAATAAAAAATAAACAACCCAAAATGATAGAGACCATGGAGTTGATTTACTAAAGGCAAATAAGCCATGCACTTTGTAATGAAGTTTGTACTTTGCATAGGAACTTTGCCGTAGCTTAGATAATACAGAGATGTACTCGCTCTACTGATCCATCTTTAGATGATCCCTGAAAACCCTTCTCTTTAAAGAAGCCTATCCTGCTTCTAACTAATACACTCTGTTTTTAC
Source organism: Glandirana rugosa (assembly GCA_018402905.1). Classification (NCBI taxonomy): domain Eukaryota; kingdom Metazoa; phylum Chordata; class Amphibia; order Anura; family Ranidae; genus Glandirana; species Glandirana rugosa. Next base: position 1,481,784 of record BLSH010101080.1, on the reverse strand, counting down.
TTTCCCCATCAGCTCATCTCGCACAGTTATTACCTTTTATCACTTGACCCTCCCTCTTAGATTGTAAGCTCTGATGAGCAGGGCCCTCTGATTCCTTTTGTTCCAAATTGTATTGTAACTGTAAATTTTGCTCTCATTTTGTAAAGTGCTGCACAAACTGCTGGCACTACATACATCCTGTATAATAAACAATCATCTAATCATGTGCAAACAAAAACACAGTTTATTTTTTTTTTCCTTGCATATTATTGGGTATTGTTTGTAATGTGATTTTCTTCACCAAAAAACAGAATGTCAAGGGAAAGCTCCCTTGCAAAGTGCAAATTCTCTTACAAAGTGAACAGCCTATTTGCCTTTAGTAAATCATGCGCCATATCTACTAATTTTGAGACTCCAAACATTGACAGAGGAACCCAAGTGTAGGTTTCTGCCACCATTGGTGTACCTTAGGCTGGCCATACATTATACAATTGTCTTCTTCAACTTTCCTTTAGATTTATCAAAACCATATAATATCAAACCTAAACACTTTCAATTTGTATGCAATCAGGCAGGCCCTTGCACTACATAGTTGAAGGTAACTCTAAAGGAAATTTAACAAAAAAATGGCCAGCTTTAGACTAAATTATGTTGTGTAAGAGCAAATCATTAAAATAAAATGCATGGGGGGTTACTCCCTTTTATGTACCCAGGTCCTGTAAGCAAACAAGGTCTGAGGGACATATATGCCTTGTGTAAAATAGTGAGTGGTTGACAAAACTTAACTGCAAATTAAAAAAAAAACCGAGCACCAAAAAGATGGGTTGATGAGATGGTTAGTTCCAAGTGACTGTCTTGTAATATCAGTTTCGAGCCAACATGAATCATTGGTAATAGAATTCCACCTCTTCAGGGTTTGAACCTGCAGGGGATGAATTCTGAAAAATAAGTTGTACATGTTTATATTAGTACAATCTTGATCCATTGCACAGATCCAGTCCTAGCTGCAATCAACTCTGTGCATCATGCATGCGATAGGAAGCCCCGGTGCATGACATCACTGTGAGCTTTCATGCAGTAAAATCAGAACTACGGTAAAAGCAGCCAAAGTATTACCAACTGTACACCATGAAATGGGGTAAGATACCCTGCTATCTGTAAGAAGTAGCGAGCTTGCCTCCTAAAAAGTTTAGTCCTAATACATGAACATATTATATAGATAGGTGAACGCATTGGGGGTAATTTACTAAAACTGATGCACAAAGAATCTGGTGCAGCTCTGCATAGTAACCAAACAGCTTCCAGGTTTTATTGTCAAAACCTAATTGAACAAGCCGAAGTTAAAAGCTAATTAGTTACTATGCATATCTGTGCCAGATTCTGTGTGCGCTAGTTTTAATATGAGCACATACTTTTATATTTTTATTTATAAATCACCCCCATTCTGTCCATTTAAATGTGCTAACAGATGTCAAATAAGTAATATTAAAAAAGTTAAATCAAACTTTTCAGGTTTGGAGCATGTTTTTGTTCATGCAAATAGACTCCATTATTCTGATTCTCTCCTTTGTGTTGGGTCCTATAGGCTCATGAGTGCTCATGTTCCTATAGTATACTGTATAAAGCAAAAATTAATGTTTTATCATACATACATACATTGAATTACTTAAGCAGCATGGCTGAAACATATTTGGCAATATAACTTAGAAAAATCTAAGCCAATGTTAAAATGTAACAGTATGTAGCCTTGCTTGAATTATTTTTAATTAAAAATAATATAGGCCTTTAAATGCATATATTGCTAAAAGCCAAACGTATGGCATAAAGTTAAAGAAAATTTGAATGAATTCTCTGAAATTTCTTGCTGTGTTAATTAAGAAGCGGGTTTCCATGCAGTTGGCAAAGGCCTAAATGTTATTGGCAGACTGAATATCCAATCTAATGGGTTTATTTACTAAAGGAAAATAAGCTGTTTCTTTGCAAGGAATTTTTTTATTTGCAAGTATGCGTACTTACAAATTATTGGATGATGGAAATCAGTAGAGCTTCATCTCATTCACTAAGCTAAGGGAACATTCCTTTGCAAAGTGAACAGTTTATTTGCCTTTAGTAAATTAATCCCTTAGAGTGAGCCAACAAACAGCTCAATGGTATAGATAACATACAGAAATCCGTAATTACATATCAAGAACATTATATAATAACCTATCAAATGGTGGTTAAACTTCTTTAAACATGATCTCGTAGCTATTTATTTCCATCACCTTTTGGTGCTACAGCTTTTGCACAATACATCAGCATTTTTATTTTTCAACATATGTAGTGTTTGGAGTACATCCATTGATATCACTGTTTTCCTGTGAAGGAGCTTGTAGCCTAATGTAACACCAAAATCTTTCACACACTAGAACTATCCCAGTCTGACACCAGATGTCTATGGTAATCACCGTGGATGGAAAAAAAATACCTCAAATGTAGCTCGCCCTGAAATACCTAATAAATAGTAAAGACCACCTTTTATACAATACAAATTCAGACAGAAACAAATATTGGGATTAATTTACTAAAACTGGAGAGTGCAAAATCTGATGCAGCCCTGCATATAAGCCAATCAGCTTCCAGGTTTTTTTGTAAAAGCTTATTTGAACAAGCTGACGTTAGAAATTGACTGGCTACCATGCACCAGATTTTGCACTCTCCAATTTTAGTAAATCAGTCCCATTGTGTTGTAATATACGCAAAAAAAAAAAAAAATGGCCACATTTTGACTTATTCCAGTTTTATTGATAGTAAATGAAGGTTGTTACCTATTTTTTTGGTGTATTGGCAGGGATGTGCCCTATTTTGCCTAAAAATCATATTATGTTTCTACGTTCTGTTGTAATGAAATGCGTTAGTTGTGTCCTGTTTGCAGGAATCCAATACAGGCTTTATGAAATTAATGTAAGTATCACATTTTTTAAATTATGCATTCAATTCATGACCCTCTCCTTTCTCTGTTCCTTATTCTGAACGTATGCTGCTGCCAACTCTACTGTATATGGACAGCAAATGGCCTTCAGACTGCCAGGGCTTCAAAGACCTGAGGTCAATCATGTTAATATAACCTATGATATGCCTTCAAGCTTTACTTCAAAATGCATCACACATCTCAGCTCTGTGTATTTATGAATTAATGTCTGAGGTTGTTATTATAAATAAAGTTTTTTTTTTGTATAGTAAATCTCTTTTAAAACCTAGGCCTAGTCCCAAAGCATGGTTTTATTAAAATTAATTCCTTTACTTTTCTTGACTAGGCCATGCCAAGTCATTCCCATTTCCGCTTAGGCCATAAAAAAGCCATCGTAAGAAAATTATGACCAAATAAGAAAGTCCATTTCACCTGACAAGGAGCTTTGTGCTGCCTCTCTCTGTTATTAACAGTCATGAAGCTACGTGTATTTTCATTGTAACCATTTCTTTAATGCGTCACTTTCTTTCCCGTTTTCTGGATGGCTGCTTCCCAATTCTTATTTTTACGAGTCTGTCATTTACTGTGGAGCAAGAGTGACAGAGCGCCGGGTCAGAGGTCAACGCATAACCGCAACGTTTAAAGGTCCCTTGAAATCAATGTAATGAGAAACAATTGAGTATGCAATACATAAATTCCTTTCCCATTGGAAAACAACGCCTGCAGCCACTGCGAAAATCAGACCTGATCCAAACTGAAAATCATTGTAATAAGATGACTGCTAGAATGTCTAATATATTCATTAATGTGCTTATTTTAACGGGTTTGTTGTCAGAGGGGCTGTGGAGCATACATCTGTAATGCATCATTCATTTTATGATTTATCGCTTGTCACATAGTTATATCTCAAAAAATGTCAATATAGTTACTGTAACACTGTGATTTTACTTACTACGTA
>BLSH010101080.1:1461463-1472390 GCA_018402905.1 Glandirana rugosa | reverse complement strand
ATTCAAGTGTGGCACTTTATACCCATTGTCAGAAAGGCACACAAAAGGAGCCAAAAGGAGCGTCAAGTAGCTACACGGTCTATGTTTTGGCCCAATAATAATAAAAAAAAAGGCAGCTGTACTTATTTAACATATGTGCAATCTGCAGCAATTTTTTTTTTTTTTTTGTGCTTTAAGGCACAAAGCTTTCAACGGCGGTGTAAAAAAAAAAAAAAAAAAAAAAAGGCGCTGACACGTCCAAAGACTCATGTAATTCAAATGAAGACTACACAGCATCAAGTAATTCTGTGATAGACGCTCACTGACATTATAGTTGTCAAGGTACCCTTCCTAGATTGGCTGCAGCACACGCTGAAGGAAGCAGTGAGGCGTTCGACAAGCTAGTGCATGAATTTCTCATTAAAAAAAAATAAAATAAAAGGCAAGGAGAAAAACAGTTGTAAATGGAAATAACTGCTTGCGGTCTGAAATGGAATACAGAACAAAAAAAAAAATACAAAAAAAAAAAGATACAATGCACCGCCATCCACTTACCATCTTTAAGCCATTCCACTCCATCTGTGATTATTGAGATGGAGCCTTCTAGCGTGTCACAGTGTCAAAACCAAAAAGAGCCTTATGTAAAAGCTGACATTCCTTCTTACAGTAGCGCTGGCAAGAGATGCTATGAAGGACACACGCGCACACACACACTCTCTCACACACACACACACACATACACACATACACACACATACACACACTCACACAGAGTGCGCGCTGTAACACACGCCAGCCTCCTCCTCTTTTATGAGGTCACGGCAGGGAACTCTGAAATACAATATGCAGCATATACCAAACCCCTATAAATCACTCTCATGAAAGATTACCATACCAACTACGCAGACCAACCGAAATTAGCAGCGAAGGGTGAGATGCTATTTTTTTTTTTTTTTTTTTAAAGGCTTGGTCTTTTCATTTTTTTTTTCCACTAGATTTTGAGAGTCTTTGTGCAGAAACACAATGGTAAAAATGAAAGCTCACACAGTATCAGAGGTTAGATGGAAATGGGCGAACGCGACGCACCGTATACTTCATAGGGTGTTTTTTTTTTTTTTTTGGTGACAATAGGTCTATGGCGCTAGCGTACAACACAAAAAAAATGACCTTGAAGAAAAGAAAAAGAAAAAAAAAAAAGCATTCTATTTGCACGTGACAAATCACTCCAGAAACACATACACAAAAATAGGAGCCCACCACTACGATTACTGAAGCAACGGAACACCAAGACCGCATTAAACAAGAGATGCAGACAAGACAGACTTGCAAAACTGAATGGAACTTGAAAAAAATAAAAATGTTAAAATAAAATAAGGTGCCACCTACCATCACCATTCTTAAAGGTTATTAGTGTCTCGCTGTGTGCTCCGACTTTTCTCCTTGTAATTGTTATTTTTCAAGAATGCTTTATTAGGTATTTGTATTTGTAAAAAAAAAAAAAAAAAAAGTATAGTTTTTTTTTTTTAATTTTTGTTTTCTGATGTCTTTTTCCAAATCCACGAACCACCAGGAAGAAAAAAAAAATATCCCAACAACTCGTGTTAAAAAAAAAAAAAATGAATAAATAATATAAATAAATAAATGAATTGCTAACACATAGAACAAGGCAAACAATGGGAAATAAATAAAAAATCTAAACAAAAAAATAAGGAAAGAAAAAAAAAGAAAGGAAAAAAAACAGAGAGAGAGGGACTGTGATGATGCCTCTCGAAAGTAGGGTGTAGATATGAAAATTGGATACAGCCTTGCCTTGAAAATTGGCTAGATGCTTGCATGCATTTATGGGACTATCTGTCAGATAAAGACAGTATCTGATTGGCTGAGTGGGCTGGAGAAGGTGGGGCTAGGCAAGGTGCTATTGAAATTGCCTTCTATCAGGCTAGGGAGCTTAACTGTTTGCCTGCTGCAATGGGTTTCTCCACAAGTTTCTGTGACATATGTTGCTGCCGGAGCCTGGGGGTTAATGGCTCAGTGACGGTCCCTGAAATGCTCTTTGTATTTGTCATAAATGACCAGCTGGGAACTTCTGGCTGAAGAATATCAGTTCACGGGTCACTCCTAGCATGCTAACTGTACTAATCCTAATTATTGATTTTAACATTACACTCTGAGTTGAATAAAAGGGGGGGGGTTGGCAGAATCAGCACAATGATGGTGGGGAAGGAGCACTTTCAATGCCATTTGCTGCTTTGTTTACAACCTGGGCATAATTAACAAAAAGGGTCCTGATACAACGAATCAACAAGAGCTGCACACAGAAGTATATTCAGATTTATTATCTTTCTTTTTTATTTTAATTATAATTCCATGATTTTTTTTTTAACACAATACAATGATTTATTTTTAACACAATGCAACAGGAATAATTTCAGGATGTTAAGTGCTTTATCTATTTTTTTTTATTTTTATTCATGTGTTTTGTTGTGAGCACAGCCAGTCTATTTTTTGGCATAATTATGGGCTTGTGCTGTCAAACAGAGATGTGATTGATGTCCCTGATGCAAGTGAAGAGGTTCTGCATCGGCCTTTATGTAAGAAGCACAGAAAAAGACACTAAATCTGCTGCCCCAAGACTGTAAACTTGAGGAGGACAGGAGAAAGTTATTCTCTTGACCTTGAGACCCATTTCTTGCTGGTCAGCAAATTTATTAATTGAATATTCGGCTCTAAATTATACATAATTGTGAATCCCTCGGGGAATAACTTGTCTTTTTTTCTGCTACTCTGAGCATGCTGATAAAATTAAAAAAGTATTCTAAAGCAACTTGACGTTTTGGTGATGAAATGCTGCTGTGGTTATTAGAGAAAAATAGGAAAAGTTTGTATATACTGTATGGCATTTTGTTGGCCTTTTTTTTTGACTACCTTGCTTTTGTTTCCTCAATTACGGGAAATGGTGTATTTCTAAAACAATAACTTCATTCATAATATAATAATGCTAATGACCAGTTGGCCATTCTTCCTAAAAAGTGAGGAACACATTTTTTGTGTTTATGGACTCAACCATTTGTTTAAACACTGTCTTCCAGGTAGGGATATTACAATTGTAGGTGTCTGGATTATTTGTTGACTTGGTATGGGCCAACAAACAGATAGGTAAGTGTTATGCCAAAGTGCCCATGTTGACTGAAGGCTACATAGATGCTTGAGAAACATTCCACCAGGAATACTCACTAAGGATCAATGTGGATTCTGCAGCAACCTACAGCAACCAATCAGAATTCATCTTATCTCATATCTTCTCAGAACACGTGGTTGTTATAGGTTACTGCTCTTTGTAGAACATCAGTGGGGTTGTTTTGTAAAACTGGAGAGTGCAAAATCTGGTGTAGCTGTGCATGGCAACCAATCAGCATCTAACTTCAGCTTGTTCAATTAAGCTTTGACAAAAAAAAATGGAAGCTGATTGGTTGTTATGCAGACTCCAATTTTAGTAAATCAACCCCAGTGTCTTTTTGAATGTGTCACCAAATGAACTCAAATACATACACAAAGCTGTTCGTAATATAGCCATGCATTACACATGACAGTCTTATGAGTAATGGCGTAGCCAAGACAAAAAGATTTCTACAGCACCTACCAGTACTTATGCTTTCAAGTCAAACAAAATATGCAACCCTATTTTATTAACCACAGACATCTTTGAACATTTTGCATAAATGATGGGCAAAAACAACAATTTACCATGTCTTATGTCCGTATTGTTTTGCTTAATATTTTCTGTGGCGGCGCTATGATATCAGACATTCCATAATACACAACGAGCATTTTGTAGGATCTTTTGTCTCAGTGATTAATGTCAGAGCGGGAAGAGATGATTATCATATAGATTTTCCGCAAAGACAAATTTTGTAGATAGAATGGGAGGGCAATACGTGACTGGAAGATCAAATTTAGCTTATTCTGAAAATATGGCAGCCTATCTGTGCACCAGATTCCGAAGCAAAGGATCATGGGACGAGATCTGAGAGTAAAATACATGGCACATTATTTTGGAGATGTAAACTTGAATTCATAGAGGTTGATTTACTAAACATGTGCAAAATCTGGTGCAGCTCTCCAAAGGAACCAGTCAGTTTCCAGGTTTTTTTGTCAAAGCTTAGCTGAACAAGCTGAAGTCAGGAGCTGATTGGCTACCATGCACAGCTCTACCAGATTTTTCACTCTCCAGTTTTAGTAAATCAACCCCAAAGCTTTACTTGCTGATAGGTAGACAGCACTGCTTATAATATTTTCAAGCACATTACACCAACACCATGCCTAGAAATGGAGGAATATTTTTGATAGGCGTAACTGAAGAATTGTACACTCTAGGTGCAATGTTCCCACCCCCCCCCCCCAAAAAAAAATTCTGGCCACTCCTCATGTCTGTCACATTGTATCCACTTTCTATGATCCTACTGAATACAGCAAGTCTTACAAGAAGACAATTGGCAATTTTGGTAAAAGTGTAACATCTACAAGATTGTATTGACAATTCTCTTATCAGGACTAACCCCAGAACTACTGATCAAACTATAGTTTGCTCTATATTTTTTATTTCTTTACCTAAAGTCTGTTCCAAGTTTATTAGTGTATATAGAATTATCAATTCCTTGATTAAAGTTAGGGTAGCTTTATGATGGTCAAAAAATGGCCTTACTATCTTTAGTTATTGAAGTATGCCAAAGGCTTGGAGAGAAAAGCTTAGGTCAAAACCAGCTCACCTACTCATGGACTTCTAGGTATATCTTGAGAAAGAAAACCAAGCTTAACTTGACTTTCTTTAGTAGGGTGGTCAGACATGAAAGCTTTAAAGTGGTATTAAATCCAAAATATATTGCAGCTTATCAGTAGATGTGGTAGCTGCATTGGCTTTCTCTTTTTAGGCTTTTTCCTTCTCTTTTCACCTGGTAATCTGGCCAGTAACACACCTCCTGTATTAGAGTGCCGCAAGCACTGGGGCACCTCTGGACAGCAGCAATGTCAGTCTGGGGAAGGGGAGTGTTAGCTTTACAAGCAGATTTAGATACACTAACAAATTGAAGCCATACTGCAGCTAACACTTTTTAAGCATCTACAGCAACCATTTTTTTTCCCTTTTGGAATACAAGTTTTACAGAACTAAATAAGTAATGATCATTGTAAGCAGCCCTGTCAGTAGTAAATAGCTTGTCGCAACACCCTAACTGCTATAGCTGCAAGAGGGAGTGTTCTGTTGAAAAACAACAGACTTACTGGCTGGATTACCAGATACAAATAAGGGAAAGAAAGCCTAAAGAAGAAAACGAATGCAGCCATATGAGCATTGGGAAGCTGAAATATAGTAAATGTTTGTTTTTAATGTTTGAATTTAATACTGCTTTAAAATAGCAAAGTAGCCTCGACCTTTGGAAGAATGTATCCATGAAGAAGCCACAATAGCTCTTCAGTTCAGATGATACAAAGGTACAGTTTGAGTATTATGACCTTAGTAAGCTATCTTACTTCCTATTTCAAGAAATGCGAAACCTCACAGATGGCAAGTCTTACTTCTCTGACATCTGATTTGGGTGCAGATCTCAGTTTATGTCTCCATTCGGTATTGATTTAGTAATAGAATGTTAAAATTGCAATGTATATTTAATGAGGCAGTGCACGGTGATATGGATACATTGGAAGTGTTGTAACTCAGAGCAACCAATAAGATGTTGGTTTACTCTGGTCAGATGTCTAAAATGTGAAATCTGTTTGGTTTGCAATAGATGTTGCACTTTGCACATAGTTAATACACTTAACACATAGGAACCACAGGTACACTTTCTTATACAATTAAAGGTTTCTAAAACAAAGTAGAATATATGAAAATTTATCTAGGCAACGCAAATTGTGGAATGGAATAACCCACACTGTCCCATTTCTTATTGGCATACATTGACATAATCATCACAATACATCCCCATTAATGAAACCCATGTACAGCCGTGAAAAATTTTGGGAACACATTTTCTTGATTTCTGCATGAATTAGCTTTTAAAAAGTTATGCGATTATTTTTTGAGTCCTATTGAAAATTACAGTCTTACATTTCCTTTATTGGACAAATGGTTTAAGTTCAGTCAAGGTCATTTATGAAAATGGTATAGAAGCCAATAAAGTTAATAACTAGTAAAACTGAATTTGATGGAGCCTTAAATAAATGTTTTCTATGGCTGCTAATCAGACCTAGATATTGCTTTGGAGGTATTTAACCTATTTTTGTACAAAAAAGGTTGCCTTTTATGCTTATTTTTGGGATGTCTTGCTTGAATGTCCTGCTTCTGATAATGGCACCGTTTTCACTTTTGGCCAGAATCAAGAGCCTGCATTGACCATTGCAAACTACATAATGTCTTTTGATGTTGTTTACACGCTCTTGATTGGTGCAATGTTTTTGGAGCTTTAAATCATGGACAGACACACATACTTGTGCAGTACCATTTGTTATACAAATTGGAAATGGCTCATCCCTCAATGACTGAAGGAGCTCCAGGCCCTGAGACACCATTATATTCCCAAACCTTTATGCTCCCCTTCACTATGATTCAGAGTTGGGATGAAGTTTTGGTATTGGTATCCAATGTTTTTTTCTCCATACTCAATGCTGCATAAATGAATCAAAATGTTTAGCTATTGTTGTCTTTGTCCTAAGACTAGGATTGCATTAGTGCTGAGAAACATCCAGGTGGTCTTTAGCCGACTTGAGATGGGCAGCAATCTTTTTGTTTTCTGAAATACAGTGGTTTTCTCTGTGGCAACCTCCCATGAACCATACTTGATAACAGGTGTTATCAAGTGCAGCATAATGACTGCAGATCCTTAGCTGTCACTCCGGGGTTCTTTGACACCTGCTTGAAGATTGTGTGGCATGACCTTGCATCAATCTTTGTAGAATGTTCCCAACTAGCGAAAAGAGTAATGGTGCTGACAGAGCTGCCATGTAACCACCCTGGCTAATAAAGGGCCCAAGCCTTTGGAAGCTACTTTTCAACGCTTTTGATTCGTATGAGCTTCAAAAACTTTTTCTAAATCTCTTTTAATCATGCCATACGCACATCAGCAGGACTCTTACAAGAATAGGTATCCAACTTTTTTTTTGAAAGTCCAGTCAATCCATACCTAAATTTACCAGAATGTCTGATGCCATTGACCTTCTTTTTAAGATAATGTTATCTTAGAGATCAATGACCTTGGTGGCGTAACCTTTTTTAACATGAAAGATACGAAATAGTAAAATGTGTATTGTTGTTAAATATTACTATCTACATAGATATTTAGCTATGAATGCAGAAAAAATTCAGTTTAGGTGCTTCCCTATACTTGCAATTGGCTGATCTAGCTGACAAGTTTTTCAGATACCGCTTTAATATAAACATATGCCATTGTACTTTCCTATATGTCAACATGTTGGTTTTAAAGGCATCCCTAAGTGGCACTATAGCTTAAGGCTACAAGATTTAAGTACCAGCATGCTGTCAGAGGGGGCGCTATCTACTAAAGTCTTAAAGTTATCAGTTAACCCTTAAGTGTTTGACAAGCACCTTAAAACTAAAGCACATATTGCACTTAAAAGAAAAAAAACAACCATACCTATCAGGGATATTAAAGCCTTCAGCAATAGTTCCAGCAACACTAACGTCACAGTACTAATTAAGGTAACAAAATAAAGTGCAAAGTGCATCAAGAGTAATGTATGCAAGGTTTATTATTATTATTTAGAGCAGGCATTTTTTTCATTTTAGTTTAAGAATCTTCCAATATTCTAACTTTGCATATTCCTAAATATAGCTAGTCTAGTTGGCCTATGGTGCCATCAGTATATTAACATGCAGGCATGTGCTATAAAATTGATTCACAGCAATATATATATGGCATATGTTATACAATCTCAAAGTATATCAATATTAATGCACGGTAAGATCATACTTATCACAGTTTCTCTTTTCAAAAGAAAAAGTAGTAACAAATCAAGTTCAAGAGTATAGAATAACATGGTAAAAGAAGTTGTTGCCCATGTAACATGCATTTTCAAATTAAGCATAAACCAATGTATTATGGTAATGTAAATCTTCCCCCGCTATAGGCACTATACCTATACCATTTACAAGGTAAAAATTGCACAAATCTTGTTCAGATTGCAGTATGTGACTTGTCTATTATGCACTATGCAGTAAAACCAACTTAAATCCTTGGCAATTCTGTCTATACCTCACCTTGCATTACAGAGGCATTATTGTTCTTGTAAATAATGCATGTTTCATGGCTTTTTTTTTTTTTGCATAGCATATAAAACAAGATAATGCAAGTAGGGCAAAACATAGAGTGGCTTACTACAAAGTCAAACTGGGAAAACCATTTCCTTCATCAACATTGTACGGCTAGTTTTAGAGCTTCACCCAAACTATTAACTCTGAGATGTGGTGAAGCACACAGCATTCTGCACTTGCTAGGATAATCTAGGCGCAGGCAGACACTGCACAGCATAAAGAGAAGGAAGAAGAAAGAGAGAGAAAAAAAAAAACAATACAGAGACGGAACTCGTGCACAGCCAATTCCTCCAAAATCAAATCAAAAGGTGATTAGATTGCCTTACCCTAAATGAGCAGCCTTGTAAGTCATTAGTGGCAGCAGACGCATGTAAAAGAGATGGATTCATAGTGTATCTCTCAGCCTGTCTCCAGCAAACATCCTTTCCAAACGGTATGGACATCTTAACATCACAAGTAAATCTGCAGCGTCTCTTATGGTCCAGATGGGCTACACCACAAGCCAATTCAGCATTAATAAACACCTACTCTGGGCAGCTTGCAAGTCATACTTCGTACTATCATAGGCAACAGCAGTCGACTGACGCACTCATTAACCTCTATGCTGTCAAAAGGACCAGGAACGCAATACACTGGAAGCCCGCTTGGCTGCAAAGAGGTTTAAAGATCAGTGGAGGGAAGACAGCAAAAAAAAAGATTCTTGATTTTTTTCGATAAAAAAAAAAAAACAAACAACAAACCCTCTTTTTTTATATTGTCAAGATCAGGTTAATTTGTCTTCATTTAGGAGAAAAATTGGAAATAATTCTTCATTACAGCAGTTTAAAGTCAGCAGGCAAAAAAATTGTTAGACTCGCATAAGAAAGTGTCAAATTGTTACCTCATTATTTAACAAAGCAGCATTAAGGGTCCTGGTGATTTCAAACATCTTGTCAGAGAGTAACAAAAAGGAGCCTTTGCTATGCTCCGTCTGCAAAGGGGTCTGTCCGATTTGTTCTTTTTTTTTTTTTTTTTTCTCCAAGAGAGTCAATATGAAGATTCCCTAGAGTTCGCACATCAGAGCCTCTGTTCAGCTTGCTGGATTTTCCCCCTGATCAAGCACGTAGAGTACAGATGGATACAGCAGCATGGACTGCTCCCTTGCAAGGTTACACTGCTACAAACATGGCTGGTGTTAAAAGTATTCTTTCAAAGTAACAATTCAAAGCATCACCACCAGGTGGTTCGTGAGCACACATGCAAATAACCTTGAGAACGAAGAGAAACCTGGAGCTTTTTGGTTGGATGTGCTGAAACAGGTATATTAACAGCTAGCACCATGACTTCTGTCCCTCCAATCAACCCTTGCGCAGCCTATCGCTTGTCACTGCCCACTAATATCCCCCCCACCACCACTCAAGAAATACTTCTACATTCCAAAACAATCCAAAGCTTCATCTTATGCATGACATCAATGCAAGCCTCACAATCGTCCTATCTGCATTCCGTCCTGATGTACAAATAAACCGGTGGCCTGTTATATTGCAAACTAAAACCTAATTTATAGAATCCGAGATTGGGATGTAGTTACATCTTGCCTTGCAAAAGAAAATGTCTAATGCGTTATCGCAGCACTAGGCCAGCGCACAACATGGTAATGTGAATCTTTACATTCGATGCAGTGCTATTTTCTATGCAGAACCAGTTGAGCGGTTGAAGGGAAAAAAAAAGATTTCTTTACTACTCAGTTGCTGCAATTGTATGTTGGAAGGGATGTCTTAGATATATTCACTATCTAATTGGTATCAAGGAGTTGTAAAGACAGCACAGAGAATAGATTTTTTTTTTTTTAAATGGGATGCTCAAATCAAAAGTAGACTCTGTATCATGTCTTAATAAACCTTTTGATCCAAATAATCTATTTGCCTACCAATCATAAAGCTGGATGACAATTCTTTTACCTTTTTGAATTAGAGATTAGAGATTAGAGTAGGCAAAACTGGAGAATGCCTGCATATTGATTCATAGTGTCCGTATACGACTGCAGCTCTCCTATATTTACTGTCTGTAATGCATTCTTTAGAGAAAGCGGAATTTTTATTTTCTCTCCAATTATCTGTTTTAGCTTCTAGTAGGCTTATATAGGTGGAATGAGTGATTTTTTTTTGGAGAAACTCTTAGGTGGACAACTGTCTATGAGACATATCTTATTGGGGCCTTTGCTAACATTAAGTGCAGTAAGTCTTTTATACTTTTGACGTCATCTCCCCACAGCCTTGAATAGTAGTTGGGATTAGCATTTTGCTTTACTTTTTAGTACTTTTTCATCCATATGGAAATGATTCCAGATCTTTATATTAATACCCCTGGGGGTGTCTGTAGTCAACAGGCCTTCCTATACACTTTATGGCTGGATGACGCTATGGGGTTGATTTACTAAAGCTGGAGAGGGCAAAATCTGGTGCAACTCTGCATAAAAGCCAATCAGCTTCCAGGTTTTATTGTCAAAGCTTAATTGAACAAGCTGAGGTTAGAAGCTGATTGGCTACCATGCACAGCTGCACCAGATTTTGCACTCACCAGCTTTAGTAAATCAACCCCATAGTCTCCTCTAAACATTCCACACCCACACAACTCTCTCACAAG
>BLSH010101080.1:1409559-1443808 GCA_018402905.1 Glandirana rugosa | reverse complement strand
GGTCCTTTCCCACGCACGGACCATTCAGGTCCGCCTGTCAGTTGTTCAGGCGGACCTGAACGGACGCCCCATTCTCCTCTATGGAGCGACGGATGTCAGTGGTGACATGTCTGCTGACATCTGATCTGCTAAATACAGACGGATGGAAACTCTATTTTCCATCCGTCTGGCGGATCGGATGAAAATGGACAGGCGGTCAATTTTCATCCGATCCCCCATACAGGAGAGCGAAGCTCTGACAGTTCCATCTCTGCACAGAGTGCAGAGACGGAACTGTCATCCGGCGGCTCAGTGGGGATCAACGGATGGATCCCCGCTGAGCAGCAGAGCCCGTCAAAACGGGCTCTGTGTGTGTGAAAGGACCCTAAGGGGTTATTTACTAAAGCTGGAGACTGCAAAAACCGGTGCAGCTGTGCACGCTAGCCAATCAGTTTCTAACCTCAGTTTGTTCAATCAAGCTTTGACAATAAAACCTTGAAGCTGATTGGTTTCTTTGTGGAGCTGCACCAAAATTTGCAATCAGCTTCAAGGTTTTATTGTCAAAGCTTGATTGAACAACCTGAGGTTAGAAACTGATTGGCTAGCTTGCACTGGTTTTTGCAGTCTCCAGCTTTAGTAAATCAACCCCTAAATGTCACTGGTCCCAAAAAAAGTGTCAAAAATGTCTGATCTGTCCGCCGCAATGTCGCAGTCCCACTAAAAATCACTGATCACTGCCATTTCTAGTAAAATAAAATAATTATAATAAAAATCTCATAAATCTATTCCCTATTTTGTAGACACTATAACTTTTGCACAAACCAATCCATATATGCTTATTGGGATTTTTCTTACCAAAAATATGTAGAAGAATATATATCGGCCAAAACTGATGAATAAATTAGTTTTTTTTACATATTGTGGATATGTATTATAGCAAAAAGTAAAAGAATTTTTTTTTTCAAAATTGTCGCTCTTTTTTTGTTTATAGTGCAAAAAATAAAAACCGCAGAGGTGATCAAATACCACCAAAAGAAAGCTCTATTTGTGGGAAAAAAAGGACGTCAATTTTGTTTGGGTACAACGTCGCATGACCGCGCAATTGTTAGTTAAAGCGACGCAGTGCCGTATCGCAATAAATGGCCTGGTCAGCAAGTGGGTAAATCCTTCCAGTCATTAAGTGGTTAAATCATTTAGCTCATCCCAAGTCCAGAGGAACTCCAAAGATACACTGTGAAGGATGGTCTTCCTCCGACATTTTATAAAGTTTGCACCAGAGCAACACTGGCTTGTTGTTCCTTGTTTTAACTTCTGTTATAAAATCAAAGCAACTTTCATGCTGGTTCTTACAGCATTACTTGGTATAGAACCATGATTGGCAAATAAACTGAAATACACATATCACTAAGAAAATAGCTCAACCGCTTGTCTTTAAATGGTGGCGGGTAGAACACAATTTTAACCCCTTCCTTACCGGGCACTTAAACCCCCCTCCTGCCCAGACCAATTTTTGGCTTTCAGCGCTGTCGCATTTTGAATGACAATTGCGCGGTTGTGCGACGTTGTACCCAAATAAAATTTGCGCCCTTTTTTTCCCCACAAATAGAGCTTTCTTTTGGTGGTATTTGATCCCCTCTGCGTCATTTCTGATCGCCGCTATAAACAAAAAATGAGTGACAATTTTGCAAAAAAGAACAATATTTTTTACTTTTTGCTAAAGTACAAATCCATTAAAAAAATTATTCATCGGTTTTGGCCGATATATATTCTTCTACATATTTTTGGTAAAAAAAAAAAATCGCAATCGGCGTATATTGATTGGTTTGCGCAAAAGTTATCGCGTCTACAAACTGGGAATTGATCTATGGCATTTTTATTATTATTTTTTTTTTACTAGTAATGGCGGCGATCTGCGATTTTTATCGGGACTGCGATATTGGGGCGGACATGTCGGACATTTTTTACACATTTTTGGGACCAATGACATTTATACAGCGATCAGAAATTTAAATGTCCATTGATTACTGTATAAATGTCATTGGTAGTGAAGGGGTTAACCAGCAGGGGGCAGTGAAGGGGTTAACAAATGTTCCCTGGGTGTGTTCTAACTGTGGGGGGGCAGGGCTGGCCGGGACATAACAGATCTAACTGATCCCAGTGACAGGGATCAGTAGATCTGTTATGTCCCCTGTCACAGAACGGGGAACCGCCGTGTTTACAATGGCGGTTCCCCGTTCTGAGGCTCCTAAAGGAAATCGGCGGATCTCGGGCGGACATCGAGTCCGCCCGACCCACGGGCACGCTCGCGCGCGCGCCGCTGCCGCCAGGGGGCGCGCCTGGAGCGTGCGCAGTGGAGGACGTCCATGGACGTCCTCCCGGCATTTCAGATCCGCGCTGGAGCCGTATTTTGGCAATAGCGCGGATCTGAAGTGGTTAAACACACGCCATTCTGCTATAGTGGACGATGGGGTTTCTTGTAGAAGTGATAGAGCTCATTTCTACAGCCCACAGATAGTATCAGCCCCCCCCACCACTTAACTGTGCATGCCAAGCATAGGTGTGCCTAGCCTATTGAATTAGGGTGTGCACCCCAAAGCTCGAACACCCCAAACCTCAGCTGCACTGGACAGTGAATGAATGGGAAGTGCTCTGTGCTGAGCGGCTTCCTGTTTATTCACAATCTAAAGCATAGTAAACAGTTTACTATTCTTCAGTTATGAATGGACACAATGAGTGAGTGTGTTCACTGGATTCATTTGAAAGGAAGGGGCCGGTAAATTTCATATTTACTAGTCCCTTCTCCCGCTCTCCATCATGAAACATACCCCACAGCAGCTGGGGGGGGGGGGGAGAGGAGGGAAGCCAACAGCACTGCATAGCGGGGGGGCCAACACTGGGGGCAGCCCGGGCATTAGGGGGAATCGGCGCTGCATGTAGTGATTAGGGTGTGCCCAGGAAAACCTGGCACACCCCCTGTGCATGCCTATGATGCCAAGTATCCTGGGCTCCGCTGTCTCACCTGAGGACCAGGGATCAGAATGGAGGGTGTCAGTGGGTGTAACAGAGGGAGATCATCCAATTGCTGACCCCCCCTGCCAGTGAATGAACACGGAAGTGATGTGTATTACTGTATGTCACTTTTGGGTTCAGCTGTCACCTTCCCTAGCTGCTGTAGCCGGGGCAACTAGCTAGCAATCTGTGCTCTACTAGCTTCAGTGGAGGACAGGTGTGCCGTTAAGGGTCTAATAGACCCCTGATGTCTCTGTAAAATTAACCTGTCACTACAGCATGCTCTCATATAGGGGCTCTTTGCCCCCTATGCGATAGAAATACAGATAAAGCAGTATTCAGCCCAAAAGCAAACATTTTTATATTGCAGTTTACCAATACTCTGATTTGGTGGCTGCAATAGTTTTCTTTTTAGGATTTCTTTATTTTATTTTATCCTGGTGATCCAGCCAGTAAGTCTGTTGTTTTTCAGCAGAACAAGCTGTCCTGGGGATGGTAACAGTTAGAGGGCTGAGACAAACCATTTACCACTGACAGCGGTGTGTTAGCTGGAGTTTGACTTTGTTAATTTTCTTGTGCATCGAACGCCTTCCCTGCGTACGGACAATGCTGCTGTCCAAAGGTGTCTCTGTGCTGTCTCTGTGTGTGAGTGTAGGCACTCTAATACAGGGGGTGTAGTAATAGCCAGATCATCAGGTGAAAATAGAGGGGAAATAAGTCTAAAAAAAAATGAATGCAGCCACCATATCTAATAGTCAGTAAGCTGAAACATATTATGTTTTTGTTTTTTGGCTTAATACTGTTTAAGTGTAAAAAAAAAGTAAAAAAATGTAAAATAAAATGCCTAACAAAAATTGGTAAAATATTGGGTTTCTGTGCACTAAAATTAACTTTAGTGTATTTTGTTTACTGAAAATATGGGTTTGATAAACATGTGTGCTAATATAATTGGACATAAAAATTTGCAACTACTATCATTTTATTCTTCAGGGTATTAAATCGGAGTTCCACCCTATTAAAAGTCAGCAGCTACAGAAAGTGTAGCTGCTGACTTTTAACAATCGGACACTCACCTGTCCTAGGCTCCAGCGATGTGGCCGCCCGAAGGCTCGCTCTTCTCCCCCTCCCCTCGGTGGTGCCGGCATCACAAGTGTGGGCGCCTGACTTTGGCTTCAAAGCTGGGTGCGCACTTTGTGAATGGCCGATGTATCTTCAAGGGCCGGGTGGGGGGGGTGAACTTCCTTCCGGCTCTGCGGCGCCAGGACAGGAAGTGCAGCTGGGACCCTGTCAAAACAGGGTCCCAGCTGCCCCCCCCAAAAAAATGGCATGCCAATTGTGGCATGTCCGGGGGTCACCTCCCCTTAAAACGGAATTTTCACTTTTGGGTGGAACTTTGCTTTAAAAAGCAGTTTTATCTATGTCATCCTTCACACTTTCCTCCCAGCTGCACAACCAGTCCCGCAAAGCCATTTCTTTTTGCCACTCCGTTGGTTGTAGGCACTCTTGTTCCTGTTGACAAAAAACAAGCATTTAACCCTTGCAAAGTGGGCGAGCCCTGCTGTAAGGGTACCTTTGTATTCTACCCACACAGTAAAAGTACCTTAGAGCACATACCATCAGATATCAGCTGTTATCTTTATTAGCCAGAAAAGACTCTTCCATGCTCCTCTTTGATTTATTTTTAGTTTGTTGACTTTTCCTGACTTCAAGGCTGTGCAACTGCCACAAGCCACACCCACTGTCCATCCACTGTCCAGAGACAGTGTCTGCTCATAGGTCCCTTTCATATGGACGGACTGATCGGATCCACCTGCCAGTTTTTTGGGCGGAACCGATCAGACCCTCCATTGCCCTCTACGGAGCTGCAGATGTCAACAGACACATATCCGTTAACACGCGCCGATCCTATCTGTTAAAAACAGACAGGGATCAGTTCCCCATCCGTCTGGCCGTTTAGGTGACAGTCGGATGGGAATGGACAGGTGGTCCATTTCCATCCAACGCTCATAGAGGACAGCAGACTGTGTCCATGTCCGCTCTGCATCAGTGGAGCAGACATAGATCTGTCATCCGCCTGCTCATCGGTGTTCATCGGTGTTCAGCGGCCTAAGACAGACATTCTAACTTTAAAAAAACCTAAAATGGAGCACTGGTTCACTTTAAAACTGTGCCCCAGATATAGACCCTTTCATATAAAATGTGAAGTGTTTGTATTGGCCATAATTTCATGCCAGCCTCAAGTTTACCTTTATGTATAGGTTAGAAATTAAAGTATATCGAAAGGCAACACTTTTTTTTTCATTTTGAAAAAAGTAAGGGAGGGTTATAACCCCTGTCAGTTTTTTTTTTTTTGCCCTCTTGTCCTGTTGCGAAGATTCACCTTCACTTCCTGTCCCATGGTCAAACGAGGAATTGAGAGGAAATCCCTCCAAATTGAGGACATCTCTGGTTGTTACCAGGGTCACCAGAACTAGTGTCCCCGTTGGAAGCTATCCCCTCTATTCCTGTTCTGATGACAGTGGCGGCTGGTGCTAAAATTTTGGGGGGGCGGTACAGACTAACATCACCCAATCTCCCCCGTGCAGGAGACGAACGGTGGCGATCACCCTCCACACTGTGAATGTGCCATGAGAATACTGCCTTACCTTATGGAGGCAGGAAGAAGAAAAAGCCGGGGCGCTCTGACCTATTCTGCATAATTCATGCATAATTAAATATTATATATATATATATATATATATATATATATATATATATTCATGCATAATTAAATGTATTTTTAATGCAAGCAGTGTAAGCACCTGAATTTAACCTGGTATAAGCCTCTTGTAGTCCCAGGATAATGGTACTTGTACTGGGGCTTAATTCACAAAGCTATATTGCAGGTGATATTTGGATTGCATGACTCATTTGATCCAAATATAGCATGCGATATTGAAAATCTCAATTCACTATCAGTTTATGTGGTATTTACAGTGAAGATAAGAAACACACAGTAAATACCGCATAAACTTATCTAAAACAATTCACAATAGACAACTAAATAAATACAGTTGTTAAAAAAGATCTAGCCATGCCCTATTTAACAAATGTATGAAATTCATATAAAAATATATATATATATAACCCAGAAGCCATACTAGGTCCTTTGGGTCTGGAATGAATTTTAAGTCTGACCCAGTGCCAATAAAAAAATAAATAAATTTTGTGAGACCACTCCTAAAATCCATACCAGAGCAGCTTGCCTCCATGTTGATGAGGACGAGGACAAGGACCTCTTCCCCACAACCCTGGTCCTGTAGTTGTGGGGGTCTGTGGGCAGGGAGCTTATCGGAATCTAAAAGACCACTTTAAGTATTAAGGGGCCCACAGATATCACACCCCCTCCATATGAATGAGTAAGGGGTACATAGCACCCCTACTAGCAGGTACCAGCTCCTTAACAACCAACTAATATATATATTTTTTTAATAGTTGAAATCACTGGCTGACAGATACAAAGATTATTGCATACTTTCAGAGTAAAATACCGCACCATTTAAAGATATAACACGTGGTATTTTAATATTTTTTTTTATGAATTACTCATTTTTTTTGAAAAATACAGCATGAGTTATCTTAGCACTATTTTTTGTGTGGTATTTTCTTTTTTGTTAATTGAGCCCTGGGAGAGGAAGAAACCACACAAGGAAACAATCAGTTGTGCAGAAATGCAAGGAGCATGCTAATGGGAGGAGACAGAGTAACAGAGAGATGAGTTCATCAGTCTGCTGCTTCCCCTCTCACTGTCCAGTCACAAAGCAGAGCTGGAAAGACAGAAATACAGTGGACAGACTGCAGCATCCACTCACCCTCTGATTCCCACCACTGATCATCGGTGGCTTTTGGGGAGAGAGGTCCTCACAGCATCCTGGGGACCAGTGAGAGGGCTATTTGCCCATTGTTGATACTGTTAGAAGGGACTTAGCCACTGAGAGCAGGACACCAGGTGTAACCAATCCATACCGCAGCTATACTGCAGTCTATACCGCACTTATTCCAAACCTAGATTGCATCTATATCAACCCTGCACTGCATTATTCCAAACCTTTAAGGCATCTGGACCACATCTTTCTATTACCTGTGCCAAGCCTATACTGTCCCTATACTGTGTGCAGGTTAATTGGAACGGTTGTTGAGTGCATCAATGCTCTTAAGTCTCCAACAATAGCCAACAGAGGAACATCACAAACAACTGCCCCTCATTTAATAATTATTCTGCAAGCCCACTTTTGTTCTCCTCCCCCCTCCATCCCGCTACTATACTCCTTTTCTTTTGGACAGTTCATACCTAGTCGGTGTAGGACTAGCATTGCCGCCATAAATGCACTCTGGCTGTATAGTTTCAGCACTCCGTAGACTTAACTTTACTACTGCTCACTGCTGCACTTGAGCTGGCCTTGCTACTGCTACTGATCTGGACACCAAATGCCATCTTATGCCTAGTTCCTACTGTTAACCAGTTTGTATGCCAAATTTTGTTATTACCAATGTTAATCCATTTTATGCTTTCCTAGTTAGCAACCATATTGGGTGACAATATATTAAGTTTGCCTTCACTACTTGGTTTGATGCTTGTTTTTATATAGCATTGCTATTGGGTACTTATTATTACATTCAGTGATTACCTGTGATATTTATGTACATGTTTATACACTCAACCTGGTATGTCAGAGAGTCTAAGGTTCTTGAGAAGATTGAGACAAAGAAGCAGAGGACCTATGCTATCCAGAAGCTCCTACAGGGGTAGCACTACAGTAATAAATAGCAGCTAACCAGCCTTTAGGGTGGCTACACTCACGCCACTGCATCTATGGAAAAGCAGCATTGTCAACCCAGTCTGTTTTCTGATATAGACTACAAACATTTCTTCCTCACTTCATCTCCATTACCTGGTGGGCAGGGGCATTTGTAGTTTGTAAAAGATAGCTTGGAAGATAACATTGTTTGTGATTTCAGTTCCGTTCACAGGAAGTGACAAAGATTCTGGATATTCTGGCAAGATCAACAGGTATTTTCTGTACTTGCTGAAAATGTTTTTGATAAGGGGGGGCCAAGCCTCCGAAACGCATCGTCATAGCAGCCCCATGGGCTGCGTACTGGTCTCTGTCTCCATTGGCTTTCCCCTTGCAGCAGGTGTGATCATCGTAGCGTGACGCCGGCTGGCCCGGACGCATGCACGGTCTGCAGTGTACCCCGGAAGTGAGGCTGGGCGGCTTGTGAGCTGCCATCAGGCTTTGGGGTGGTTGAATGTACCTTACTTAGTGACACATTCCACAGGGGCCATCCAGGAGGGGACCAAACGAGTACTATATGCCCACAATTGTGCTGCCAAATGTGAGTGCAATATATGAAAAGTTTTTATTTATTGCTTAATAAACAATATTACACTAGGGCAGCCGTGTGCTCTTCTTGCTTTTTCTTTGCCTAAAAAACGTTTTTTCCTGGACATAAAACTAATCTAGGCAGCGTATCTAAGGACTGGTAAGCTGCTGCATATTACATTTTTTGTTCGTTATCCTTTAAAGTGGTTGTAACCCTCTGAAATGAAACATGAACAAAACACATCCTTCTATAGTGTATACTTGCCTCTATCTAAAGAACTTAGTGCCCATCTCCTTATTTGCACCAGGTCGGTACATATATGTAAGTATATATATATATATATATATATATACTCTTCGATGTTTACTCTGCTATTATAGAAATTATTACTACTACATATATTTATGTTACAGCTGACACCTATTTGGACAAGGTGGAACTTCTAGGTTCACACAATCCCACCCATGCCATATCTGCCCTCTGGTTGTCCCCTGGTGTTGGTTCTGGTTGGCTTCCTTCTTTCAGCTCCAATGCCACACATTCATTGCTACTGCCCATTGGGATCTCAGCAAATTGGCACATTACTTTGCATGATGGTGAGTATGGGGCCTTTTACCCCTAGACCCCTCTGACCATTTACCATAACAACCTTCATTGTGTTATACATTTTTTCTTATTTATTATATATACATCACACACGCATCCACCCCGAGGAAGCGAGCTATGTCTCACAAAATGCGTTGGGTTTACTAGATGCCTGTGCATACTGTATGTTTTTATATGTATCATTGCAAAACTATTCAAACTGTGTATACTCTTGTTACTTTGTTATTAGTGGCAAATGGTACTTACCTCATATAAAGTCCCAGGGCGCTTTTCTGTGTATACTTAGTGTGGTTCTTACCTGCTCTCTACTTGCTCTACTCCTGTATCTACATGAGTCACGTCTGACAAATTTTCCAGACACAAAGCAAGCCTGGGAGATCGGCCAGCCCCCCTCCAGCACACAGCAGGTGATTGCCAGCCTCAACTGTGCATTTGAGAGTGTATAAAACTGTTTAAAGTGGGGGGAGTGTCTATTCTCTCCACTCAGGTCTCATATTACACTCAACTCTCTGTTGTGCAGCGTTTGACCTCATATCCCTGCCTCCTGGAAGCTAAATAATTCCTTTTGATCTGTGTGTTTTAGAAGGCTGTAGAGAAGAAAGGTCTGTATAAAAACAGGTGCAACTTATGGAGGAGGATTTGCTTTGTCATTGCATATCACCTGAGGCTAATCACTTCAGTAGGCATATGTAGGGCTTTATCACCTTAGAACCCCACTCTGGGAATCAGACAAAAGCTATCACCACCCCCCCTCCCAACACACACACACACACATACACACTTTAAGGGTTAACTGATTAACTTAACGGTTTCAAGAGTAAATTGTAATACCTTATTCCTCACTCCAGCAGGGTCTCTCCAGCAGTGTGACTGGATCCAGAAAACCTCTTTTCCAAGGCACTCCTAACCTTGTTCACACTCCCAGCCCTACATTGTAAAGCCTCGTACACACGCGCCAATTGTCGTACGACCGCACGTCCAACTTTTCCCAAAAACGTCTGTCTGTGATTTTGTCTAGCGTACTGATGGTAGTAAAATTATCATTCGACAAAGGTGAACGTAGTGACGTGCTACGAGCATATAAAGAGGAAGTTCAGTTGAATGTGAATTGTGAATTACGAAAACAGGTTTACACGACCGGACATTTCCGGGTCGTTCCTGGATTCCGAGCATGCATGTTTGTACTTTCAACTTTTGTTTGTCCAACTTCTTTACAGACGAGCCGAAAATTGAACGAGGCCTTGTCGGCAGACAAAAGTTTTCTAGTCGGCTCATCCAGCTTTTGTTGGGGAATAACTGAAAATCGGCTGTCGAATGGAGCATACTAACGGTCAGATTATAGGATGACAGGCTGTCGTACGAAAATTTTCGGCCGATAATTGGACCGTGTGTACGGGCCTTATGTGATGACGCCAAGGGATCTCCCACAGCCCAGAGCGATGGAGAGAGGAGGAGAGCTCTGGAGCCAGCATGAGCGGGGGTAAGGTAGCAATGCAGTCTCTCCAGCTACCCCTGAATGAAATAAGCATTTAACCCTTGCAAGCAGGAGCAGGGTGCACTGCAATAGTAGATTTTGTCTAATCAAAGAAGCTGGGCTTTATTGTACACCACAAGCCAGAAGTAAGTCATAAGCAACTTAAATGTTTTCATTTAAAGTACATGAAAGCCTGCTATGTGCGAACTGTTTGTGAATTTGACCCTGATATACACTGATCTAAAAGTGCTTGCTGACATGACAGCTACCAAAGTCGACATTCATTTGTCTATCTCTGGCCTAGCAACTAGTATTCTAAATCCTATTCCAATTATTTTATAGACAAGTGGAAGTGCTTCTCCCGGGGAGCAAAGGGTTAAATTCATCAGGAAGATGAAAGGCAAACAAGAAGAAACAGAAATGCCAACGAAAAAGAATCTCTTCCACTGTTGTTCACCCGTACACCCCCAGGATGCTTTATCTGATCAATAATAACCATTCCCCATTGACATTACACCATCTGCCTCGCTGTCGTGCTAAGTGCAACTCAACTGGTATAAAGAGACTTTTCTCAGCCTCTTAAAGTCACAGCCCCACTTAGCAAATTGCATGCAAGATGCATCAGACTGAAAGGATGCGTCCCTGTGACACCAGGGTCATGGCCTTTTGGTACTATAAAAAAAAATACTGCCACCCTGTCCTTTGTGATTGCCTTCCAAGTTTAATGGAAAGCTCACTTGACTTTTGGCTTGACTCGAGCTTGACTACTAACGTTCAGAATGCAATTGATATGAAAATAGGCAGCAGAAGGAACAATAAGGCCTCATTGGCTGGACTGTAAACTCTTGGCTGTCACTGACAATTTCCCCTACCCACCTGCAGTAGTGGGAGTCATTGCAAGTTGAGGTTAATGGGAATTATCACTATGGGTGATGGAAAACCAGAGTTACTCAAGATTGCTGAGTATCCCTGTAACCCATTTTGTAAATTACATTTAAATTGAACTCCTCCTTTTGTACACATGGATTTATGGGTATTACTTAATATCTTAATTCAGTTATATATTCAATAAAAAAATAATGATTCTATATATATAGAAGATAGTATGTGCTCTCAACGGGGCTTACGGCAGAAGGAATTTTCCACTGTACTTTAATTAATGTCAATGCTTCACCTTTCTTGGGATGGTCTTGAGAAAGGTGGGTTGTGCCATGCCGAAACCTTGACATTGATTAAACTACTTTGTAAAATCCTTTCTGCTGTAAGTTCCGTTGAGTGCACCTACTATCTGCTGCGTATTCTACATACTTTTTTCATGGATTGCAGCCTGGCCAAAACACCTACAAGCATGATAGATGACCCATCTCTACACTATACACACACATACATACTCTCCAGCCACTTTATTAGGTACACCAGTTAAATTGCTTGGTAACACAAATTGCTAATCAGCCAATCACATGGCAGCAACTCAATGCATTTAGGCATCTAGATGTGGTGAAGACAACTTTCTGAATTTCAAACCAAGCATCAGGGGAAGAAAGGGGATTTAAATTACTTTAAACGTGGCGTGGTTGTTGGTGCCAGACAGACTGGTCTGAGTATTTAAAAAACTTCTGAACTACTGAGATTTTCACACACAACCATCTCTAGGGTTTACATAGAATGGTCCAAAAAAGAAAAAATATCCAGTGAGCGGCTGTTGTGTTTACGGAAATGCCCTGTTGATGTTGGAGATCAGAGGAGAATGGGCAGACTGGTTGGAGATGATAGAAATGCAATGGTAGACCTAAATAACCACTTATTATATCCAAGGTATGCAGAATTCCATCTCTGAATGCACAACACATCAAACTTTGAAGCAGATGAGCTACAGCAGCAGTAGACCACACCAGGTGCCACTCCTGTCAGCTAAGAACAGGAAACTGAGGATACAATTTGCACAGGCTCACAAAAATTGGGCAATAGAAGATTGAAAAAATTGTGCCTGGTCTGATGAGCCTCGAATTCAGCTGCGACATTCAGAAGGTAAGGCCAGAATTTGGCGTAAACATCATGAAAGCATGGATCAATCCTACCCTGTTTCAACAGTTCAGGCTGGTGGTGTAATGGTGTGGGGGATATTTTCTTGGCACACTTTAGGTTCCTCAGTACCAACTGAGTATTGTTTAAATGCCATGGCCTACCCGAGTATTGTTGCTGACCATGTCCATCCCTTTATAACTGCAGTGCCCCCATCTTCTGATGGCTCCTTCTAGCAGGATAATGTACCATGTCACAAAGCTCAGATCATCTCACCACTGGTTTCCTGAACATGACAATGAGGTCACTGCACTCCAATGGCCTCCACAGTCACCAGATCTCATCCAATAGAGCACCTTTGGGATGTGGTGAAAATCTGCAGCAATTGCGTGATGCTATAATGCCAATATGGACCAAAATCTTTGAGGAATGTTTCTAACACCTTGTTGAATCTATGCCAGGAAGGCAGTTCTGAAGGCAAAGGGGGGTTCTAGCAAGGTGTACTTAATAAAGTGGCCGGTGCATGTGTATATCTATATATATATATACAGTATATATATATATATATATATATATATATATTGATTATATATACTCTGACTAAGAGGGCCAACAGTAAGAACAAATTAGGGCTCTGCTGATATCGGCAACGCTGTCAGCCTGACACTGTAAACATCCTGACAGGAGGTGAGAGGAGAGCTAATGAAGGGAAACATAGAAATCAAAGGCCCGTTAGCAATTGTTCCATATAGTTACCCATTAGGGCAGAATTATTCAACCTTTTGAACATGAAGGAACCTTTAAAATAATTTTCAGGTCTCAATGAACTTCTCCTAATATTTATTATATCTGAAGCCTATATATTAGCATGGATAGTAAGTTAAATGATAAAAACAAAGAATAGGGAATGTGGTGTACTTATCATATTTGGAACCCAAGACAGTCCTATACAACAAAATTATTTTTATGAAATATAACAAATAATAATGACCAGAAAATAAATGCAGTGAAAAAATGTGGAATTCTCTCACACTGGTGATCAGTGGGGGATACTTTTACATTGGTGGTCAGTGGGAGAAGGACCCTCTTACTTTGGTTGTCAGTGGTTCACAGACCCTCTTACATTGGGGATCAGTGGGAGAAGGACTCTCTTGCATTGGTGGCCAGTGGCACACAGACCCACTTACATTGGTGGTCAGTGGGGGGCATTTTTACATTGGTGGTCACTGGTCAGTGAGAGAAGGACCCTCTTACATTGGTGATCAGTGGGACATAGATCATTTTACACGGGTGGTCAGTGGGAGAAGGACAATCTTACATTGCTGGCCAGTGGAACACAGACCCTTTTACATTGTTGGATAGTGGGAGAAGGACCTTCTTAAATTGGTTGTCAGTGGAAGACAGGCCCTCTTACAATGGTGGCCAGTGGGACACAGACACTCTTACAGTGGTGGTTAGTGAGAGAAGGACCCTCTTGCATTGGTGGTCAGTGAGACACAGACCCACTTACAATGGTGATCAGTGGGGGGCACTTTTACATTGGTGGTCAGTGGGAGAAGGACCCTCTTACCTTGGTGATCAGTGGGACATAGACCCTCTTACACTGGTGGTCAGAGGGCAAAGGACAATCTTACATTGTTGGTCAGTGGGACACAGACCCCTTTACCTTGTTGGATAGTGGGAGAAGCACTTTTTCACATTGGTTGTCAGTGGGATGCAAACCCTCTTACAATGGTAACCTGTGGGCCACGGACCCTCATACATTGATGGTCAGTGGGAGAATGACATTCTTATATTGGTGGTCAGTGGGAGGCAGACTCTCTTACATTAGTGGTCAGTGGGAGGACACTCCTGAATTTGTGTTTAACAGGAGAAAGACTTCCTTACATTGGTACTGATTAGGAAATGGGTCCCTTCAAAATGGTGGACAGTAGAAAGAATGATCCTTATATTAGTGGTCATTGGGAAGAATGCCTCATTCCTTATAGATAGCTAAAAATATTGGTGGTTATCTGAGAGGAAGAAATTGCTAATTGCTCATAAAACCCCAGCAACCTCTGGAGGAGAAAGGCTGCATCAGAGGGTTGAGTGTCATGGTTTGGGAGGGGGTTTTGCATTGTGTACATGAAGGATAATTGCAGGAATAAAATGTTTAAGTAGGGCATATAACTGAGATGCTGGGCCTATAAACTTTGCCTAGAGCTGTGCTCCAATAAGTAGCTTGCGGTATAGACCACAATTAACTCTTCTGTGTGCCTCTCTGGTCCTAGTTTTACAATCTTATTTTGGCTTATTCTGAGAGTGTGACCAGTAATGGTTTATGCATCAGACAGTGGGTAATGGATGGGTGGGGCTTCGTCCCCAAGTCATAGAAGTCAAGTTTCTAGTAAAAAATTGAACCAATTTCAGAGGGGGCATAGAGGAAGGTTTTGGGGGACAACAAATGTAGCAATGGGCACTTTTGGGTTACTGATCCAGAGTAGAGTTTTTAATTTTAAAAGTTTAAAATGGCTGATTGGTTTGCTTTGAATGCAACATTTTCACGTTTTACCAAAGCATCTTTTTAATTGTTAGCTGTGTGCTAGACTCCTGCTAATGGCCTATCTGTTAGGAGGCCAGTCAATAGACTCTCTCTAGCAAATTAGGATAAATAGCGGCACACTTCCTCTTTGCTTGCAAATACACATGGGGCATTTTTTTTTTCTACTAAGAATGAATTTCAGCTGCATGTGGAAACAAAGAAAGTAATGCGTCTTTCCTTATTTTTTACATCCAAAGTCTAGGACTGTTTAAAAGACCACTATTGCCAAAATATTATATTCTGATAACTGTATGTGGTTAATAAGTATTTAATATATGATTTCCTTTTTTTTTTTATATGTCTATATTTATGTTTTCTCTGTATTTATGTGTAGACCAAGCTGTTTGCTCTATATCATATAAAATACTCATTTACTAATTCTGTTTTACTTCAAAGAGGAGAATGGAGAAAGATTGACAATGGATAGATCCAGCACTCACAATCTAGTGGTCAGAGGATCTTTCCTTTTGGAGTTGGTCGCACATGCTTTTATGGACACACCAAATAACGGTCTCCCCAGTAAGGTCTATAGGCCCTTGATAAGTGACTCCCGATTGGTTCTTTTTGTTGCCTGGAATCGCTCTGTAACTGAACATAAAGTCTTCTGCTTCAGTGTTTTTAGATCTTTTGTCAGATGTTACTATGGTATACTGATGTATAATTACAAGCATTTCATAAGTGTCAAAGGCTTTTATTGACAATTACATTAAGTTTATGCAAAGAGTCAATATTCGCAGTGTTGGCCTTTCTTTTTGAAGACCTCTGCAATTTGCCCTGGCATGCCGTCAATCATCTTCTGGGCCACGTCCTGACTGATGGCAGCCCATTCTTGCATAATAAATGCTTGGAGTTTGTCAGAATTTGTGTTTTTTTTTTACCCGCTTCTTGAGGATTGACCACAAGTTCTCAATGGGATTAAGGTCTGGGGAGTTTCCTGACCATGGGCCCGAAACTTTGATGTTTTGTTCCCCAAGCAACTTAATTATCACTTTTCCTTATGGCAAGGTGCTCCTCCATGCTGGAAAAGGCATTGTTCCTCACCAAACTGTTCTTGGATGGTTGGGAAGACGTTGCTCTCAGAGGATGTTTTTGTACCATCCTTGTTCATGGCTGTGCTCTTAGGAAAATTTGTGAGTGAGCCCACTCCCTTGGCTGAGAAGCAACCCCACACATGAACAGTCAGGATGTTTTAATGTTGGCCTGACACAGGACTGGTGGTAGCGCTCAACATTTCTTCTCCGGAGTAATTTTTTCTGGATGCCCTAAACAATCAGAAAGGGGATTCATCAGATAAAATTACTTTACCCCAGTCATCAGCAGTCCAACCCTTGTACCTTTTGCAGAATATCAGTCTGTGCCTGATGATTTTCCTGCAGAGAAGTGGCTTCTTTGTTGCCCTTCTTGGTACCAGGCCATCCACCAAAATTCTTCTCCTCACTGTATGGGAAGATGCACTCACACCTGCC
This sequence comes from Glandirana rugosa, assembly GCA_018402905.1. Classification (NCBI taxonomy): domain Eukaryota; kingdom Metazoa; phylum Chordata; class Amphibia; order Anura; family Ranidae; genus Glandirana; species Glandirana rugosa. Next base: position 1,427,307 of record BLSH010101080.1, on the reverse strand, counting down.
TGCTCCCATTCCTGATCAAGCTCTGCACTGGTGGCACCCCGACCCCGCAGCTGAATCAACTGTAGGAGACGGTCCTGGCACTTGCTGGATTTTCTTGGGTGCCCTGAAGCCTTCTTCACAAATGCAGTGGAAATGTTTTTTTATGGGATCAAATTCATTTTATTGGCAAAAAGGGACTTTGCAATTAATTGAAATTCTTTTGATCACTCTTCATAACATTCTGGAGTATATGCAAATTGCGATCATAAAAACCGAGGCAGCAGACTTTATGAAAATGAATATTTGTGTCATTCTCAAAACATTTGGCCATGGCCGAATAGTATCCAAAAAAGCACAGTGGCTTAGTGATTAGCACTGGGATCCTATGTTTGAATCTTGGCTAGGACACTCTCTGCATGCAGTTTGCATGTCCTCCCTCTACTTGCTTGTGTTTCCTCCAGGAACTCTGGTTTCCTCCCACACTCCAAAGAAATGCTGATAGGATAACTGGCTCCTGTCTTAACCGGTCCCACACCGCCTACCGCATATTTACGGTGGCAGTGTGGACGCTCAGCGCAAATCGCCGTAAAAAAGGCGATCTGCAGGTGACCGCTAGGGGGGCGCGCGTTCCCGCCGTACTCCTGAGGAGTGTGCCCACGGCTCGGGCGGAACCGATGTCCACCAGCGAGCCGTGGTGAGCGGCCACAGCCAAAGAATGGGGAACCGCCGATGTAAACACGGCGGTTCCCTGCTTTATCAGTGCGGGCATGGGTAATCTACTGATCCCTGTCACTGGGATCAGTTAGATCTCTTATGCCCATGGTAGCCCAGCCCCCCCACGGTTAGAACACACCCAGGGAACACAGTTAACCCCTAGCTCTCCCCCTGCAGGTTAACCCCTTCACTGCCAATGACATTTATACAGTAATCAGTGGACATTTCAATTTCTGATCGCCGAATAAATGTCATTGGTCCCAAAAAAGTGTCAAAAATGTCCGACATGTCCGCCCCAATATCGCAGTACCGCTAAAAATCGCAGATCGCCGCTGTTACTAGTAAAAAAAATTAAATCCCCAGAAATTAATTCTCATCATCCGTAAACGCGGCCACTTTTGCGCAAACCAATCAATAAACGCCGATTGCAATTTATTTTACCAAAAATATGAGGAAGAATATAAATCGGTCAAAAAAAAATGTTTTTTTATATTTTTTTTTGGGATTTGTATTTTAGCAAAAAGTAAGAAATGTGGGTTTTTTTGCAAAATTGTCGCTCTTCTTTTGTTTATAGCGGTGATCAGAAATGACGCAGAGGGGATCAAATACCACCAAAAGAAAGCTCTATTTGTGGGGAAAAAAGGATGCAAATTTAGTTTGGGTACAACGTCGCACGACTGCGCAATTGTCAGTTAAAAGGATGCAGTGGCGAATCGCAAAAAGTGCTCTGGTCAGGAAGGGGGTAAAACTTTCCGGGGCTGAAGTGATTAAAGAATGAGTTCACCATTGGAACATGTTCCACATATTCTTAGGGTGGAACATCTAACATGCTCCAGCATCTGAACCCTTTGCTGTCATGATTTGAAAACAGCAGGACCACATGGGACTCCACCCACATGGCCCCGTCATTCATTCACAGTTTCCTATAAATTAATAGACTACAAGTGCCATCAGCCATTGAGGCTGATGGCTTGTAGTTCTCAATGAACTTTGAGGGATCTTCCAGCTCTCAAGTAACTGCCTGTCTGTATGGGGGTATGGGTATAAAGCTATCCTGAGACCGATCTGCTGATCGCGGATGCAATGCTCTGCAGGCTCCTTAAAAAATAAATAAATAAATGCACATTTTTTTACCTGAAAAACATGTGCATTTATTATTTTTCTGCCAAAAGGTCAACTTAGCCTTAAGGCTGCTTTAACACTGAAGTGTTTTACAGACGCTATTTAGCTAAAAATAGCATCTGTAAAGCGCCTCAAAAGTCCCCCCCAATCCACCCCAATGTGAAAGCCCTGAGTGCTTTCACACTGGGGCGGTGCGCTAGCAGGACGTTACAAAAAGTCCTGCAAGCAGCATCTTTGGGGCGGTGAGGGGAGCGGTAATATACCGCTCCTCTACCGCCCCTGCCATTGAAATGAATGGCAAGCGCTTCCGAAGCGGCTGCACACCGCCTCGGTAGCGCTGAGCGCCTGCACTTTTAACCCCTTTTTAATCCCTTGTGGGGGGTTAAAAGCGCGGCGCTCCCGCCCGCATAGCGGAGCCCTCTTGCTGGTAAAACTCCGGTAGTTGGGGTGGTAGAGGAGCGGTAAAGATGCTGCTTGCAGGACTTTTTGTAACGCCCTGCTAGCGCACCTCCCCAGTGTGAAAGCACTCAGGGCTTTCACATTGGGGTGGATTGGGGGGGACTTTTGAGGCGCTTTACAGACGCTATTTTTAGCTAAATCGAGTCTGTAAAATGCTTCAGTGTGAAAGCAGCCTAAGAGATATAGAAGTTTAGATTCGGTGCCACATGTGGCTAATTCAAGCACCTAAAGTATAATTGTGCCACATCCTATATGTATATAAATATTGGAAGTTATGAAAGATGATGGACTTTAGAGGCACATAGATATATATATATATATATATATATATATATATATATATATATATATATATATATAAAATATTATTTTTTATTAGGTCTTAGTTATAAAAACATTGGGCTTGAAATGTATCAAAATAAGACATAGACACTAAAACTACATAAGTTGAACAAGCAGTTTAATCAGCACCACTATACAATAATGGGACATAGTATGATAGGCATATTATATAGTATTGATAACCATACGTGATTAATAATCCTTCTGTGGTTGGGGTGCCCTTGTGCAAACTAGCTCAGCTCGACATGTTTCGCAATCTCCAATCGCTTCTTTGGGAGCTTAATATTGCTTATTATGATACAAGAGATATATAATAATATATATATAAAACATATGTTTAAAAATTACTGTAGAACTACATTTGTAACAACAACATTCCATTGCTTTGAGTATGACCACACACTTACTTGTATGCAAGGTAGGCTGTGAAGGACTCTGACCGGGAGACCCCAGTGGTGGAACCCCACCTAGTGGCTCATCTGTCACATATGGGGGCACATAGATGAAACTACAAACATCAAAGGTTGAGATTATAAATGAACTAGTCACAAAATATATCATAGGAGTAGCAATATAGAAGGAATGTATTATGAAGGGTGGTAAAAGTAATCTCACCAAGCGAAACCGTAGTATGCTTACTTGGATTGTGTTGTAAAATAAGGTAGTCCTCCAAAAACACCCAGGTTTAGAGTTAAGCTTAGACTCAGTGATACATGGTCCCAGGTAAAACACCAAACGGTGTTATGTCCCTTTTGGTCCCTTATGTGTTTCTTGCTTGTTGCTACAGTGGGCTGTGTGCTCCCCCTGGTTCCACTGGAGGTGCTCTCTCTGGGGCACCCCCATGGTTCAGTCACACGTGTGGGCGCCCGGGCTGTTTAGCAGTTCCCTTGCACACCCTGGATATAATTATCCGGGGATGGTGGTAAGGGATCGGTTCATGGAAAGCGGGCGTGTTTATCACCCCCATTGTCCACTGTGAGAGCCTATGGCTGATGAGCACTAAGATCTGCTCAGCCGAGCGGTGATTCAGTACTTCCGTCTTAGCCACATGCGCACATGTAGTGTGATGGTGGCTGGGCTGAGTGACATCAAACGCCTCCGGCGCGTGATCTCGGTCGAGGCACATTTAATCCCATCAACAGGATAGTTTAGCAGGCGCTGCTCTGTAAAACAGGTGGAATGCGATTTGATCCCCAGGACTCGGTTCATGGACCTCCAGTATACACCCATCCTTTGGTGACAGGTACAAACCATTTTTATTTTTTTAGTACAACGGCTAATGTTGTCCATGCCGGGTGTCGTACATGTAGCAATGATATATGCTTATCTTAGGTGCTTGCGCTACAGCAATACACATGGTCTACCCATGTTATAAGAAACAATATTTTTACACTAGCAGGCTCGTTATTGAACAATCTGCATATGCAAATGACTAAACTCCCCCTCCCGTTTGGTGTTTTACCTGAGACTATTTATTTGTCCCCCCCAACGTGACGTAACGCGTAGGCGGAAGTGACCGGACGAACGTTATTGGAGGCAGAGTAAGAGGCACTAGCTGCCATCTTTGTATATCCATTGCTATACGGTTTTTATCTTTAATGTAGGCAGGCATTTGGCTAAAATAAACCACATAGTTGATTTTAACTTACTGCACTATGGGAGTTCTTTATTCTTATCTCCACCGGGTTCCCACCTAAATGAGTATTACACTGATGGAAGTTGACCGCTCGGAATAGGGAGAAATAAGAAGGACGGGTCTTAAAGGAGAAGGCACCGTAACATAACAAGGAGCAGTTATACATAGGCGATTGCCCTATGGGCTGGAGGTGAGAGTTTTGGGAGCACGGGACGGGGATTTTGTCACGTTCCCATCAGTCCTTTTGGTGGAGTGCTGAAGACTCTCTCCAAAAACTGGCTGGGATCATACGAGTGGACCACCTCAGTTTGTTTGGAAAATATTTTTGCACGTATTGCACTTTACACGTTTGATCACAGAGACTTTTATGTTCATGGTGTACCCAGTATCACCCACAGGACCACTCTGGGGATACCAGTAGCGGTCCCACTATTTAGTTTTTTCACATATTGCATATTACACGTATGTTCATTCACATATTTGTTTTTATTAGAAGTATTGCAACTTTGATTTTAATTGCCTATTTGCACGTTGTTATTTGATATTTACACTGGAAGGATTATATTCCTGAGGCTGCGCAGTATCATTTTCTAAGTGTAGCTTCAGCCAAAATAATATTTTTTACGTTTCTTGGATAGGTTAACACCCCTGTAATGTTTGTTTTGCTGTCTAGGTTTCTGTTCAGAAGATTTCACCTCACTTCCTGTCCCAATAATAATTTCATTTTGAAAATTTTGGGCTGTTGTGGAAACAAGGATTGGTGATAAAGTATCAGTGGAGACACCTTTTTTTTTTTTGAAAATTTCTTTTTATTGAAAAGCTTTTTACTTTTGGTTACAAAACAAAGCCTATTGGGCATACCCAGGCTTAAACACAAAAGCAAAAACATACTGATAACAATGAATGTGCTCATAACCACCCAACACCCTGTAATAAACAGTCTTACAAATAAGTAGGAAACAGATAGCGGTTTCATGCAAACCATGCTATAAAGACACCCGACGGGGTCAAGGGAGAAACTCGATCATACAGGTACTTAACATTAGATCACTGAACTCTATCTAGCATATCTAAACAAAATTCACTGGGATGCATTGGATGACTCAGATTCCAGCCATATATGCCAGACCTTTTCAAATTTAGACAGGCACCCCCTAGACGCATATGTAGCTTTATATAGAGGGACTATGGAGTTGATTAAAGATTTCCAATAGTTAAGTGATGGGGCCAGCGCCTGCTTCCACCGCAGGAGTATGGCTTTCCTAGCATAGAAGAGGAGCAGTCCAATAAGGGTTCTAGTTGCTCGACGATGTGCTAAATCACCCACCAGGCCCAACAGGCAGACCTCAACCTTTGTGGGAATCTGAATCGTAGTGAGGGATTTGATAAATGCAATGATCTCACCCCAGAAACTATGATTTGCAGGACACGTCCAGAACATGTGGATGAAGTCAGGCTCAGCACACCCACATTTCCAGCAAACCATGAGAGAGTTAGGATAAATTTTGGATAGTCTGAGCGGCGTCATATACACATAAAGTTGTGATTTGACTCCCCTATAAAAGCTGTTTTTTCAGAGACTCATTGGACCTCACAAAAGCCGCCTCCAATACCACAGCCGCGTTGGAGTCATCTGCCATTGCCCAGTTGTGGGCATGATTGAGCAGAGCCGCAAAAAAAATATTTATGGAGATCTGGGCACGCCAGGCCTCCCTCCAACCAAGAGCATTTTAGAATGGCCTTGCTCAGTCTGGGAGATTTGGCCCTCCATAGAAAGGGGAAGATAATTGAGTCAAATTGGCGAAAGAATGACTTTGGGATCCATACTGGGGTGTGTCTCAGGGTGTACAAAAAAACGGAGAGAATCTTCATCTTCACCAAATTGATTCTCCCTATAAGGGAGAGGGGAAGATTATCCCAGGCACTAATTTGCTGTTTAAGTTGTGAGAGCAAAGGAAGAAGGTTTAAGGAGATAAAGTCTGAGATCCTGGGAGAGACGGTAATCCATAGATAGCGAATGGAAGACACCCATTGAAGGGGTACCGAGGGCACCGTCTGTCCCAGTGTCCGTCGGTATAGGGGCAGAATCTGGGATTTACTCCAGTTCACTCTCAGACCAGACTGTGCTGAGAAATTGGAGATAATGTCCAAAGCCGCTGACAGCGAGGGTCCCGAGTCACCGAGAAACAGCAGGAGATCGTCTGCATACAGAGCCAGCTTTTCGGTAATTGATCCCACTCTAATGCCCTCCACTGCCTCCGACCTCCTCAAAGCCACGGCCAAAGGTTCCATGGCCAGGGCAAACAGGAATGGGGACAGCGGACAACCATGTCTGGTACCCCTCTCAATTGAGAAAGTAGCAGAAAGGCGACCACCCAATTTGACCTGCGTAGTTGGAGATCTGTAGAGTATAGAAATCCACTTGCGGAAGGCGGGGCCAAAACCAAATGCTTCCAGGACTGCCTGCATAAATTCCCATGTCACCATATCGAATGCCTTTTCTATATCAAAAGCGACTATTATACGTGACTGGGAGGGGGAGGAGGGGGGAAGCTGTAAATGGGTGAAAACTCGTCTTAGATTAATGTCAGTAGATTTGCCAGGCATAAAGCCTGTTTGATCTATATTTATTAGGCCAGGGAGAACACCCACCAGTCTGTTAGCCAGGACCGTAGCCAAAATTTTCAAGTCACAGTTAAGTAGGGAAATGGGACGGTAGGAGGCGCATTGTCTAGGGTCTTTGCCAGGCTTTGGGAGCAGGATAATAGAGCATTGTACATTGAGGGGGGTAAGGACTCTGAATCAAAGCAATGAGCGTAGAGCTTTTGCAGTCTGGGGGCCTGTTAGCGTATTGCCTATACCAGTCTCCCAGGAGCCCATCCGGGTCAGGAGTCTTCTAGGGAGGCAGGGATGCAAGGGCCAACTCCACCACCTGAACAGAGATTGGTGCATTCAACCCCCTCACCTCCTCCTCCAACAGCTGCGGTAGGGATAATCTGTGCAGTTCAGATAGAATACCCACCGGGGGGGGATATTGTGGTTTCCGATATAGTCCCCCAAAGAAAGTACCACACTCTTGAAGTATGGCCTCTGGGGTGTCTATACATTCACCATCCTCAGACAGCAGCCCGGAGACCAGTCTGATAATGGGGCTCTGCCACCAAGTTGGCCAAGAGGCGGCCATTCTTATCCCCTGCCTCGAACAATCTACCCGCCAACGATCTGGCATCGGAATGAGCAAGGGAGGTGAGATGAAGGGTCTGTTCTCTTCTAGCCTGGGCCAAGTGTAAAAAACTATCTTGGGAGGGATGCTCAGCAAAAGTCGTGGAGGCGTCCGCCTCCTGCGACTCTAGCCGAGTTGTGGTGGCATTACGATCAACCCGTACAGCTTTAATAGCCGCAATATAATCACCTCTAATTGTGGCCTTAAAGGCATCCCAAACTATCCCCGGTGAGGAGGAGTCTTCATTAATCGACCAATAAAAAGGTATATCTGCGGAGTAATTAATTCGGACACCCTCTCATCCTGGATCCATCTGGGCGCCAGTCTCCAAGTTCCGGAGTCTCTCCACTCCCCCACATGGAGACTTAGCTCCAGGGGAGAGTGGTCCGAGAGTCCTGCTGGAAGGTATGAGGCCCCGGACAGTTTAGTTAAGACTTGAGTGTTACCAAAGGCAAGGTCTATTCTGGAACCTGACCTATGCGTGGATGATATACAGGAGAACGCTCTGACTTCAGCATGTTTCCAACACCACAACTCCTCGAGACGAAAGGTGTCAACCCATCCCTTCAGATCTACAGAGGCCGTACGCGAGGAATTGGAAGAATCTAAGGTTGCGTCTAGGACTGCATTAAAGTCTCCAGCTATAATAACATGGGCAGGTAGCAGCGGGGCTAGTTTTTCGTAAATAGTGTATAAAATACTAACCTCCGCAGGCGGAGGCAAATATACATTCACCAGGGCCCACCTAAGGGAGTAGAATTCGATCAGGAGAATGATAAATCTCCCCCCAGGATCAGAGTCAATTTTGAGGACTTTGCAAGGAAGGGATTTGTTGATAAGGATTGAAACCCCCCTGGAGTAGGAAGAGTATGTGACGTGGAAGGCCTGCCTCACCCAGAGCCTACGCAGGGCCAGGATGCGGGAGCCAGTGAGATGTGTCTCCTGTAAGAAAAGTATGTGAGGTTTATGCGAAGTTAAGTACTTAAACACTAGGGACCGTTTGAATTTATCATTGAGGCCCCACACATTCCAAGAGACCAATTTAACCTTAGAGAGAGCCATTAATACAAGGTCGCATAACTATAACCTGAGAAATTAGCATTCCCCCTGGGCCCCCAATGAATGAAGACAGGACATAGCATGGTAAGCATACCCTGAAACCATTCATATAGAGAGGCATGAGCACACTGATAAAACAGAACACAGAGAACATAATTGCAAAACCCCTAACTAACCAGATCCCCAACATAACTAGGCTAGTAGCTTTCAGTCCCGAAACAACAAACCAAACCAGAGTGAAGAACCACCTCCTGTTGCTCCCGACGGAAAACCTCCAGAGTGCTAAATCACACTGGAGACCAAAGTCACTTCTTGGAAGGTGAAGCGCAGGGGAGAACTGAGACAAACTTCTTTCCACTGCTGGCGGGAGGACCAAATGTAGCTTAATGTTCTAGTCATCCAAGCAGCTCCGTCATGAAAGGATGGATAGCATAGGAAAAAAGAAAATTTAGAACTCAGAACTTTGGTTATCTTCAGGGGAAAGTACTGTGATATTATCAATGGAAGGATTATTTCAGGGTATTTAGCCAGTCATCCGCTTCCGAAGGTGTATCAAAGAAGCGGGCTGACCCATTGTGCGGGACCCTAAGGCGGCTAGGGTATAACATGCTGTAATTGATGCCTTTTCACGGAAACGCCGCCAGACATCATTGAACGTCTTCTTCTTGTGCTGCAAATCCGCTGAGAAGTCCGGGAAGAGCATAATAGTAGAGCTGCCATGCTTGAGAGCAGGATGCTTACGTGCTTCAGAAAGAATTTTATCCCGGTCCCTGAAGTTAAGAAGCAAACCAAAAAGGGTCACGGATTAGCCCCAGGTATTGCTCTGCCCGTGGGCACCCGGTGGGCGCACTCTACCACGTAGGTTGGTGGGAGATCTGTGAGGCCCAGTAGATCTTTAAAAAAGCTTTCAGCAAAAAGTGCAGGCTGGTCTCCCTCCTCACCCTCAGGGAGGCCCAGAACCCTGACGTTATTACGTCTGGCCCTATTTTCAGCATCATCTGATTTAGAAACAAGCAATTGGACGGTACGTTGTAATTCCACAATAGTGTTTGTGTGGGAGGCCGTAAGATCTTTAGTGGCAGAGATCCTGGCTTCGGATTCTGACAGCCTGCCTCTAATTTTGTCCAGATCATTTCTTATGAGTGTACACTCCTCAGCCAAATGGTCAATTTTAACCAGCATAGCAGAGCTACTTTGCTCAATAGCAGCAAGGATAACTGCAGTACTGTCCTGAGATGGGGGAGAGGGAGTGGGATCCCCAGAGGAAGGTCCAGGCTCCATAGATAGTTCGGTCAGTAATGCCTGTAATTTACCCACTAGCGAGGCCTTGGGAAGCGACGCAGGGGATGGAGAAGAATGGGCAGGTGTACAGGGTTTCTTTGCCTTGCTCTTGGAGCCTATGGGGCAGAATGTCCAGGATATAGCAGACTAAAATTAGAAGAGGGGAGCACACCCACAACAAGCTGAAGGAAAACGCTGAGGCCACTGCAGATTTGGCGTGGTGAACGCTGAACACTATAGGCCAGGACAGCAGGACCAGCCAAACCAGCGAGGGGGAATGAGGTAGGCAAACAGGTTCCCACGAAGCAGAAGATATTCTACAGTCCTGAAGAGAAAGGGATCTCACCGCGTCCACTTGAGTCGATCCCACCAGGATCCAGACCGGGAGCTCAGGTCCCACAGCCGTAGCAGGCAAGGCAGCACTCCGTGCCGTGGTCAGCACTCAGATCCAGAGAGGCTGTGGCAGCAGGGGGTTAATAGCAGCCTCATGGGCAGTATGGCCATTCTGTCAGCTCCTTCTCCCTCCACCTGCAGACACCACCAGCCCAGGGCCACTAGTCTCCCCTACAGCACAGATCCCCAGGCTCAGGTCCCTCAGGCACACAGGAGATATATCTAGCAAGAGGCCTGTAGTCCCAAGGAACCGTTCGATCGTGGCCGCTCCTGCCGCCGTCAAAATTGAGGCCGCGGCTTCAAACCCAAAAAGCAGGCCTGGCTTCAAAATAATCCCCCAGATCCGTGCACAAGGTGTATTAGGAGCTGTACCCAGCAGATGGTACCTGACAAGCCCTAAGATTTCCCTTCCTAGGGGTCGATTTCCTTTCACTTCCTGTTGTCTCCTTCCATTTGTAAGTAGGAGTCGTTCATAAGTCAGATGTTTGTAACTAGGGGACCGCCTGTAATATGCCTATCATACTATGTCCTTTATTGTATAGTGGTGGGGATTAGACTGCCTGTTTAACTTATGTAGTTTTAGGCTAGGTTCACACAGGGGCAATCAGACTTCAGGGCAACTTTGCTAGGTGATTTCAGAGTGACTTTCAGGGCGACTTCAGATGACTTCAGGCGACTTACAACACCACTTATGCTAGGCGACTTTGCCTGTGGCCAATCAGAGAAGGGAGGGAGGGGCCTGCACCAAAATAAATTTTATTCTTTACACTGACAAAGTCACTTGCATTAAGATGGGGGCTCTGACTTGGAGGCGACTTCCATTGAATTCTATGGGCACAAGTCGGATAGAAGTCGCCTCCAAGTAGTACAGGAATCTCTTCTGAAGTCGCCTTGAAGTCGGAGCAACTTCAGTAGCGTACATAAAGACGGCTCCCATTCACTTCAATGGGATTTCTTATGTCAAGCGACCTGGGCGACTTGAGGCGACTCAAGTTGGATCGCAAGTCGCCCCTCGGTGAACCGGGCCTCAGTGTCTATGTCTTACTTTGATACATTTCAAGCCCAATGTTTTTAAAACTAAGACCTAATAAAAATTTTCTTTTTTATATATATCTATGCGCCTCTAAAGTCCATCAGTTTTCATAACTTCCAATATCTAAATAGTAGGTAATGCGTAAATTGAGTTATACTGTAAATACCTGCAATACCTGTAATAAATAGCAGACCCACTCTGTGTTTTCCGTGCCAGTATAGTCACACCATGGTTGGGTCATAGCGTAGATTATTTTTAAATATTAGAAAAACTGTATGCAGCGGTATGCTATTAATATACTTCTTTATTCCGTTTTTAGATATCTTTTTATTGCTGCTCACAGAAAGATGTGATTAGTACGTAAAGATATGCTTGCAGTTGTAGGCTAATTTCAAGCTATTTGTTTATGGGCTATACCCTCTTGCACGTGACTTCAAAAAGAAACCTCATTATTGCGCTCTAATAATCTATTATTGCATTGCATTAGCAGGCAGCTCATCAATGTGATTAGAACTACACAGGAAAGACCAGGCTGTTTTAGCAACCTTCAAGAAAAGATGTGCTGTGAAATACTACATAGGTTGCCAATGCAGTGATATTCATTTGAAAATACTCTTTGCCTGGCTGTTTTGAACTAAACACTTTAATACATTCTGGATCACTGACCTGGAACCATTAAGGAGACCAGGATATCTGACTTTTCTGTGACCTCCTTAGCTGCAGGCTCATTCCAGGTCAGTGACTCAAAAAGTATTGAGTAGAAGGTACATCCAGGAAATTAGCATTTTCAGAAGAAGGTCACTAATGGCAGCCTCCATAGGCATTATAAACATTCTTACATGCATAAGATGTGCATTGATTACGTAGTTTCATGGTGTCATTTGTTGCCCTGTTTACACAGCCTATAGTAGAGTAAATCTTCACATTCCCGCTAAGAGTTTCTGTTTGGTTTAACCACTTGCTTACTGAGCACTTAAACCCCCCTGCTGCCCAGACCAATTTTAAGTTTCAGCACATTTTGAATGACAATTGCACGGTCGTGCGACGTTGTGCCCAAACAAAATTTATATAATTTTTTTTACCACAAATAGAGCATTCTTTTGGTGGTATTTGATCACCTCTGCGGTTTTTATTTTTTGCACTATAAACAAAGAGCGATGATTTGGAAAAAAGGAACAATATTTTTTAGTTTTTGCTATAATACTAATCCAAAAAAAATATATAAAAAAAAAGATTCATTGGCTTCGGCCGATATATATTCTTCTACATATTTTTGTTTAAAAAAATCGCAATCGGCGTATATTGATTGGTTTGTGCAAAAGTTATTGTGTCTACAAACTTTGAGAATTGATTTATAGCATTTTTTTTTAATAGTAATGGCGGCGATCTGCGATTTTTATCGGGACTGCAATATTGCAGTGGACATGTCGGACATTTTTTACACTTTTTTGGGACCAATGACATTTATACAGCGATCAGAAATGTAAATGTCCACTGATTACTGTATAAATGTCATTGGCAGGGAAGGGGTTAATACTAAGGGGGCAGTGAAGGGGTTAACTGTGTTCCCTGTATGTGTTCTAACTGTGAGGGGGCAGGGCTGGCAGGGACATAACAGATCTAACTACTCCCAGTGACTGAGTTCAGTAGATCTGTTATGTCCCCTCTCACAGAACGGAGAACCGGCGTGTTTACATCAGCAGTTCCCCGTTCTGCAGCTCTAAGAGCCGATAGCGGGTCATGAGCGGACATCGAGTCCGTTTGACCAGCGGGCACGCCCACACTGCGTGCAGCGGGCGCGCAAGCCTGAGTGCATGCCGGGAGCGTGAAAATGGGCGGACGTCCATGGACGTCCCCCCCAGCAATTGAGATCCACGCTGTAGCCGTCTTTCGGCTATAGCGTGGATCTCTACTGGTTAAACATGAGCCATGTGACATGGCACTGCACAGAATCATGTATGACCTCTGTCCACAGTCTGAGAACTGGCACTTCCTGTGAAGAAACAATATATCCCACAATCCCTGGGTCTCTTTTTCTAGTGCTGTGCAGGGGAAAGCTAAACATTAGATCTGACACTGACACAAATAGAGCAATTAAAGCAGAACTAAAGTGTTCTCAGCACTACAAACTGAAAACACTATTTAGTTCATTTTTGACATTCAAAGCAAACGCACCCTCCATCCATGTTTCCATGCTATATTTTGTTGAGAAATCACTTTGAAAAACACACCCCTATCGCTTCTAGCTGTGGCCATCTTGTATTTTTAGCATATTGGGGATGTTGTGTCCCTATGGCTCTTTAGCTCATATGTAAATAACGCTGTAATATATTTTGTGGTTGTTTGAGATTTTCTTTGATATCACCTTAAAATTTCCATTTTGTCTCCTCAGTGCATCCACATCCCAGTGTTAAATGTGCCTAGTATTTTAAAGGAATGAGCTGAAATGGTCCGGATTGTACCCCAATCATGACTTAAACCGGAGCTCCACCCACAAGGGGAAGCTCCGCTTGTCTGCCTACTCCCCCCCCCCCCTCCGCTGCCACATTTGGCACCTTTTGGGGGGAGCGGGTACCTCGTTTTGACAGGTGCCCGCTCCCACTTCTGGCTTAGTTTGCTGTGGCGAACTGAGCCGCAGTTTCGCCCCCCACAGCTGGCCCATTCACAATGCGCAGCGCAATTCGCTCATGCGCAGTTGGGAACCAGCTGTAAAGCTGCAAGGCTTCACTGCCGGTTTCCTTAGCCAAGATGCCGGCACCAGCAGCCGATTCAAGAATTGGCTCGGGTGAGGACACCACTGGGTGCCTGGACAGGTAAGTGTCCTAATATTAAAAGTCAGCAGCTACAATATCTGTAGCTGCTGACTTTTAATTTTTTTTTTTGGGGGGGGGCAGAATACTTTAAGGGCAAATGATTCATGTAGCATTTACTTCCTGACATCCATCTGCCCCTAGCACCGACAAGCAGGCAGGGGGCTCAGCTGAAAAAGCCCCTCCTCCCCTGCTCCAGATGAAAGAAAAAAAATGCCCCTGGAACCCCTGGGATGTATGACGTCATTTTGGCCTAGGCCACAAATCAGGAAACAACTGAAAAATTGTAAAAAAAAGTTTAAAACAAGTAAATATAATATATCTTCCTATCTATTTACTAATGCTAGCAGCATAATGATTAAAAATAGGCAATGTTGATTGAGATAATTTAGTTCTGCTTATAAGTAGAAGCAAACTTCCATGCATGAATTTTACCTATAGATAAGCGTATAATGAGGCTTACCTATAGGTACTGTAAATATCAACGTGCACTGTTTAGGAGATATGTACTTTAGATGCAGCCGGTGAGGACATCCGTGCCGTTCCTTCAGAGTCATGTGCCATAAACGGCGGTTCCTGGGAGTGACGTTATCGCGGCTCCAGACACTCACACAGCCGGAGTCCTTGAACCCGCAAGGAAGACAGGTGAAGATGAAAGGACCTCCAGTAATGACCGTGCCGCTGGAGGGCTTTGTTCTAAGGTAAGTTTCACATAATGTGCTAGTATGCGATGCATACTAGCATATTATGGCATTGCCTTGCAAGTTAAAAAAAAAATCCAGCGTTTTATTACCGCTTTAACAGAGGGATCACAATTCAGTCTTTTATTAGCACTCCCACATTTGTGATGCAACACAGAGAAATGGTGAGGCATGGATTAGCTCTAGCTTAACCTAACCCTAGCCTAACCCTAACCCCCACCAACACCTTACCTAGCTAAACCCTAGCCTGACCATATCTTAACCCTAACCCAAGCTTTATCCTAACCATCGCCAAACCCTAACCCTTGCTAAAACCCTAGCTTAACCCTAACCCCCTAACCCCTACCAAACCCTAATCCTAGCCAAAACCTATACCTATACAAACCCTAACCCCTGCCAAAACCTAACACTAGCCTAACCCTAGCCCAAGCTTAACCCTAACCCTAGCCTAAATCGAACCCCCTAAACCCTGGCCAAACCAAAACCCTAGCTTGACCCTAACTCTAGCTCAACCCTAACCTAAACCTAACCCCCACCAACACCTTACCCTAGCCAAACCCTAACCTAAACCTAATCCCTGCCAAACCCTAACATTAGCCCCAGCTTATCCCTAACCCTAGCCTAACCCTAGTCCTAGCATAACATAAACACTAGCCTAATCCTAAACACTGCCAAACCCTAACCCTAGCCTCACCCTAGCCCTAGCTTAACTCTAACCTCCTCCAAGCACTAACCCTAGTCGGACCCTAACCCCCACCAAAACCTAACATTAGCCAAAGTCTAACCCTAGCCAAACCCTAACCCTAGCTGAACCCTAAACCCCACCAAACTCTAACCCTACCCAAACCCTAACTTAACCCTAATCCCTGCCAATCCCTAACCTTAGCCTAACACTAGCCCCAGCTTAACCATGTTGAACTTCCAGTGACCAGTATGAGAGAGTGAGAGAGACACCAAATTTAACTCACCTGCTTCCCATTCACACCTGAGACCTTGTAACACTAATGAGTCACATGACACTGGGGAGGGAAAATGGCTAATTGGGCGCAATTTGGACATTTTCACTTAGGGGTGTACTCACTTTTGTTGCCAGCGGTTTAGACATTAATGGCTATGTGTTATTTTGAGAGGAAAGCAAATTGACACTGTTATACAAGCTGTACACTCACTACTTTACATTGTAGCAAAGCTTCATTACTTCAGTGTTGTAAATAAAATATTTACAAAAATGTGAGTGGTGTACTCACTTTTGTGGGATACTGTATATATATATATATATATATATATATATATGTGTGTATACTGTATATACAGTACAATACATATACCTTTAAAGCTCATGCAAATAGCTAAATACACTGTTGAAATACAGTATATGTACAGGGCTGTTTTACCTGCCAAAGGATTTTAATGCTATCCAGACAGGTTACCTAGCTTTCTCAGACAGCAAAGTTGACCTTGTGACCTGACTATTCTTTTTTGCTGGTAAAGTGCAAGTAAACCTTAACAATGAGCTTCTCATTTGCTCATTCTTTGATCTGATACATTGAAAGAGCTTTGTTATATCGGCTCTTTGAAAAAATGCAAAAAATACCTGATAATCTTGTCGTAAATTCAGAGCATTCCTGGATCATGAGTACACGTTATGAGTAGAGTTGAGCGAACTTCTAGAAGTCCGGGTTCTGCTGGTTCGGCCGAACTTTGGGGCAAAGTCCGGGTTCGGGTCCGGACAGAACCCAAACTTTGTCCCGGACCCCGAACCCCATTGAAATCAATGGGGACACAGACTTTTAGGCACAAAAATGGCTGTAAAATAGTCCTGGAAAGTCCTAGAGGTCTGCAAAAGGAAGGAAATGGGGGTAAGGGTGGGACAAGTGACCTACAAAGAAATGGGGACAGGAAAATAACTTTAAATATTTTTGAAAAAATAAAAACATAAAAAAAGCAAAATTGGAGGTGAATTTGGATGTGGATCATCTTCAAACTGGGTCTGAAAAGTATTAATTAACGGTAGAAGCCATATAACTGTTCTAAAATCATCTTCAAATTGACAAAAAAGGTTTTCCCTCAAGACAATTTGGGATTTTCAGGGCACAGATAATGGATTCGGATTTGTATAAAAATAAATTTAGTTTATTACAATATTTCAGCGTAGAAAAAATTTTCCTATGGATTTAAATTCATACTAATACCCTAGGTCAACCTTGGTGAACTAGAGGGTATCATGTCCTCTATTAACCTTTGTTGACCTAGTGGTATTGGATATATTGCTTGAACAATCTGTATAGATGATAATATGAAGTTTTGCCTACAGGCTCTGTTTGATACCCTATATGTGCTGCACTCTCTCCCCCCACAGCTCAGCCATGTCTTCATGCGGGCGGGCCGGTAGTTGCCCAGTGCTCCCACCCGACGCACAAAGGCCCACTCTCGGATTGGGGGGAATCCTCCCTGTCTGGGGTGGGCAGCATTTGCTTGGTCAGGATGAACGGGCATTGTGCCCTGACCTCTCTGACCACTTTGATGCGTCGGTGGGGGAGATGTGCGGGACCGGTCTTCACCCCCCCCCCCCGGGGGGATGTGGTGGTGGGTGGGTGGTTCGGCCGCGCACACCTCCCTCGGGGACTCCTTGGGATCTGAGGGCGCCTATCTCCGGGAATACTTTTAATGCCATGAAGAAATGCGCCCTTCTTCGGCCTACACTGCAGTATACCGCAGCGGGTGTAGCCGCAGTATGAAGACTCGGCCTTTACCGCAGTCTAAACCGCGATCTTTCGGCGTCTAAGTTCTAACATATATGTAACATTTTAACGCGGTAGAACACCCGTATTAGGTCAGACTGAAGAGGTACCCTTTCCTCGTATTTCCTCTAATATGAACCTCTCTCTAGACCCTCCACTTGGGTAAAGAAGTACCGTAATTTTCATAAGGGCCTCTATCCGCGGGAGTCTAGGGTTCCTCAGGGGCTCCCTCCACACGCGCCGGCTTGGTGGGTG
>BLSH010101080.1:1383819-1404639 GCA_018402905.1 Glandirana rugosa | reverse complement strand
CTCCCCCCCAGGTTAACCCCTTCACTGCCAATGACATTTATACAGTAATCAGTGGACATTTAAATTTCTGATCGCTGAATAAATGTCATTGGTCCCAAAAAAGTGTAAAAAATGTCAGACATGTCCGCCCCAATATCGCATTACCGCTAAAAATCGCAGATCGCCGCCATTACTAGTAAAAAATAAAAAAAAAATAAAAACCCCAGAAATGAATTCTCACCATCCGTAAACGAGGCCACTTTTGCGCAAACCAATCAATAAACGCAGATTGCAATTTTTTTTATTGCAAATATGAGGAAGAATATAAATCGGCCAAAAACGGTGAAAAAAAATGTTTTTTTATATTTTAGCAAAAAGTAAGAAATTTGGGTTTTTTTGCAAAATGGTTGCTCTTCTTTTGTTTATAGCGGCGATAAGAAATGACGCAGAGGCGATCAAATACCACCAAAAGAAAGCTCTATTTGTGGGGAAAAAAAGGGCGCAAATTTTGTTTGAGTGCAACGTTGCACGACCGCGCAATTGTCAGTTAAAGCAACGCAGCGCCGAATCGCAAAAAGTGCTCTGGTCCTAAAGCTGCAAAACCTTCCAGTTGGTAAGTGGTTAAATGAAACCGGGAATAACTGAACATCTGTTCTGCAAACATCTTTAAAGTCTGTGTGTCACTTTAAATGAAACCGGGAATAACTGAACATCTGTTCTTCACACATCTGCAAAGTCTGTGTGTCACTTTAAAAATAGCCGCTAATAACTGAACATCTGTTCTTCACACATTTGCAAAGTCTGTGTGTCACTTTAAAAATAGCCACTAATAACTGAACATCTGTTCTTCACACATATGCAAAGTCTGTGTGAAACTACAGCATAGAGAAGAACAGGTATATGGTTTCGCTCTGCTAGAGTTTTAAACCCAGTTTGCAGATGTTTGCAGAACAGTGATATGATATCACTGTTCTTCAAACATCTGGAAACTGTGTGTGAAGAGCGAAACCATATGCCTGTTCTTCTCTATGCTGTAGTTTCACACACAGATTGCACATGTTTGAAGAACAGTGATATCATATCACTGTTCTTCAAACATCTGCAAACTGTGTGAATAGCGAAACCATATGCCTGTTCTTCTCTATGCTGTAGTTTCACACACAGATTCCAGATGTTCACAGAACAGGTATATGGTTCTTACCGGTTTTAGGTAAAGTGTTCTAAACTGTTTCCAGATGTTTGAAGAACAGGTGTATGGTTCCTCCCGGGTTTAGGTAAAGTGTTCTAAACAGTTTACAGATGTGTGCAGAACAGATGTTCACTTATTCCCGGTTATATTTAAAGTGACACACAGACTTTAAAGATGTTTGCAGAACAGATGTTAACTTATTCCCGGTTATATTTAAAGTGACACACAGACTTTAAAGATGTTTGTAGAACAGATGTTCACTTACTCCCGGTTTAATTTAAAGTGACACACACATTTTCCAGATGTTTTCAGAACAGTGATATGGGTTCTCCTGGCTAATTTATACTTTTTTGACACAGTTTGAAGATGATTTTAGAACAGTTATATGGCTTCTACCGTTAATTAATACTTTTCAGACCCAGTTTGAAGATGATCCACATTCACCTCCATTTTTTATTTTTTTAAAAATATTTAAAGTTATTTCCCTGTCCCCATTTCTTTGTAGGGCACTTGTCCCACCCTTACCCCCATTGTCCGTCCTTTTGCAGACCTCTAGGACCTTCCAGGACTTTTTTTACAGCCATTTTCAGAACTTTTAATAAAATTACCAGAACCCCGGACCCGAACCCGGACTTTTTTTGAAAAGTCCGGGTCCGGGTGCTGGACACCCCAAAGTTTGGCACGGACCTGAACTTTACAGTCCGGGTTCGTTCAACTCTAGTTATGAGTGCATGTTATCACAAAGAACCCCCCTGGTTCCTATCTTTTTTATCAAAATTATTAGCTTTCATGTTGTACAGACCTGAGTGTGGGAGTAGTTGAGTGGTTCAGCAAAAAACAGTTGGTCAGAGCTGACACCACTCAGTGCATAAAAATGCTGTGTGTTGTCAGCCCACAACAGGACTGCACGCATTTCTGGAAGATCAGCAGGAATTTTTCTGCACCTGCAGGGTCTTTACAAAGCAAGATAAATGTTCATATATTGCAGACATAGACTGTATATGTATATATATATATATATTTTTTTTTTTTTTTGCATGGATGAGTGAGTTTGGGGTGGAGGAACATGCCTGGAGTCCTGACCTCAACCCCACAGAACCCCTTTGGGATGAATTAGAGCAGAGACTGCCAGTCGGGCTTTCTCATCCAACATCAGTGCCTGACCTCACAAATGTGCTTCTGGAAGAATGGTCAAACATTCCCATAGACACTCCTAAACCTTGTGGACAGCCTTCCCAGAAGAGTAGAAGCTGTTATAGCTGCAAGGGGTGGGCCAACTAAATATTGAACCCTACGGACTAAGATTGGGATGCCATTAAAGTTCAAGTGTGCATAAAGGCAGGTGTCCCAATACTTTTGACAATATAGTGTATACATGCTAGGGCCAATTTAGACAGGAGCCAGTTAACTTACCAGAATGTCTTTGGAGTGTGGGCAGAAACTGGAGTACCCAAAGGAAACCCACACCGGCACAGGGAGAACGTGCAAACTCCAGACAGATAGTGCCGTGGTTGGGATTTGAAACAATGACCCTAGATCACATAGAGGTGGATTCACTAAAGGCAAATAGACTGTGCACCTTGCAAATGCAGTTGCTCCAGAGCTTAGAAAATGAGGGGAAGAGACGCTGACTTCCATCATCCAGTCACGTGCAAGCAAAAATGCATTTTTTTTTTATTTTCCTTGCATGTGATTAAATCTTCTTTGCAAAGTGAACCTTTACCTCATTTACTAAGCTCTGGAGCACCGCTCTTGCAAAGTCCACTGTCTATTTGTCCTTAGTATATTGACCCCATAGTCTTCAATGTACTGTCTAGTAGACCTTTACATACTGTTAGACATGTGCAATTCGTTTCGTTCCGAATTTGTTTTTTTATCAAATTCCAACAAATTTGTTAATTCGGAAATATCTGAATTAACAAAAACCCGTTTAACAAATTTTTCCGAATATTCGTGAATTCCAATATTTGAAAATTCGTAAATTTGAAAATTTGTAAATTCGAAAATCCAAAAATTTGAAAATCTGAAATAATAACTAACTAATAATAATTTAAAGGGGCTGTAAAGTTTGAAAAACGTCATGCTTACCTCCTCTGTGCAGCGGTTTTGCACAGAGTGGCCCCGATCCTCTTCTTTTCGGGTCCCTCAGCGGCGCTCCTGGCTCCTCCCCGCATTGGGTGCAGTGACGGAGAAGCATTCTCCCTCGGGGCACCCGCGTGGGCGCGCTCCCGTGTCCTGCTGCTGCGTCCATTGACACAGACAGCAGGACTCGGCCCCAGCCCCGACTCCCACGTCATTGGATTTGATTGACAGCAGTTGGAGCCAATGGCTGTGCTGCTATCAATCTATCCAATCAGGACCAGAGACACCGGCTGGAGCAGGTGTGCTCGTACCCGACTCTGGAAAGATTGGGCTCAGGTAAGTAAAAGGGAGGATCTGGGGGGCTGCTGCAGTACAGGGGGTTTTTCACCTTAACCACTTCAGCCCCGGAAGAATTTCCCACGTTAGGACCAGAGCACTTTTTGCGATTTGGCACTGCGTCGCTTTAACTGACAATTGCGCGGTCGTGCAACGTTGTACCGAAACGAAATTTGCGTCCTTTTTTTCCCACAAATAGAGCTTTCTTTTGGTGGTATTTGATCGCCTCTGCATCATTTCTGATCACCGCCATAAACAAAAGAAGACCGACAATTTTGCAAAAAAAAAAAAAAAATTTCTTACTTTTTGCTAAAATACAAATCCAAAAAAAAAATATAAAAACACATTTTTTTTCTTTGGTTTTGGGCGATTTATATTCTTCCTCATATTTTTGGTAAAAAAAATCACAATCTGCGTTTATTGATAGGTTTGCGCAAAAGTTGCCGTGTTTACGGATGATGGGAATTCATTTCTGGGGTTTTTATTTATTTATTTTTTTTTTACTAGTAGTGGCGGTTATCTGCGATTTTTAGCGGTACTGTGATATTGGGGCAGACATGTCGGACCATTTTGACACTTTTTTGGGACCATTGGCATTTATACAGTGATCAGTGCTATAAATATCCACTGATAACTGTGTAAATGCCATTGGCAGTGAATGGGTTAAACTGCAGGGGGAGATCTAGGGGTTAACTGTGTTCCCTAGGCGTGTTCTAACTGTGAGGGGATGGGGCTGCTATGGGCATAAGAAATCTAACTGATCCCAGTGACAGGGATCAGTATATCTCTTATGTCCCCACTGTCAGAATGGGGAACAGCCGTGTTTACATCAGCGGTTCCCCGTTCTTTGACTCTGGCTGCTCAACGCAGCTCGCCGGCGGACTTCGGGTCCGGCCGAGCCGAGGGCACACTCCTCCCCTCGCGCCCCCCTAGCGGCCACTCCGCAAATCGCCGTTTATTTACGGCAATTCGCGGTATAGTCCACACTGCCGCAGTAAATATACTGTGCGCGTTGTGGAGGGGGTTAATGCATAGAATGCATTAAGGTGAAAGACCTTGAGGGTTTACAACCCCTTTAACTATTACTAACTATAAAATTATAGGTATTGGAATTTCCTTTCAAATTTGGCTGTTAGTGAACATAACAAATACGAATTTATCTGAAGTTACGAATTATCCGAAATAATAAATGCCGTATCTAAACTAATGGAACGTAACGCATTAATAATAATAATAAATAACAATAATAATAATAAAAAATTTTATTATTATTATTTATTATTAATTTGTTCCGTTCCATTTGTTTAGATGCGGCATTCGTTATTTCGGATAATTAGTAACTTTGGATAAATTCGTATTCGTTACGTTCACTAACAGCCACATTTGAAGGAAATTCCAATACCTATAAATTAATAGTTAGTTATTATTAGTTAGTTAGTTAATTATTCTTTCAAATTTTCATTTTTTCTTTCTTATTTTTGGATTTTCGTATTTACAAGTTTTTGAATTAACAAATTTTCGAATTTTCAAATATATGAATTGCGATTATAACAAAAAAAAAAAACTAATGAAGCAAAAACTAACACATTTTTCGGCAGTGCACATGTCTACCTACTGTACATAGAAAGCCTTGTTTTGAAAGCTTTTGAGATTATAGTGAGCCAAAATCTGATGTGGATTATTTTTTGATGTGGAATTTGGCCTCTTAACTCATTGGTTGTTCAATGTTGAATTTTGTCTGTTGCCTGCAGTCCTCCACAAGGATTTCCTCCATACGAATGGCTGTCAAACTTCTGGGCACATCGGCTGTTCCTAAAATACATTTCCCATGATGCATTGGCAGCCAAGTGTTGAAGGATGTGTTATCCTGATGTATATGTTAGAAGGCTACTGGGAGATGTAGCGCAGCTCAAGAACAGTCGGAAAAATGAAGATTGCCCATCACAATATCTACTGATGCACGAAAAGGTCACTCTGTTGCCGAAGGCAAAGAATGAAATTGTTCCCCATCTTATTAGTTATAATACAGTACAAAACCAATATCAGGGATATGTGATATGAAAAGCAGAATTCCAGGTCTGCCAAGCCATGATTGATCTGGAAAGCTGTTTAATTTATGCCTCATTACAAAAAGTCACCGGAAAAAATAAATCACTAGTTTCAATGTTAGCAGAGAAATACGGAAATAAAGGAAATATTATGTTAATGTAAATGTTTTCACCAAGGATTAACATATTTCTCTAATTGGATTCAAGCTGAAAAATGTGAGCATCCTGGGTGAATGTTGTATTGTAAAAACATTGCTTAACATTTATAAACCCCTAAGGTTTTGTTTACCAGTGGTTGGGTGGGGGGGGGGGCAGTATAAACACATGGTTAGAGCCATCGTTTTATCACCCCCTTCAATTGCCCCCCCTGTGCTGTAGAGGCAGCTATATGGGGGTATACATAGCGGTGTATTTTGCTTTTTCTGCTGCCCTAAGCAAGACTAAAATCAAGCGCCCCATCAGACCCTGGGACATAAAAGTGCCACATATATGGTCAACCGGGCAGAGGATGGGGTCAGCGGGACAGAGGGCAGAGGATAAGGTGGCACTGGTAGGCACTGATTATTTTATCATTTTATTTCAGGTACTTATACAGTGCAGTCAATTTATGCAGCGCTTTACATATACATTGCACATTCACATCAATCCCTACCCTCAAGGAGCTTACAATCTATGGTCCCTAACTCACATTCATACATACACATACTAGGGCCAAATTAGACAGGATCTAATTAACCTACCAGCATGTCTTTGGAGTGTGGGAGGAAACCAGAGTACTCGGAGGAAACTCACGCAGGCACAGGGAGAACATGCAAACTCCAGGCAGGTAGTGTCGTGGTTGGGATTCGAACGACCCTTTTTGCTGCTAGGTGACAGTGCTAACCACTACACCACTGTGCTGCCCCTGATGAGGAGGCACTGATGAAACTGCACTGATATATAGCTGCCACTGATGGGCACTGGTAGGCAGCACTGATGGGAGACACTGATAAGGGGCACTAAAGGGCATTGATGGGTGGCACTGATGAAACTGCACTGATATATGGCACTGATGGGCTCTAGTAGGCATCACTGATGGATGGCACTGATAGGCGGCACTGAAGGGCACTGATGAAACTGCACTGATATATGGCACTGATGGGCACTTGTAGGCAGCACTGAGGGGCAGCACTGATAGGCGGCACTAAAGGGCACTGATAGGTGACACTGATGGGCTTTCTCCTCTCTTCACGCTGTGACAGTGTAAGGAAAGGTATTGCAATGTCCAGCAAGTGTGTTTACATCTTGATCAGCTGTTATTGGACACAGCTGATCACGTGGTAAAGAGTCACTGTGATTGGCTCTTTACCCCAATCAGTGATCAGTTGTGTCTGAAGGACACAGCGGTCATAGATCGTGCCAGGTGCACACTGCCTGCAGGGGGCACACGGGGGTGTGGTTCTAGGAGGGCATCAACAGACGCCCTCCCAGAACTGGACAACCACGCTGCAGCCAGCATTCGGCTATAGTATGCCCCTGGTTGTACATATGTCACGGCTGTGATGCTTTACTTGACAGCACAGCAAAAATTATCTTTTTAAGTAAATGGGGCTTGTTTACAGCAGAAAGCGGTTCCATGTGTGTATAAAATGCACTGGGTGTGTGATCTGCTGTGGGAATGCAAATGCAATGCAAATGTGCAAATAAAATCCTAATGACACACCAAGCAATGCATTTGCCTGCATCAGTTCAGATGGTACCACAGTACAGTGCGCTGCGTTCAGTAAATCAGTGAGCCAATCACATAAGCAGGAAATTACATATCTGGGGGGGCGTCCTGCACACCATCTGTGTACAGAACACCTCCAGGTAGCCATATTGCATTGCATTTTACAGAAAATTACAGAGCTGCAGATTGAAAAGGAAAGGTACATGTTATATTATTATTTTTATTTGCTATTTTTTTTCCCCATGAAAATGGAGTTACCCTTTAAGCTCAAAATAGTTTAAGACAGCTTGAGTTAAAGCCAAACTGAAGTGGCAGAAAATAGATACAGTATGCAGACAGTCATACTAAGAACCTCCATCTTCCTAACTCCACTTTCCTGTTACCAGATTTGTGCAGGCGATAAATATTATTCTTTGTTCAAATGTTTTATTGGTTGATTCAGATTACAGTAAAAGTTTTAATATCAATATCATTTGTAATGAAGAGATGGTTACAAAAATAGTTAACAATGCTCCACAAGTCTAGAACAACTAGCATGTTACAACTTATAGGACTGCATAGTGCTACAAAATATGTCTTAAGAAGATAGTAATCTATGAAAAATGTAAAATAAATAGTATAGTTTAACTTCAAACAATCAGTACTAAAGCGACAAAGTCTGTAACGAGACAGAATAGGAGCTTAGTTTTAGATAGTTAAGGGTATTATACAAGCTTTTCCCCGGTCCAAGTTCAGGCAAAGTGACTTGGCACTATCTCGAGGAAGGATCATAGGACCATTCTATCCCAGATGTCCCTATAAGAGGAAGAACAATAAAAAAAGGCTTCTGTGGTTCCTGTATTCTCAGGCTATATAGGTCAAAAGACCAGAGGGTAAAGGGATGTCAGAGGGGAAGTGGGGTCTCCAGAGAGGACCTTCGACCAGAAGAACCAGAAGCGACCGGTTGTTGAAGATGGGGGGGGGTGCAGTTCCACCCTCAAAGCAGTGAAAGCCAGCATTCGAGGCCTGGAGGTAGGCAGTGATCGATCCACGGCTTCCAAAGTTTCTCAAATTTGGACACTCTATCGAGCATGACTGCTTCAGTTTTGGAGTGGATCATTGCTTGCGTTACTCTCTGTTTCATTGTTAGAGTACATAGTGAGGTAGATTTCCATGCTTTTGCTATAGTTTGTTTTGTTGCTGTGGTGACAAGGAGCAAGGGTTTGAACTAACGGTGCGTTAGAGCCTGCGGGTGATAAATATTATTACCAAAAAGAAGATGCTATGGGAGTCCTGCTAAATATGAATATTGTAGTGCTCTCCCTTGACAGTAGGGGGGTACAGCCAAATAACTATAATGCAAAAAAAAAAAAAGGCTGTACACCCAACCAGTGTCAACTACAAAATGTATAAATTATTGTCATAAAAAATCACACTGAATCAGGTACAAGCCAACCCATGTCCCATCCCCCCATCCACACCCCAACCCTGACAAACATGCCTACCCCACTATAGAACAAGAAGGGGGCACAAACCCAGGGAGCAGAGACCCTCCTCCCTCACTAACCAGCTCTAACCCTGACAAACCATCGGGTAGGTGTATAGGTGTGTTGCCACTGGGTACAATGCTCCACCTTAAAGCCTCTATGAGCAAATGAGGCACTGTATTCCAGCGACACAGAACAGAACTACACCACTGACATCAATGGTATGTCCCTATAACACTGGTGCAGCTCTAATAAGCAGCCCAAACCGAGCGGCTCTCCACAGGGAGTATGTGGGTACCCACAAATGTAATGTCCTGCTATACAGCTGGTAACAAATGGGCTAATAATCAATAGGTTGCTTCATAGGGACAGCCAATGAGAGAAGTCTGCAGATGATTCCAATCAAAAAGTATCCAAAAGTATTAGTATGTAGCCAGGTGATCATACAGTCTAGATCTTGTTCAGAGCGCTGACAGCAGATTCAGGTGAATACATGCAAGAGGTAGTAATTACATAGGTCTATTAGAGGCAAGCCATGTGTAATTGGAGTACACAATAAACGGGCATTGTTGGAAATTATGAATTTATAATATTATTTTGAATAATATTGGGCTCTGAAATATATTAAATGTATTAAATAATGTTAGTTATATTTGTGAAGGTTATTTCAATGTGCTTCTGTACACAGAAAGTGTTGTATGTGCAATTCTATTTCAAAACTCATGTGAAGTAATGCTAGAGGAGACATGACCATGTGTGTCTCCTTATGGATAAAAGCCATATAAGTAAGGTGTAGGTTGCTTTGAAACAGCTGACCTAAAGGTTTCAAACAGTATAAGAGTCGTGATGTCAGCTAGGGAAGGACAGGAAGAGAGAGATGAAGGAATGGACGCCTACACTCTCGGACACGTGACGTGAACACCTGTCAGAACCCTTCCTCCTCCTGAATGACATTTGAAGCCATACCATAATCTCATCATCAATTATGTTGCTACGTAAGTTTGTCTTATGTTATGTCTTGAAGAATAAACCCTTAAAGATTTTTCTAATGATGTCGTTCATGCAAGTTCTTCGTTGGAAGCTGAGTAAGGATTTTCAACAGGCATGGGCAGTGATCTACATGGGGGCAACCCCAGGATCCAACTGATCACCGAAATTCACAGTTTGTAAATGCAGGGTGAAAGAAAGTTCAGGTGTACTCATGGCTTGGTGCGAGCTCACAGCAGCTAGGCAGATAGTCACGACTGGCTTCCTTCACTGATCACATGTGCAGGAAGATTCCTGGAGTCCATCCTGGTAATCTCAACCTGTAATGTCAGGTGAGCTTGTCCCAGACAAACTGGCTGCTAAAAACAGCAATACATACAGTGAGACTTGCTCCGCTCTAGTCCTCTCACCAGGCTGGTCAATCTCTTCCGTCAAGCTGGTAATCCCTCAGACTGTGTGATAGCTGGATAATGTACCATCCAAAAAAACCCGGGTAGTGGCTGCACCCGTAGTTGTGGTTGAAGGTTCCCTAGTTGACATCAGGGTAACGTCAGTGGGTGGGAGGTCCGTGCGTCATGTCAACATGTTTCGTTCTGCCCCCCCCAAAACTTCGTCAGGACAAGTGATAAATATTATTATGCAGTCTAATAGACACCATAAGGGACATCAAAATGGCTAACATACTGTATTGTATTCATCATTTTAATCACTAAATTTGCCACAAAATTGTTTTATCGCTTTGTATTTTTGAAAGTATGTATTCCGATATGTAACCAGAGTTTCTATTATAGTTTTAAATCAAATATGATACAAATAAATGATTTTAACGAAAAGTAACATCTGATTAATTTAGTTTTGTTGCCTGAAAGCCCCTAAGGGGAACTTCTTCAACATAGACACCATAAAAACCCCAGTGCTCTCAGCAAGTCACAGTGATCTGGCCTGACATGCCCCCATGGGTGTCCGCAGAAATTTATCGGGGGGGGGCATCATTTTAGGTCACCCGTGCTCTGCCCCTTTTTGACAATGTCATTATCACATTATCACAGTCAGAGACTGCAGACATCAGGAGATGGTCAGAGACTGCGGACATGGTACAGGAGATGGCCAGAGACTGCGGACATGGTACAGGAAGCGATCAGAGACTGCGGACATGGTACAGGAGACGGTCAGAGACTGCAGACATGGTACAAGAGATGGTCAGAGACTGCGGGCATAGTACAGGAGATAGTCAGAGACTGTGGACATGGTACAGGAGATGGTCAGTGACTGCAGGCATAGTACAGGAAGCAGTCAGAGACTGCCAACATGGTACAGGAGACGGTCAGAGACTGCGGACATGGTACAAGAGACGGTCAGAGACTGCGGACATGATACAGGAGACGATCAGAGACTGCATACATGGCCCAAGAGACTGTCAGAAACTGCATACATGGCTCAAAAGGATAAGGACCTAGTGGGGAACCCCCAATCCGATCCCTGATTCCAGAGGGGGGCACTTGCCCCCCCCTTGCCCCTACCTGCGGACGCCCATGCACGTCCCTTCTCTTCCTCTGCAATACAAGTCTGTGTGAAAACACTTATGCAGAGGGGTGTGGCAGCCACTCAGCTCTGCCAGCACAGGCCACTGCAGTGTGAGAGCTGGACACAGCATTTCACTTGGGAAAAGGGTATTTAAAGCATTTCCAGGAAGAAATCAGAAACAAATCATACCATTCAGGGGTTGAGGATCATGTAGAGATTAAAAAGGTGTGAGATTTCAGATGGGCTTTAAATTCTCCTTTAATGCTGTGAGCGTTAAAGTGTTGTTCTTTTCACCTTTTATTTACTACTACTAAGTATCCTTTGTGCATATACAATACAGTTCCCCTGAGGGAAACAAAACCACATTTCTTCACAAGAGCACTAATTACAAACAAGATCTGCCTGTATTTAAGCTGATCACTGCAAACGTTTTGAAGACGGAGAGGATTCCACCCACCAATGAGCATGAACTACTATTCAATTAAAAAATGCGGGAGGTGAACAGTTTACAAAACATGCATCGCAGACACAAATACATTTTAATTATACAATTATTGCTCAGAACTAAATTATGGGCCTTTTATGCCTGCAGACACATTATAAATCATAGGCGCATGACATAAATTTCTGATTTTAGGTCCCTTTATTAGCAAACTGTCAAAATGAGAAAGGTAGCTGTGAAATATTTTTTTCCTTTTTTTTTTTCTAATTGCCTTCATTATAATCATGGTTTATGCATTACTTGGGTTATCGGAAATAATAAAACTCGACACAAATGTTCAACAACACAGAAAATACTTGCAAATTTCTGTGTTTAATTAGATTTCAGCTTTATTTTTTGTCTAACAAGTTAAAGGGCTTTTCTAGATGGAAAACTAGTTCCAAGTTTAAAAAACAGTTATAAAGGTACATACTATCTCAGCCACAAATAGCTCAAATATGTAAACTCAACCACCAAGATGTCATAGGTGTTTTAAAGTCTTAATGTAACCATGTCAGCTCTGGAAGATGTACCCCCCTTCATGACCAGGCCATTTTTCGCAATACAGCGCATTGCGATATTTTATTTGACAATTGAACAGGCACGTGACACTGTACCCAAATAAAATGTATGTATTAAGCTCAGTATGTTATATATTTAAATACGGGTACCTACATCCCAATTGTACAGAAAACAAAATACCATCAGAGAGGATGGAACAAAAAGGGGGGGCTGCGGGATTTTAATGGTACCGAAGATAGGCTCACAAAACCAATTTATATAAAAAACATACAAATTGTATTATTAAATTCATGACATACGACAATAATATTTAAAATCATGAATGTGCATATCTATCCCTAAAGGGGGAATCATTAATTCACGTTCTCACAGTCTGTTGATAAGTGCTTCCCGACATGTTTCACGTTTTAACCGCTTCTTCAGGAGAATGCACAATATCTAGTATACACTAGAATAGATAATAGATACTTAGACAGATGCTTATTATCTATTTTTAAATATTATTGTTGTGTCATGAATTTAATAATAAAATTTGTATGTTTTTTATATAAATTGGTTTTGTGAGCCTATCTTCGGTACCATTAAAATCCCGCAGCCTCCCTTTTTGTTCCATCCTCTCTGATGGTATTTTTATTCCAAATAAAATGTATGTGTAAAATATATATTCCCCACAAATAGAGCTTTCTTTTGGTGGTATTTGATCACCTCTGAGGTATTTATTTTTTGCGCTATGAACAGATATAAGACTGACAATTTTGGAAAAAGACTATATTTTTTACTATTTACTATAGAACACATCCCATAAAAAAATGCAAAACATCACATTTTTTCATCGATTAAGGCCAGTATGTATTCTACTATATATTTTTGGTAAAAGAAAATCCCATTAAGCATATATTGATTGGTTTGCACAAAAGTTATAGCCTCTACAAACTATGGGATATATTTATTCATTTTTATTTATTTATTTATTTTACTAGTAATGGCGGCGATCAGTGGCTGATAGCGGGACTGTGATATTGGGGCGTAGATTCAGACACTAACTTGAAACTTTTTGGCAACCAGTGACATTAATACAGTGATCAGTACTAAAAAATATGCACTGCCACTGTACTAATGACACTGGCTGAGAAGGAGCGATCAAAGGGTTAACTGTGTGCCTAGCCTGTGTTTCACTACAATGTGGGAGGTGCTTTTACTAGGGGAATACATGGATCCTAGTGCTTGCTTTGCAGAGACACAGGATCCATACCTTCCCTCCTGTCAGAACGGCGATCTGCCTTGTTTACATAGGCAAACCACCATTCTGTTTCTCTGCAGGAGGATCAGCAGGTGCCAATGGACATTGAGTCTGCAGTACCCGCTCATCAGCTCCCGCATTCAGCCCGCTACCTGGAAGTGCACGATCACATATATATATATATATATACAGATGATCCTGCGCACAGCTGCAACCCTGTAGCAGTAAAACTGCTATAGGGCAGCAAGCAAGTGATTAATATTTGTGAACCTGACATTTTTATTAAAATACCTGGGTCAACCCTTTGTCCCTATCTCCCAGTCATGCTCCTGCAACATCTTCCTGGCACACAGGCTTTTTATAGAGACTACAAGGGTCTATTTCAACATACATTATGCAGGCACGGTCAATCATTTTTACAGTTAGGAAAGCTGCCCTGAGAAATGCTATGCAGCCATTACTAAAGTGCATGTAGACAGAAAAGAGTGGAAAGTGGGTGAATAGCCCCCTGCAATGGTGGGCAGTGGAAAGAATGTTCCTCTTACAAACTAAACTAAAGTATTTGTGTCACTGGTTGCTTGTCTGAGTGAAGAAATGAGAGACTCAATTGATCTCACTTGACTGAGTGACATTAGTCCCAGATCTATGCAGGCATCATCAGTTGCGAAAAAAATTGTGCAATGCTCAGCACCTCAGTTTGATTTTTTAATGTATTCTGTTTCCCAGGGGTCAAAGTACATGTAATACTTTTTCCCATCTTCCTATGTGTTGTCTAAGGCTAGCTGTTAGGTTCAACTGGGTGCACCCCCTCCCTCCATGACACCCAACAATGCAGCTAGCAAGGAGATGGCAGCTTTTAGCCATCTCTAAGCACTTGCCTGGGACATTTTACTTAACAAATCCCCCTCCCCTTACATTCCTTGTGTAGCTCTCACCCCCGAATGGGACCGCTGAGCTCTCCCAGGTTCTTTTCCCACTAGTGTAGCGGCAGCCAAGCGCACAGCCACATTCAGTCCTCTAGCTCAGTGATGGTTGCCTTTTTCTGTATTTATTGCTGAACAAATTGGATAGGGTACTGGGAGCTGTGGGATACGCCATTATGCTGAACAGTAATAATAGAACACTCTTGCCGCTACTTCGTAGTCCCCTCAACAATATCTCACGGAATGGACATTACTGAAACACCATAAGCAATGTTCCAGACCAGGCAAACCTTAGTATTAGTGCACCAGGAGTTAACAGCAGCAACAGTCACTCTGATCCTGCACTCAGACCTGTACTCACAAGTCCTTGAGTACTGGGATGTCTCCCTCCTGTGTCAAGCAGACATTTCTATAGTAGACTCCCCAGACCCGATCCCAGGAGAAATCCCCCTTCTTTAGCTTCAGAGGTTCTCAGTAAATAGGACCCCCCAGCTTTAGCATAGCTGGCACCTTGGTGAGCTCCTTGGCAAGGGAGTTTCTCCTCCTGGACAAGCACATGGCAGCTTCAGAATTCAGACTCTTTATACTCACTCCCAGCCACCATTTGGGCACCCTCCCCCGGGGATTGGCTGAGACTACATAATTATTCAGTAGCTGATTTTCTTCATCAGGGCCACTACATTCTTGAATCCTGCAGAAGGCAGGGAGAACACAATCAAACCTGCAGCCAGTGAAAACCAGAACAGCTCAAAGCAGTCATGTACTGCTCCACTGACAGAGGAGATCAATAAGAGCTAAATTTACCTGACAGCCTAGCACCTACCTAGGAGGGTGCTACACTTGTGACACACTTGTCTCAGGCAAGTGCTTGAAGACGGGGAATTATGTCATCTGTCAAATCTCCTTTCTAGCTGCAATGTCGAACAGCCATGGAGGTAAGAGGGGTACCTTAGACAGTACACAGTAATATAGGGCAAAGCACTACATGTACTTTGTTCCCTGGGGAACAGAACACATTAATAAAAATTGAGGTGAGACTTCTTCTTTAACCACTTTAGCCCCGGAAGAATTTCCCATGTTAGGACCAGAGCACTTTTTGCGACGTTGTACCCAAACAAAATTTACGTCCTTTTTTTCCCACAAATAGAGCTTTCTTTTGGTGGTATTTGATCGCCTCTGCGTCATTTCTGATCACCGCTATAAACAAAAGAAGAGCGACAATTTTGCAAAAAACCCCAAATTTCTTACTTTTTGCTAAAATACAAAAAACATTTTTTTCCATCGGTTTTGGCCGATTTATATTCTGCTTCATATTTCTGTTAAAAAAAATCGCAATCGGGGTTTATTGATTAGTTTGCGCAAAAGTGGCCGTATTTATGGATGATGAGAATTAATTTCTGGGGTTTTTATTTTTTTTTCATTTTTTACTAGTAATGGCGGCAATCTGCGATTTTTAGCAGTACTGCGATATTTCAGCGGACATGTCGGACCATTTTGACACTTTTTTGGGACCAATGACATTTATACAGTGAACAGAAATTTAAATGTCCACTGATTACTGTATAAATGGCATTGGCAGTGAAGGGGTTAACCTGCAGGGAGTAGTGAAGGGGTTAACAGTGTTCCCTGGGTGTGTTCTAACTGTGGGGGGCTGGGCTGTTATGGGCATAAGAGATCTAACTGATCCCGAAGACAGGGATCAGTAGATCTCCCATGCCCCCACTAACAGAGCGGGGAACCGCCGTGTTTACATCGGCGGTTCCCCGTTCTTTGGCTGTGGCCACTCATGGGGACATCGGGTCCGCCCGAGCCGTGGGCACACTCCTCAGGAGTACGTACAGTGGGCGCGCACGCGCCCCCTAGCGGCCACCTTTTTTACGGCGATTCACGCTGAGCGTCCACACTGCCGCCGTGAATATACGGTAGGCAGTGTGGAACCGGTTAAGGAAGCCCTAGAAACCTCTGGATGAACCCTGGTCCTCAAACCCTTGCATAGTCAAAGGACAACTTCTTACTTACTTTGTTTCCCTCTTGTTTACTTGTTTTCCAACTCTGTGGCCATATTTAGGAACAAAGTACAGGAGATGTCAGATGGCTCTTATTCAGGAAACATGAAACCATCTTTCTTTTGGTGGTGTATGCAGCTTAAAAGCTATTCTGCATATATTATGATGTAGTAGTTCTGCAAGTAGCTTGTATGCTGCCTCTACTGCAAATTCCAGCATTAATGTTTTGTAAGATGATAACATGATATAGATTTGGAAAAGAGTCATTGTCATCGTTCAGGTGTGCCTAGGACAGACCGAAAGATATCTAAATTCAGTCCAGGGAGCATGCAGAGGGGTAGCAAATGCACAAATCTTCCCACGGTGCAGTTGAATGATCTCATGGTTTCTTTATGTTCTCCAGGCCTTGCCACTGTTGCGAGTATGACTGGTTGTTCCTAAGTCAAGAAGAACCTCAAATATGGACAAGCCATGAAAAGGATAATGCTATGTTTTTCTGGTTTAATCTGATGCATGATTTTCCCACATTTACTAATAGATATTCTAATATCTTAATTACTATTTCTTTTAATGGAACCACCAATCTATGCATGACATTTCCTCAAGCCGTTTTCTATCTTTAGCTTAATAAATGTTTTGCAGCAGACAAAACCAACAATTGCTTTTATGGCTTTTGCCTTTTCAGGTCCAAACATCAGATTTTATCAGTATGGAAAAAGCAAACAAACAAGAATTGCAGTTTTTTTTTCATCCCCTCTTTTAAAAGGAGGCTTTGTGAGACCACTTGTCTTCCAAACACGCACAGAATATAAAGATGTCACCCGTTCATTGTATTATTTGACATGACATCCAAGGCTACAAATAACAGCTGAGTAGTAAAACCAGCACGCAAACCCGTTAACCAGTGCATCAGTTAAAAAGTACCAATTTCAAACAAAGAAAGCTTGTATTGAATTTTATTTGTTTTCCTTAATTCCACCTCTGCTAAAAGGCTAGAGATGTAGAGATTAGATTACTTGAGACAGCTAAATTGGGTTCCACCTACTAGAACATTGTTGTACAAAACATAAAACACAAAGGCCCAAGTTAACTTAGGTTAATTCACTTAAAAACTTTTTTTTCTCGCTCATGGTCTCAACAGCAGGTTCCTACAAGTTCCACCCTTATACAAAAACTCTATATAACAGCCTTTCCCATCCAGGGTTCATTGGAACCCTGCAGATCCCCCAGAGGTTCCTAGGGGTTCCTTAATTAACCACTTCAGCCCCGGAAGAATTTCCCACTTTAGGACCAGAGCACTTTTTGCGATTCGGCGCTGCGTCGCTTTAACTGACAATTGCGCGGTCGTGCGACGTTGTACCCAAACAAAATTTGCGTCCTTTTTTTCCCCATAAATAGAGCTTTCTTTTGGTGGTATTTGATCGCCTCTGCGTCATTTCTTATCGCCGCTATAAACAAAAGAAGAGCGACTATTTTGCAAAAAAAAACAAATTTCTTACTTTTTGCTAAAATTCAAATCCAAAAAAACATTTTTTTTCACCGTTTTTGGCCGATTTATATTCTTCCTCATATTTGCGATAAAAAAAAATCGCAATCGGCGTTTATTGATTGGTTTGCGCAAAAGTGGCCGCGTTTACGGATGGTGAGAATTCATTTCTGGGGGTTTTTATTTTTTTTTAATTTTTTACTAGTAATGGCGGCGATCTGCGATTTTTAGCGGTAATACAATATTGGGGGGACATGTCGGAACATTTTGACACTTTTTTGGGACCAATGACATTTATTCAGCGATCAGAAATGTAAATGTCCACTGATTACTGTATAAATATCATTGGCAGTGAAGGGGTTAACCTGCAGGGGGAGAGCTAGGGGTTAATTGTGTTCCCTGGGTGTGTTCTTACTGTGGGGGGACTGGGCTACCATGGGCATGAGAGATCTAACTGATCCCAGTGACAGGGATCAGTAGATCTCTCATGCCCCACTGACAGGGCGGGGAACCGCCGTGTTTACATTGGCGGTTCCCCGTTCTTTCTCTGTAGCCGCTCATCGCGGCTCGCCGGCGGACATCGGGTCCGCCCGAGCCGCGGGCACACTCCCCAGGAGTGCGGCAGGTGCGCGCGCGCCCCCTGGTGGCCAAATGCGAATCGCCGCTTATTTACAGCGATTCGCGCAGGGCTCCCCCACTGCCGCCGTGAAAAGACGGCGCGCGGTGGGGAACCGGTTAAGCAATGAGCAATTTCTGCCTCTCAGATTAGTGGCCACTCGGGATGAACTCCCAGAACT
The DNA here is from genome assembly GCA_018402905.1 of Glandirana rugosa. Lineage (NCBI taxonomy): Eukaryota > Metazoa > Chordata > Amphibia > Anura > Ranidae > Glandirana > Glandirana rugosa. The sequence goes on along the minus strand of BLSH010101080.1, from coordinate 1,385,865 downwards.
TTGCATGTCCGAAAAAGGAGCTAATGGCTTCTGCTGTGTGAGCCAATGAGGAGAGAGTGACCCATTCAGCCAGCTTCTGTCAAAGGGGCATGACTGAAAATGGTCTGCCGATCGGCACTTGAACAGCTCTCTCAGTAAATGGCCGAAATCGCTGACTTGGGTGATCTGGGGAGGCGCACAATAGAAAAGCAGGGGAGATTGCCCTACTAACATTGGATTATTAGTACAGCGACTCTGACCTGAGCTGTCAATTTTTTTTTCGTAAAGCTGGGTTGAACGAAAAAAAAAAAATATTAGTGCATACCAGGCTTTACAAAGCAGTAAAGCTGGGTACACACAATCATTTTTATTGTGCAAACCAGCGGGCTGAGAGATTGCCGTACTAGCACAAGCCATGTTAGTGTGGCGATCTTCCCCACTGTGCTATTGTATTCCGACAGTAGGGAACCCCCCCCACCTTGGCTGCTAGCACTGTTCAGAAGCCAGTAGGATGCAGGTTTTCCAGCATACCCTTGTGCCATTCATAAGACCGCCTTCTGTAGAACAGACGGCTGTGGACATGGTTCAAAAGTCGTACGGTTACTGCGGAACCGACCATTTTCAGCCAATTTTTGCCCTGTACCCCATGTACCCAGCTTAAGCGGATCACCAGATTTCATATATTTAAGGTCTTTTTTTGGCCAGCAAGACAATATTTATACATGTGGTTCAGCTGTTGATTTAGTTGTTGGGCAAAATGACTTTGAACACCTCATAGCAATATATAAAGCTGCCGGTACCAGTCAGATGTCTTCAAGATTAAATCTGCCCAAGCTTGTGCGATCGGCAAACTGGAGAAGGAATCTGCCAGCGCCGGAAGTTAGGCATAGAGAAAATAGAGGGTCAGATGGTCCCCGGCAGTCTCTATGACTCACGGAGGCCCGGGCGTGACGTTATGACGTCATGTCCAGGCCGGCGGAAGTAAACATTGCCAGGAACTCGGCTGGAAAGGCTGAGATTGTTTTTTTTTTTATCTCGGTCTTTCTTGCCTAGAGGAGAGATGTGGGGTCTTATAGACCCTAGCTCTCTCCATAAAGAGGACCTGTCATGCCCTATTCCTATTACAAGGGATGTTTACATCCCTTGTAATAGGAATAAAAGTGATAAAAAAATAAATTTAAATGGAAAGTGTAAATAAAACAATTTAAAATAAAATAAGCAATAAAAAAATGGAAGAGCCCCGTCCCCGCTTGCGTAGGTCGTGTCCGCATATGTAAGCAATGTTCAAAGCACACAGGTGAGGTATCACCGCGAACATTAAAGCAAAATATTCTAGCCCAAGACCTCCTCTGTAACTCTATACAAGCATCCTGTAAAAGATTTTTAAGTGTCGCCTATGGAGATTTTTTAGTATCGAAGTTTGACTCCATTTTATGAGTGTGCGCAATTTTAAAGTGTGACATGTGATGTATCTATTTATTCAGTGTAACATCATCTGTCACATTATACAAAAAATTGTGCTAACTTTACTGTTTGGTTTTTCTATATTCGTGAAAGTGTTTTTTTTTTCCAACATAAAAAGTTGCAATGACCACCATTTTATTCCATAGGGTCTCTGCTAAATATATAAATATATATATATATATATATATATATATATATATATATATATATATAGTTCCGTCCTCTTCCCGGTCGACGTTTTCTTACTACTCTTAGTCCTTCAGGCCGTCGTTTCCCCCTTCTTCACCCGAGAGTCTACAAAAGTAACCACTAGTGACACTAACCGGTTGGGTCACGAGTATTCCGTGTCTCGATGAGTCTAGGCGAGACACAAAAAACAGACAGTACATTCGAAGTATGTCGGAGTAGTGTACGTAAATTACATTGTTTGGTGGTCACGGGAAAAAGCCGTCACTTCCAATTGGTGAAGGTCTGCGTGTTTAAGGTCGTAAGGAGAGGATGTATATTTTTAGTATTAAAAACAACGATATTTTAATGAGTCTTGGGGGTTTGTAATATATATATATATATATATATATATATATATATATATATATATATATA
>BLSH010101080.1:1371244-1383809 GCA_018402905.1 Glandirana rugosa | reverse complement strand
TTCAGTGTAACATCATCTGTCACATTATACAAAAAATTGTGCTAACTTTACTGTTTGGTTTTTCTATATTCATGAAAGTGTTTTTTTTTTCCAAAAAAAAATAGCTTTTGAAAAATTGCTGCGCAAATACTGTGTGACATAAAAAGTTGCAATGACCACCATTTTATTCCATAGGATCTCTGATAAATATATATATAATGTTTGGGGGTTCTGAGTAATTTTATAGCAACAAAAATTATGATTTTTATATGTAGGAGAGGAATGCTGGAATTTGTGCGTCTGGAAGTGGTTAACCTTCACTGCCGAAAAAGGGCACTGGTGGTTTGTTACATTAAATGCATGTGATGAGGCTGTATGAAGCTTACATGACAGACAAAAAACACAGAGCGGATCTGAGTAGCTCTGTGCCTTATGAGCACTGGGTTGGCCAATCACAGTGATCACCAATGAAAACATCTGAGAGCCCACTTCTTCCCCCTTTGCTGCCGGACTTCCTGATTCTCATCATTCTTTTGCAGCTGGCCCTTCTCCTGCCTTGTCCTATGAGTAAAGCTGCTTCCACAGACCAACAACAAAAGTGTGGCGCACTGATTAGCACAGGAAGGGAGGTGCACAATAATCACCACTGAACGCAGTCAGGGGTACACGGGACCTAAAATAAGCTCTATCATAATCATTTTTTTTTGCAGTTCTCTCCCCTATGGAACTAAGTACATGTAGTACATGTTTCTAAATGCTTTCAAACCCTAGACCATAGGCAGTCAGTGGCAAGAGGAATCCAGAGGCTGGAACATCCCCTCTACCTCTGCATTCCTCTTGCCGCTGCTTGTCTTAGAAAAGTGTTCATAGCCAAGAAAAGCAGCAACAGGATCAACTGTCTTTTTCAAAGCTGTTGCTGGATCAGCCAAAGCAGGAGGGGTGGGGTACAGGTCGGCAATTATTACTAGAGTTTGAAAGCAGTTAGAAACATGGGACAAAATACTACATGTACTTTGACAATAGGGTACAGAACTATAAAATAAAAATTCTAATGATAGATCTTCTTTAAAGGGGCACACTGACCACCAGGGTTAGGGCTCCATCAGTGTTGTGGGACACTCACCACTGACCGCCAACATTAAAGTGGGGCACAAACCACTGACCATTAATATTTAAAGAGACACTCATCAACAACTACACCATAAGGGTGTGCTAACTTCTGACCACTGAAATCTGTAAGCTGTTCTGTGCATTATTTAGTCAGAAACCCCGGACTCTGTCTGCTGCACTGTATATGCAATGTTCTAAACTAAATCATTTTGGGGGCATTTTTGGGCTTCAAGAAATGTAATACATCGGGCTTCTTTTTCAAAATATTCAGTCTTTTTTTCCCTTCTGAAGTTAAAAAAATAATGGTTATTAGGTACCAACAAAAGTAAGCTCTATCTGTCTCAAAAAACAAATTTGGGTCCAGTGTTGTGTGACCGAGTAATTGTCAGTCAAACTATCACAGCTCTGAAACTGAAACATGGCCTAGGTCAGGGGTCTCCAAAATTTCTAAACAAAGGGCCAGTTTACTGTCCTTCAGACTTTGAGCGGGCGGGACAGTGGCCAGTGTGAGTAGAAAATGCCCCACTGTCAATGTAAGTGAACAATGCCCCATCATTTGCATCAATGGGAGAAATAGTGCCCTATTGTTAGTATCAGTATGAGGAATAGTGCCCTATTGTTAGTATCAGTGGGAGGAGCAGTGCCTTATCGCTGGTGTCAGTGGGAGGAATAATGCCCCATCATTTGTGTCAGAGGGAGGAATTATGCTCTATCATTGGTGTCAAGGGGAGAAATAATGCCTCATCATCAGTGGCGGCTGCCCCCCCTCCCCGTTGGTCAGCCACCCCCCCGGTCAGTCAGTAGTCAGGGCCCTGTACTTACCCCATCTCGCGGGCAGCAGACGGTGGTGGCTTTTGTCTGTGGCTGTGGGTGGCTGCTTTCGCGGTTCCCCTGCTTCTCCTCCCTCCTCCTCCTGGCGGCCAATCCAATCGGATCTCCTTTCAGCCAATCAGGACCCACTTCCTAATTGGCCAGGAGGAGAATCAGTGTTACAATAGCGAATATTCATTCACTATTGTCACAGAATTGGGTGGGCTTTGGGCGCAGTGCGCTACGCCCCGAGCCCACCTTTTTTGAAGCCTATTAGAACCTCTGGCTCTAATCACATGTTTCAAAAAAAAAAAAACCCAATTGGAATCCATGCGTCCAGCACCCTGCATGTAGATCAGGGGGCCAGATGCATGGATGGGGGGCGGCGCTCATGCGTCCCCTAATGGACGGGCCGTCACTGCTCATCATTGGTATCAGTGAGAGGTATTGTGCCCCATCATTGGTGTCAGTGGGAGGAATAATGCCCCATCTTTGGGAGGAATTGTGCCCCATCATTGGTGTCAGTGGGAGGAATAATGCCCCATCATTGGTATCAGTGAAAGAATTAGTGCCCATTGTTGGTGCCAGTTGGAGGAATAATGCCTTGTATCAGTGGGAGAAATAGTGCCCCAAGGGCCAGATAAAGGCAAGCAACCGGGCCGCAGTTTGGAGACCACTGGCCTAGGTAATGAAGGCGTAGTACTGCAGTGGTTAAACAGTTGCCGACTACCTGCTGTGGCTTGAAGGCAGCAACTTGGCTCGATATGGCAAACCGCCGTCACCTGACAGTGGCTGCGAGATCGCGGATCGTGGGCGCGTGCCCGCCGCCGGAGGTGCAATCACTCACTGTGTAGAGTGCGAGCCAGGGAGCGGGTAGGGCGGACTCAATGTCCACTGGCTACCTGCGATCGCTCCCCCGCAGTGACAGAATGGAGGTCTGTGTGTGTAAACAACGGACCTCCATTCTGACAGGGGAGGAGTGTGATCGCATTCTCCCTGTATATGGGAGCGGCGATCACTCTCCTCCCCCAGTAATCCCAGCCCCCACACAGTTAGAAACACTATCCAGGGAACGCACTTAACCCTTTGATCGCCCCCTAGTGTTAACCCCTTCCCTGCCAGTGTTATTTACAGTAATCAGTGCATTTCCATAGCACTTATCACTGTATTAATATCAATGGTCCCAAAAAAGTGACAAAACTGTCCGACACGTCCGCCACGTCGCAATCCCGCTAAAAATCGCAGCTTGGTGTCATTACTAGTAAAAGTAAAAAAAGAAAATAAAAACCCCATAAATTAATTCTCATCGTTTGTAAACGTGGCAACTTTTGTGGAAACCAATCAATATACACCGATTGCAATTTTTTTTTTACCAAAAATATGAGAAAGAATAATTATTGGCCAAAACTGATGCATACATTTTATATATATATATATATATATATATATATATATATATATATATATATATATATATATATATTTGGATATGTATTTTAGCAAAAAGTAAGAAATATTAGGTTTTTTGCAAAATTGTTGCTTTTTGTTTGTTTATAGCGGTGATCAGAAATGACGCAGCGGTGATCAAATACCACCAATAGAAAGATCTATTTGTGGGAAAAAAAGGACGTCAATTGTGTTCGGGTACAACGTCGCACGACCATGCAATTGTCAGTTAAAGCGACGCAGTGCCGAATCGCAAAAAGTGCTCTGGTTCTAAAGGGGGAAATCCTTCCGGGGCTGAAGTGGTTAAACAGCATTTTGATTTCACTGCAAATAGGTTTGTTTTGTGATTTTGTTTCACAGATAAACATTTAAGTGTTTCAGTTTAAATTTCACCTTTACATTTTTTCCCACTGCTTCTATCCTAACCAGACACGTCAGGTTGAGCCCAAAAGGCTTCCACACCACCTGCTATTCTTACTGAGCTGAAGCTTCCTCCGAAACCTGATGAGCTATTTGTGGATTACAATATAAAATTAACTGGAGGGGGAATAATCTCTGTAACTCTCTCTAATGCATACTTTAATCCACTTGAAAAGTGCATCCTCCGAAGCTTTAGATCCTCTCCTGGGATCATTAAACAAAACAAACAGATAATATGCCGTTCACAAAGAAACACGTAAATCACATAATATCATTTGTATATGCAGAATCAAACGTATTTAATGTATAATCCTGTTCTCTCCTATCGCCACATTTTGCCATGGTTACTTTGCGACATTTTTACTTGTGTGGATATTTTTTTCCTTTTCAATTTTTTTTTTTTTTTCATCAAGCTAAAAGGATGTTTCAGATTAGCGGACTGCTAAACCCAAAATGGGTACTTTTTAGAAGGACTGCTTCACACTTTCCTATTTCTGGTGCAGTTAAATGCACAAGAGACTGAGTACTAAAAGCATCTAAAAATCTATGTGATTATATGTAGGAGCACTATCCTCACCTCTCCTTGTTATCCAGCGCTTTTTTAAAAGTCCTAAAGGCAGCATTTTTGCTACGCTTTTTGACTAAAATTGGTGTCTCTACAATGTACGTAAGATGTATGCAATTTGCACCATTTATGCTTTTTATGTATATTTAAAGTGTATGTAAACCCTATCAATGAATTTCTGTTATTTTGTCCCTGTTAGTCTGTTAAAGCGTTTTGTTATAACTGTTTGATAAATCCAAAAAATGACCTTTTGATCTTGCCAGGAATGTTTTAGCCACTTGCCGACCAGTCGTCGTCGTTATACGGAGGTGTACGTCCAGGGGCGGTCCATCCATTAAGGGCGCACAGACACTGCCCCCTCTCTCCAGCCACCCCCTCTATGCTAATGGATAGGTTCATGCATAGCATGAATCTATCCATGGCCCCCCCGCAATCACCCCCCTATTCATGCGGCCGGCCCCTGAATTTCAGAAACGTCACTGTTTTTTGAAGCACCTGATTAGAGCCATAGGGGTTGATTTACTAAAGCTGGAGACTGCAAAATCTAATGCAGCTGTGCATGGTAGCCAATCAGCTTCTAACCTCAGCTTTGCGTATACTCCTCTGGTCATGCTGCATACTCCTGTGGTCATGCTGTATACCCCTCTAGTCATGCTGTATACTCCTCTGGTCATGCTGTATACTCCTGTGGTCATGCTGTATACCCCTCTAGTCATGCTGTATACTCCTCTGGTCATGCGTATACTCCTCTGGTCATGTTGTATACTCCTCTGGTCATGCTGTATACTCCTCTGATCATGCTGTATACTCCTCTGGTCATGCTGTATACCCCTCTAGTCATGCTGTATACTCCTCTGGTCATGCTGTATACTCCTGTGGTCATGCTGTATACCCCTCTAGTCATGCTGTATACTCCTCTGGTCATGCTGTATACTCCTCTGGTCATGCATATACTCCTCTGATCATGCTGTATACTCCTCTGGTCATGCGTATACTCCTCTGATCACGCTGTATACTCCTCTGGTCATGCGTATACTCCTCTGGTCATGCTGTATACTCCTCTGGTCATGCTGTATACTCCTCTGGTCATGCTGTATACCCCTCTGGTCATGCTGTATACTCCTCTGGTCATGCTGTATACCCCTCTGGTCATGCTGTATACTCCTCTGGTCATGCGTACACTCCTCTGGTCATGCTGTCTACTACTCTGGTCATGTGTATACTCCTCTGGTCATGTGTATAATTCTCTGGTAATTCTGTATACCCCTCTGGTCATGCTGTATACCCCTATCTGGTGATGCTGTATACCCTATATGGTGATGGTGGGCTGTATACTCCTGACACAATGGGTGGAATCTATAAGAGGTGGGGAAGCAGGAGGGGTGAAAAAGGAAGGGCGGGGTCTGGCGCCTCCCATCCTAAAATTTCACCAGCCGCCAGCGTGTACGTCGGTCCGTGCATGGGAGATAGCGGACGTGTGCATGCCGCGGGAGCGTGTCTGCGGGTCCGGCGGACTCCATTTTTGCCAGCGACCCGCAATCACGGTGTACAGAGGCCGAATGGGGATCTGCCTATGTAAACAAGTCGGATCCCCGTTCTGCCAGATGAGTTGTCAGATATCTTCTGTGCCCAGTGATCAGGAACAGTGATCTCTGTCATGTCCCTGGCAGGCCATCCCCCCTACAGTTAGAACACACACACAGAGAACACACTTAACTCATTGATCGCCCCCTAGTTTTAACCCCTTCCCTGCTAGTCTCATTTATACATTGATCAGTACATTTTTATAGCACTGATCAATGTAATAATGTCACTGGTCCCCAAAAAGTGTCATTTGGGGTCAGATTTGTCCGCCACAATCCCACTTAAAATCACAGATCACCGCCATTACCAGTAAAAACAATAAACAAATAAAAGTTCCCAAATCTATCCCATAGTTTGTAGAAGCGATAACTTTTGCTCAAAAAGTATGTATGAAGAATATATATTGGTCTAAACTCATGAACAAATAATTTTTTTATATTTTTTTTATTGGATATGTATTATAGCAGAAATTTTTTAAAAATGTTTTATTTTTCAAAATTGTCACTCTTTTTTTGTTTATAGCGCAAAAAATAAAAACCGCAGAGGTGATCAAATACCACCAAATGAAAGCTCTATTTGTGGGGAAAAAAAGACATAAATTTTGTTTGGGTACAACGTCGCACGACTGCACAATTGTCAGTTAAAGTGACGCAGTACCGCGGCCTGGTCAGGAAGGGGCCGAAGTGGTTAAACTGATAAGCTGGCCATATATGGTTCAATTCTCTGATTCCTGCATTAGTACTGACTGTATGGATGGAGGTTTCAGACCCAGCTAGTTCCCCACAGCATTGGCTGTTTACTGAATTTAACAAAAGTTCACTTCTTGCTTTGCCATTGTGCTAAGCCACCAGTCTTCACCCAGTGCCATGCCACTTCCTCATGCACCACTTATCGTTCATCGCTTAAACTATTGAGACTATGACTACATATTAGGATATCCAGAGACAGCGTGAAGTTGTGAGTTAACAATGGTAATGTAGCTTTCTTTTCAGACTACTCTGAATATCCACAAGCTCCGCTATCATTACTAAGCAGTCAAGCAAATGCTGAATTCCCGCAGCCTTCAATGTGCCTGTGGTTTCCAGCCATAATGAGAGTTTAGTATCAAGGCAAGCTACAGATGGCAGGTACCAGCTTAGAGGGGCTTTTACATTTTTCAGCTTATCCCCTCCCCTGTTATTCCGGTGAAGATTGCAGCAGTGTACCATTTTTTGGCATTCATAGTATGTGACTTAACTAAGCCCCATGTTAGATGCAGCATCCTATTGGACAAGATTTATCCTTATAATTTATGTCAAGTGAAATTCATTGGAATAACAGAAAGTAATATGATAGAAACCACATGTACAGGTATGCCAATTGCATCTTCCTTTTTGATATCCTAGAGGTCCTTTTTTTCCCTCCCTCTCTGTATGGGGGCATCCTGAACCATGTAAGCGACTAAGGATGTGAACGGCTAAAATATTGCTACATTGCACTATTGAGCTTTTCTCTTCTTGTTCTCCCAATGAAGATGGATTTATGAAATGCGTGAAGGCTTGTGAATGACCACAAGCTGTCGCTGAGAGACTGAAGTCACCACCCAATTGCTGTTGTTTAAACACCTTTCCCTATATTTCTGAAGTTAAGTGCTAAGACCCACTATGTTTAGGGTTGAGTTGGGGGGGGGGGGGGTTGTTTTTTAACTACTTGGTCTACTACCGTAATATTATACCATAATGACCTCATTAAATTTGTCCCACTTAATGGATAACCTATTATTGCACAAACTAAAAATAAACTTTCAGTATGCAGTAATCTCCCTCCTAAACCTTATTGGTAGAATTGTGATCAATAGGGATGGGCGAACAGTTCAGCCCGAGCATAAGTTCGGGCCGAATGTCTATTGTTTGCCCGATCCCCAAATTTAGAACATTATGGGGTGTTTGGCGCGACTTCGGCTCCGCCGAACGCCCCATAGTGCATAGTGCGCTGCCGCCGTCTGCGCTCCCTTTGTTTTGACAGTTTATTTATAGTCAAGGGCGGGTGATGTACGGGTGACACTGCCCCCTTCTGACGCCATGTGACGTCAGAGGGGCGGGTCACTCAATTACGTCACCAGGTGGCCCCGCCCTTCACTATAAATAAACTGTCAAAACAAAGGGAGCGCAGACGGCGGCAGCCCTCCTATGGAGGAGGAGCTGGCTTTTTTTTTCGGGTCCGTTGTGCACCGTTATTGACGATGGATTACAACGGGGGACACTTATTATTTTTTTCTTTTTTAATAAAGGACTTGTCCCTAATTGTCTCCTGTGGTGTTTTCTTTTTTGACACTTTTTGGTGAATTAGTAGTGGTACAATGTATCCGATATTAATTCACATGGGGGGGCGGGATCTGGGGGCCCCCTTATTAAAGGGGGCTTCCAGATTCCGATAAGCCCCCCACCCACAGACCCCCACAACCATGGCCCAGGGTTGTGGGGAAGAGGCTCTTGTCTCCATCAACAGAGCCCCCCCTGCCCCAAAGCATCCATACTCCCCATGTTGAGAGCATGTGGCCTGGTATGGTTCGGGGGTGGGGCGCTCGCCCGTCCCCATCCCCCATCCTTGCCAAACAGGTTGCATGCTCGGATAAGGGTCTGGTTTGGATTTTAGGGGGGACCCCACGTTCATTTTTTAAAAAATTTTGGCGTGGAGTTCCCCTAACCCGAAGGGCCTGGTATGGACTGGGGGGGACCCTACACAAATTTTTTCAGTGATTTTTTTTCTTTATTGCCAGGGGCCGGCAATACATTACAGCCGCAAATGGTTTTAAATGACAATTTTTCCTTTACAAATGTAATTTTGCTCTGGCACTGTTCTAAACATCACAGAGATGCACCCTTTTACAGGCGGACTAAGGGGATCCCCCAGGCACATTATTTAACCACTTCAGCCCCGGAAGGATTTTCCCTTTTAGGACCAGAGAATGTTTGCGATTCGCCACTGCGTTGCTTTAACTGACAATTGTGCGGCCATGCGACGTTGTACCCAAACAAAATTTGCATCCTTTTTTTCCCCACAAATAGAGCTTTCTTTTGGTGGTATTTGATCCCCTCTGCATCATTTCTGATCACAGCTATAAACAAAAGAAGATCGACAATTTTTTCATCAGTTTTGGCCGATTTATATTCTTCCTAATATTTTCGGTAAAAACAAAAATCGCAATTACCGTTTATTGATTGGTTTGCGCAAAAGCTGCCACATTTTTTACGAATGATGAGAATTCATTTATGGGGTTTTTATATATTTTTTTATATTTTACTAGTAATGGAGGCGATCTGCAAATTTTTGGAAAAGAAAAATCGCAATCGTCGTATGTTGATTTTTTTTTTTCAAAATTTGCCACGTTTACAAACCATGAGAATTAATTTCTGGTGTTTTTACAATTTTTTTTTTTTTTTTTACTGGTAATGACGGCAATCTGCGATTTTTATCAGGACTTTAATATTGGGGAGGACATGCCGGGCATTTTTTACACTTTTTTGGGACCAATGACATCTATACAGCGATCAGAAATTTAAATATCCACTGATTACTGTATAAATGTCATTGGCAGTGAAGGGATTAACCTGCAGGGAGGATCTAGGGGTCCAGTGTTCCCTGGGCGTGTTCTAACTGTGAGGGGGCTGGGCTGTCAGGGGCATAAGAGATCTAACTGATCCCAGTGAAAGGGATCAGTAGATCTTTTAAATGTCCACTGACAGAGCGGGGAACTGCCATGTTTACATTGGCGGTTCCCCGTTCTTTCTCTCTGCCTGGTCATCGCGGCTCGTGGGCGGACATCGGGTCTGCCTGAGCCGCGGGTACACTCCTGCAGAGTGCGGTGGGCACGCACGTCTATAGATGGCGATTTGTGCTACGGCGCCACTCTGCAGCAGTTTCGTTATAGTGTGTAACCCACTTAAGGATCATATTTTATTTATCCCTATATAAAACTCATACCAGCCCATTTGGCCCCAACAACCATGCCACGTTCAAAATCACTTAAATCCCCTTTCTCCTCTACTCTAAAGCTCGGTTTGAGCTTCAGCAAGTCGTTGCTGCCATGTGATTGGCTGATTTGTGTTACCAAGAAATTGAACAGGTGTACCTAATAAAGTGTCCAGTGAGTGTATATCAATGCAACTCTTTCCTGACATAAAATAAGAGTGGACACTAGAGTCTGTATAGTCTCAGTATACCCAATATGGAATTACCTAGTACAATTTATAATGTTACTGTGTGGGCAGGATACAAAATTTGATTGGAAGATGGCACAGGGGATCATGGGAGATTGTGATGGTATTGCCCTTATTAGAAAATACTATACTGTACTTTCTTAGTTAGCTGCTAGCCTAATCCCTTTACACAATTAGGCCTCATACACACAGGCGTTTTTTGACGCCGGCGTTTTCTGGCGGTTTTTGCAGCTCTCCATGTTAGTCAATGGCCCCATAAAAATGCAGACGTTTTTGAGCTGTAGATGGCGTCGGCGTTAGTGAGCTGAAAGTAGAACCCACGGCCAGCGCGTTCTGAGGCTGTTTTGGCATTTTTTGATGCTGATGCCGCAAAACGCCAACTAACGCCAACTAATACTGTACCGTCGTTAACCAGCGTTTTTTGATGCCAACGTTTTTAGGTTGAAAAATAGCAGAGGGATGATTTTTTTTAAAAAACGCCTATTGATGCCGATGCTCACTAATGCCGATGCATAACGCCGAAAAACGCAGATTTTTTTTCCTTGACATCGAGCCCGACGGTTTGTTTATTTTTTAACCACTTGCCGACCGTCAAGCGAAGATTGACGGCGACAAGATGGCTCTGCTAGGCAAACCGCCGTCATACGACGGTGGCTGCCAGATCGAGCACTGTGAGCGCGCGCTGCTGGAGGCGCGCTCACTATGTTTCGGGGGGCCAGGGAGCGGGTGCGGCGGACTCGATCACCGCCGGCTACCCACGATGCCCCCCCCCGGAGTGAAAGAACGGAGGTCCGTGTATGTAAACACGGATCTCCATTCTGTGAGGGGGGAAGGACTGTGATCACAGCCTTCCTCTATATGGAAGCTGTGATCACTCCCCTTCCCCTGCCAGGGCAGCTCACACACAGTTAGAACACGCCCAGGGAACACAGTTAACCCTTAGAGCGCCCCGTGCAGGTTAACCCCTTCACTGCCAATGGCATTTACACAGTAATCAGTGCATTTTTATAGCACTGATCGCTGTATAAATGCCAATGGTCCCAAAAAAGTGTCAAAATGGTCCGACATGTCCGCTGCAATATCGCAGTACCGCTAAAAATCGCAGATCGCCGCCATTACTAGTAAAAAATAAAAAATAAATAAAAACCCCAGAAATGAATTCTCATCATCCGTAAACGCGGCAACTTTTGCACAAACCAATCAATAAACGCCGATTGCGATTTTTTTGATCACAAATATGAGGAAGAATATAAATCGGCCAAAACCGTTGAAAAAAAATGTTTTTTTTATATTTTTTTTTTTTGGATTTGTATTTTAGCAAAAAGTAAGAAATTTGTTTTTTTTTGGCAAAATTGTCGCTTTTCTTTTGTTTATAGCGGTGATCAGAAATGACGCAGCGGTGATCAAATACCACCAAAAGAAAGCTCTATTTGTGGGGAAAAAAGGACGCAAACTTAGTTTGGGTACAACGTTGCACGACCGCGCAATTGTCAGTTAAAGCGACGCAGTGCTGAATCGTAAAAAGTGCTCTGGTCCTAAAGTGTGAAATCCTTTCGGGGCTGAAATGGTTAAGAAACGTCCGTGTGTATGAGGCCTTATAGTTGTCTAATGGGCCCCTTAAGAAGTTCAGTAATCCTGGTTTAGTTGGATAGATACGTTCATTACTAGTAACAGGTCAGCTTTAAAGAGAAACAGGAAAAACTAAGAAAACATGAAAGGATTGTCCATTGCTCCCATGCAGCAGTGTTAGACTGAATGATCAAGGCTTCCCTGCTTTCTGCTATCTTATCCAATAGCCTCTAGATGAGCTGTTTATGGATTACAGTATAAAATTAACTGGATGGGGAATAATCTCTGAAGCTCTCTCTATTGTAAATCAGTCTGGTTGCTATGAGTAGAACGGATTATTTCACTTTAATGCCATAAACACCAACCACTGGCTTGGGAACCACATCTGGCTTTGAGCTCCCAGCAGCCTCTTATCTGGCTGACCACCTGCTGTACTTCTCAATTCTCACAAGCAAAGAGCCAACTAGGGACTGCCTAATTGGTATCATTTTATATTAATGATAATAATGATATTCCTATTTTTCTTAAGTGCTATTTTTGTAGTGTGGTTGACTGCCACTTATTATATCTGAATGTGGCTTACACTGAAAATCCAGGGACATCTGCTCTGAAGCAACTGTCAAAAAATGGATTGGGGCAAGGGCAACTGTTTTTATGTATAAATAGTTTATATAAATACATTTAAAGTAGAATTCTCACAAAAGAATGCTTAGGAGCCTTTTTACCGCTGGGCATGGCAGCGTTTTTTACATACCGCACCTACATTTTATGATTCGTTATTAAAATATAGGCTGTGATGTCAGTTTCCAGCTTTCATATTTAGGGGGGGCTATGGTTAATCCGTCAGGGATCAACCGAGAAACGAACACTCTTAACTCTTCAT
>BLSH010101080.1:1358087-1371234 GCA_018402905.1 Glandirana rugosa | reverse complement strand
CCCCCCCCCCCCCCCCCCCCCCCCCCCCCCCCCCCCCCCCCCCCCCCAACTATAAAAATTCTATATATATATTTATATTATACACATACACACACACACAGTGCCTTGACAAAGTATTCACATCCCTTGGAATTTGCCACTATTTGTCATGCTACAACCAAAAATGTATATGTATTTTATTGGGATTTTATGTGATAGACCAACACAAAGTGGCACATAATTGTGAAGTGGAAGGAAAATGATAAATGGTTTTCAAAATCAACACGCAGGGTGGATCCAATATCTGGCACACCCCCCCCCCCTCCCCAGGCGTACAGGCAGCGCACTGCATATCAACGTCACGTGATGTTGGGGTATTATATTGGCAGGTGTTAGGGTGGTATATAATGCCAGGTTAGGGTGGTATAGAGCCATATTAGGTGATATAGTATCAGGTTAGGTGATATACAGTAGTACCAGGTTAGGTGATATAGTACGAGGTTAGGTGATATAGTACCAGGTTAGGTGATATACAGTAGTGCCAGGTTAGGTGATATAGTACCAGGTTAGGTGATATACAGTAGTACCAGGTTAGGTGATATAGTACCAGGTTAGGTGATATAGTACCAGGTTAGGTGATATACAGTAGTGCCAGGTTAGGTGATATAGTACCAGATTAGGTGATATACAGTAGTGCCAGGTTAGGTGGTATAGTACCAGGTTAGATGATATACAGTAGTGCCAGGTTAGCTGATATAGTACCAGGTTAGGTGATATACAGTAGTACCAGGTTACGTGATATACAGTAGTACCAGGTTACATGATATACAGTAGTACCAGGTTACGTGATATAGTACCAGGTTACATGATTTACAGCAGTGCCAGGTTAGGTGATATAGTACCAGGTTAGGTGATATACAGTAGTGCCAGGTTAGGTGATATAGTACCAGGTTAGGTGATATAGTACCAGATTAGGTGATATAGTACCAGGTTAGGTTATATAGTACCAGGTTAGGTGATATAGTACCAGGTTAGGTGATATACAGTAGTGCCAGGTTAGGTGATATAGTACCAGGTTAGGTGATATAGTACCAGGTTAGGTGATATACAGTAGTGCCAGGTTAGGTGATATAGTACCAGGTTACATGATTTACAGCAGTGCCAGGTTAGGTGATATAGTACCAGGTTAGATGATATACAGTAGTGCCAGGTTAGGTGATATAGTACCAGGTTAGGTAATATACAGTAGTACCAGGTGATGTTGAACCTGCGGTATCCTGTTGAGTTCTGTCTACATTATACGGCATAGACAAATTAGAAGAAAGATTCCGTGACTGTACTTTCCTCCCATGGGCTTCTTTTCTTTCTAAGCAGGGAGTAATATACAATTTCTCATAAATGCAGCCCTTAATTTTGTAGAGCACTGTAGGTCAAAGAGGATCACGTTATTTCTTTTTTAAATACATTTTTCCTTTTTTTAGTCATGTTTTTTTCTCCCTGCTCTGTGTACGTCCTATAGACCAGGGCTTGGCAATTAATTTCCCCAAGGGGGCACATGAGAAAATGGGACTGTTGTTGAGGGAAAACCTTAAAACAATTGTAAAGGTAAAAATTAAAAAAAAAACAAACCTCAACCTCCTCTTCTCGAGTTCCCCACCAGCACTCCTGACCCTTCCTCTCTGTGCAATGCTTCACATGGGGGCACTTGTGCCTGCTCGCTCCTGAGCCCTGCTGCTGCGTCCATTGACACAGACAGTGGGATTCGGGCCTGCACTCCGCTCCCTCGTCACTGGTTTTGATTGGTAGCAAAGACAGCGAGGACTGGAAGTGAGGGGAGAGAAGAGCTGCAGACATGCACTGGAGTTAATGAAGGCTCAGGTAAGTAAAAGGGGGAGGGTGCCATAGCCTAAACTTTTTTTATCTTAATGCAAGGAATGCATTAAGGTAAAAAATGTTTAGGCTTTAGAACCACTTTAATTTCGCTCAAAAATATTTTGAAACTGAAAAGGTCTGTAAGTACGTATACATATATATATTCTATTATCAAAAGTATTGGGAAGCCTGCCTTTACACGCACATGAACTTTAATGGCATCCCAGTCTTAATCCATAGGGTTCACTATTGAGTTGGCCCACCCTTTGCAGCTATAACAGCTTCAACTCTTCTGAGAAAGCTGCCCACAAGGTTTAGAAGTGTGTCTAGGGAAATGTTTGACCATTCTTCCAGATTTTTGAGCTCAGGCACTGATGTGGACAAGAAGGCCTGGCTCGCAGTCTCTGCTCTAATTCCTCCCAAAGGTGTTCTATCGGGTTCAGGTCAGGACTCTGTGCAGGCTTGTCAAGTTCCTCCACCCCAAACTCACCCCCAATACTTTTGGTAATAAAGTGTACATAAAAACAAAAAAACACATGGTACTAGGAATAATAGGTAAAACTGCTCATGGAATAGGTCTCTTTCAAGATAGGCAATTGGGAGGTGGTAAAAACTGTTTTACTGCCCTTCCCCCTTTGTGCCGCCTACCCAAATGGTAAAATAACAGCTGGATGGAGTCGTTAACATACTGTGGCTGCAAGGTGCTTGTCAAGCTCACCCACTCAATAGGGCCGTGTCACAACCAAGTGAAATGCATGCAATTGAGGCGAAATTGTGAGGCATTTTAGGGTTAAATCAGGTGGTGAAAAGGCAACATAATGCCACCTCAATGCCTGTCTAATGCCCCTTGACTGGAAGGCAAGAGTCTGAGATGGGTAAAGTGAGGATTTCTGCAGATCCTGGCCTGGAGTGAAGAAGACGTGCATAGCTTCTGGGGCTTGCAGCATGCAGGTACTAACACAGGAAGAACTTGGCCAGGTAGCTGAGTGGCCGCAGAGCATTGAGGCATCTCCTAGGCAATGCTCCCCCACACTGCACCGATCAGCTCCTCAGGTTCTCTCCTTCTAGTTCCTGCAGCTTTACACACAGACATCTGTCAACGTGCATCTCTAAGCCTTTAGATTCTTTAGTGTGGCTCAAATAGGCATGCTGACAGTGGATGCATCGAGGGCAAGATAAGGACAACCAGAGGGCTGGATATGGCCCTGGGACCTCAATTCACCCAGGTCTGCTATAGACTCCTTGTAAGAACCTTGTGTGGAAATGCACATGCTCCAGTAGGGCCTGGATGTCATAGTTCTACTGCAGTAACTATGCTAGCTGTTTGTAGTCCAACTAAGGAGTATGAAGGAAAGGATGACAACAATACAGCTGAATTAAAGGGTACGTTCACCTTTTCACTAAAAATGAAAAAGGAAACGAACTCCAAATATCCTGGCCATCCCTCTAGAACCCATTGCACATGACAGCCTTGATGATCTGTGCTGCCAGTCTAGTGGTCCCTACACCGTACACTGCAATACACAGCCCTGGAGTGAGTATCCATCATAATGGTCAAAATGGCAACCACTCACTGGTCTGTTTGACCACATGACTGCGCTGCCCAGTGTGTCTGTCTTCTGGCACACCCTACCATGTGATTGTGCTGACCAATGAGAAGTGCAACTAAGACTTCTCTTCCGTTAAGGGTCCCAGAACAAAGTCCAATGTGTTCACATGGCTACACTGACCAATGAGAAGTTGCCATTATGAGCATTATGATGGATACTCACTTTAGGCCAGAATCACACATATGCAGCCATGGTTCACCAGTTCAGTTGTGATTCAGGTCCGAATTTTAGCCTGAATTTGCGCCTGAACTGGACCCAAACACGCACAGGACCCTTGGAAAATGGGGGCTGTGGCCGCCCCGGACCTGTGTGAACCGGCTCCATTGAGAGCCGGTCACATTTGCCTGTCATGCGAATTGGATGAGGGAAACCCACATCCGATTTGGATATGTGTGAAACCAGCCTTAAGCTTGCGGTGTAAGGTGTGGCACTACACTGGCAGCATAGAGCATTATGGCCAATATGAGCAGCAGGGTCTGCAGGGGTGGCCAGGATATTTGAAGTTGGTTCACCTTTAATTTTTCATGAAAAGGTGAACTTATGCTTTAAGTAAGCATTATCACCCTAAAAAATGAGAAATCACACTCACATTGATCTGGTGCATTATCACAATGACCTTTATTCCAGGTAAAAACAATAAAATATTGCATTCACATTTATTTGACATTCTATGAACAGAATACAAGATGTTCTGCGAATGGACAAGGGAAGGGGAAAGTAAGGGTAAATGACAGGATCCCTTCATTGTATGGGAGCTGCAGTCCTGGAGGTACAGTGATAACTGTACTTTCCGCCATGAATGAAGCTGATTTTAATCCCTTTGTGCCTAAAATTAAAATAAATCTTAATGCCTAAGCACAAGTTTGCAACTTGGGCATGTGTTAGTAAACCTGTGCATATCATAACAACTACTTTGTTCATCCAGGTAGATTATACCGCATTTTTTCCGGAAAAATTGGGCTTTCATTTGGTGGTAAATGGTAATGGATGTCTCCTGATTTTTTTTACTATCTAAGGAAAACTGGTCCAAAATAGTAAAAAATATATATTTTTTTAATTTAACTGTAAATTTCTTGCTACTACTATAACCTACCACCAAACAGCAACCCAAAATAAATTCTCCTACTCCTGACGTTTGCAGCGATACCACATATGTGTATGTTAGTTGTTGTTTGTACCCGTAGTAAAGGCCAGAAACAATGGTGCGCATTTTGCTTTTTTTTTATCCTACCTAAAACACACTGACACTAGCTGATACTAATTAAAAAAAAATCCTGTCCAAAAAATAATGACCCTGACCTTGACCTCGACCCAAGCATTTACCTTGGGGCTGACCTAGAACAAGCCTTGATCTAGGTATTTTATTTTTATTTATTTTTTTCAATTATTATTATAATTATTATTATTTTCTATTTCTGCAAGAACAGTACAATGTATCTGTCTCGCCCATTCACAGAAACAGAAAACACGGGGGTGGGCTTCACAATGACTGATCACTGTGATAGCCAATCAAAGGCTATAACAGCGATCAGGTGACCCAGAATCGGACGTTTCCGGTGAGACCCCGGTCTCTGTGCTGGAAGTGTGCTGTGCGCAAATATGCGCCCCCACAGAAAATAGGCCGGCCCAGTGGGGCTGCATATTTACATACGGTCAGCGTGAAGGGGTTAAAGTGGAACTAAAGGCTCTATACTTACCTCCTCTCTAATAGCCCAAAGGTCGCAAGAGACCCCTTGGCAGCGCCGGCATCTTTTCCCTGGGTGCTGATCTTTGGGAAACTTTATTGGCCGGGGCTTGGTGATGTCACTCAGTCAGCCCGGCACACATGGACTGCCCACGAGGTAAGCATTGCCCAGAGGGCTGCAAGCGGGCAGGTAGGTGTATTTTATTGCAAAAGAGAAATTGAATGTCTCTTCTGAATAACCTGTCTGCTCACAATTTTTGGTAGAATTTCTTTGGTTCCGCTTTAATACTGCACATGAGCGATCCAGACATAGGATATATATTATTACAATGAAAAAGAAGAAAAAGAGGAAAAATTTGGACTTTTACGGTGCTGGTTTGACCCCCTCCCTGAAAAACTACACAATGGTAGATTTAAAATCAGCACTTTATTGAATTACATAAATTGATACATGGTGCGGGCTCAGATGGAGAGGCAGTGGCCCACCCATGTATATAGACAAACAATATCATTAAAAACAGTGACACTGTATATAGTCCATGATGTAGATGTTGATAAGATACCGGATACTCCTGGCTACATTGGCAAAGAGCAGATGAAAAGGATCGCCAGGGTGGTATACAGAACCCAATATAGTACAGTTATCCAAGATGTTCCGACGCGTTTCGCCCGATTAATTAGGCTTCTTCAGGGACTTGGATCGTAAGATAGTCACTGTGACTGGGAGTACTATGGTGTCAAAAAAGTACATCAAAGGCAAGACGGATGGTACCCTATGAGGGGGTTGTAGGAGGTTAGTTTGCATAGGTCAGTCATAGATGTTGCCGTTACCCATCATTTCAAAGGTGCCACTGACGTGTGGGTGTCATCCACCTGAATCAATAGGCATATATAGTAAACTGCAGCTTACGGTCCCGACTTATATGAACAGGATCCATAGCATCTCCAAATGCCAAACAGTGGATCTTCCCATAGTGGTAATCCTGTGGTAGCAGCTCAAAGTGACAGGATTCCCTTAAGTGTCCATCCCCCACAACCGCCTCAGCATCTGCCTCCTCTCTAATAGCCCAAAGGTCACAAGAGACCCCTTGGCAGCGCCGGCATCTTTTCCCTGGGTGCTGATCTTTGGGAAACTTTATCGGCCGGGGCTTGGTGATGTCACTCAGTCAGCCCGGCACACATGGACTGTGCCCACGAGGTAAGCATTGCCCAGAACGCTGCAAGCGGGCAGGTAGGTGTATTTTATTGCAAAAGAGAAATTGAATGTCTCTTCTGAATAACCTGCCTGCTCACAATTTTTGGTAGAATTTCTTCGGTTCCGCTTTAATACTGCACATGAGCAATCCAGACATAGGATATATATTATTACAGATTACTTTTTTTTTTGTACAAACCACATATCACAAAACCGTTCAGCTTGTGGCTTGGCTTTAATGATTACAAGCTGCATGAGATTGTGTCTTTTATATCTCCCAGAGTTCAGCTTTAATTAAAAGCAGTAAATATGAAAAAAATGACATTATAAGAGCATGTGCTACAACACATTTCATTAAGCGTATGGATTTAGATACACTTTAATAAAAATCAGGAGTGACGCATCCTATACTTCTGTGACATTTAAACTGGTGGGTATGTACGATAAAACTTAGAATGGTGATATTTAAATAATCAGTTTCAAACATCTTCAAGTCTGGTTTTACAGCACTTAACTTTCATTGGTAGACTAAGGAGTACAAATCCTCTTATGATCAAAATAGCTGATTTGCTGCCATTAATCTCAGCTGCAGAACAGGTTTCAATGAGAAATCATTTTAATTTTTTTTTTTTCTGGTGTTTAATTCAAGGTGCCCCGATAAATACTTGGATAATAGGATTTAGCCAGAGCCAAAGAAAATTGAGCATTTAGGAGCGAACTTAAAGTAGGCTATAGTGACCAATAAGATGTTAGAATTCGTGTTGCCCATTTTCGAAGGACCACTCAAGGTTAAACTCAGGTGGGCTGATTTAATCTTTTTTTTTTTGGACTCCACTGGTGAGATTTTCCCACTAGAGTTGTCAATTCGGCTTTCTAACCCTTTGAAGTCTCACTTCTGTTAATAACTGTAAGGAGCGAAGCAAATAAGCTTTGGCTGCCAACCCTTTTAGCACAAAGTAAGTGTCATAGTTACATAGTCGGGTTGAAAAATGACACAAATCCAGTCGAGTTCGACCAATAGAAGAAAAAAAATAGAAAACCTCCATATACTCGACCCTCTACCTACAGTGTTTGCAGATGACACCAAGCTATGGAGTGGAATAACGTCCTTACAGGATGTCTCCAACTTACAAGCCAACCTTAAGGCACTGTTTAATTGGGCAACCGTGTGGCAAATGAGGCTTAATGTAGATAAATGTAAAGTTATGCATTTGGGGGCTAAGAATATGCATACATTGTACATACTAGGGAGAGTACAACTGGGGGAATCCATAATGGAGAAGGATCTGGGGGTTTTGGTAGATCATAAGCTTAATTATAGCATGCAATGCCAAGCTGCGGTTTCCAAAGCGAGCAAAATCCTTTCTTGTATTAAGAGAGGTATGGACTCCAGGGAGAGAGATATCATTTTGACAGCGAGAGTCTGTCTGCAAATCCCAGCCGATGATTCAGGGTCCAGGACATGTTGACCAGCTGTGTACAATCACAGCAGAGAACTCTCTGTTGACATTCAACACAGAGCTCTTCACAAAGGGGAAATGGCCTCTGTGTTTCTTTGTGTTTCCCTGCTTTGCAGGGATGAGAAACTTAGAGATCAGTTAGTAAAAGCAGCCCACTTTACAAACATTATACATAGTTAGGCACATATTTAACCCCTTGATTGCCCTAGATGCTAACCCTGTCACAGTCAGTATCATTAGTACAGTGACAGTGTATACTACCACTGATCACTGTATTTTTGTCACCGGTGATGTCAGTGGCAGTTAGTCAGTCCCCCCATGTCAGTTAGTGTCAGATCGCCTGCCGCACTATCGCAGTCTCATTATAAATCATTGATCGCCACCATTAGTAGTATACAAAAAAATTGAAAAAATTAAAATTCCAGTATATATACCATAGTTTGTACTCACTATAACTTTCACGCAAACCAATCAATATACACTTACAGTATTGGGATTTTTTTAATCAAAAACATGTAGCAGAATACATTTTAGCCAACATTTATGAAGAAATTAGATTTGTTTTTTATTGGCTATGTTTTATAGCTGAAAGTAAAAAATATTGTTATTTTTCATAATGCATGTTTTCGTTTATATTGCAAAACAGAAAAAAAAACCCATTGGTGATCAAATACCACCAAAATAAAGCTCTATTTGTGTGAAAACAATTATATAAATTTTGTTTGGGTACAGTGTTGCATGACTGCGCAATCACCAGTTAAAATAGCCCAATGCTGAATAGCAAAAAATGGCCTGGTCATGAAGGGGGTAAAATCTTCCGTAGCTCAAGTGGTTAAGCTAATATACATAGCGTTGCCTGAATATGAAGAGTAGAAGATAGTAAACCTGATGTTGTGTGTTACACATGTTTGTAGTCCAGATCACACAGAATGGCATAAGACACTAGTCTAAACTACTATTTCTTATTCCATGCTGTTCATGTATACCTACGCATTATCAGATGGAACAGAAA
Organism: Glandirana rugosa; assembly: GCA_018402905.1. NCBI lineage: Eukaryota > Metazoa > Chordata > Amphibia > Anura > Ranidae > Glandirana > Glandirana rugosa. Next base: position 1,362,422 of record BLSH010101080.1, on the reverse strand, counting down.
AGGAAGAGACTGGTGTTCTGTTTTGAAACTAGATGTTACTGTAAACAAACAGCAGGTGTTGAAAGCTGTTCAGGACCAGACTGCAATTGGACTTCAATTGCAATTGCTGCTGTGATCTTTGAGGATGAATCACTCCACAGTGCCTGCAGCTATAGAGATCAGTATAATAGTGTCTTACTGTAAATCTAACTTTTTTTTAATGTTTAAATATTTGAATGTGAATAACCCAGCAGTGTTAGAAATATGTTATTTGCTAAGGGTTTATTTTCAGTGTTAGGGCATTGATTTTCCACCCTTATTTTTCCATATGGTAAAAGCAGCATCTGACTTTATTAAATACTTACCTCCAGCCAAAATTGTTTATTTTAGTTATGTTTAAGTGAGGAAAGTTTAGAACTTCTCTTAGCTTTTTATTCCTGTCTTTACTCTTACCAAGAAATGATGCTCTCATTTTCTGTGACAGTATCATCAGGAGAAGAAAAGAGGGCAATGGGTTTCACTAGAACAATGATACCCAATCAAGGGTTCTATCTATTTTCTGAACTCTTTTAATAAAGCAATCTTACCATCTCTAGACACGATAGAGAGCTTTCCATCTACTTCCTGTCCCTGTTACCCAGACAGGAAGTGAGGGAAAGTCTCACCAACAGGAGTAATGTCTGCCATAAATACCCAACAAACGTTCTGACCCTTCCGTATGCTATCAAAAACTCCTTTAACATTTAAATACAAAAATCTGATACATATAGGCCTCAAACACACGGACATTTCTAAAAAAATAAACATAAAAAAAAAATCATCCCTCTGCTATTTTTCAACCTAAAAACGTCGGCGTCAAAAAACGCCGGTTAACGCCGGTACGGCGTTAGTTGGCATTAGGGAGTGTTTTCGGCGTCAAAAAACGCCAAAACATTACAGCCTCAGAACGTGCTGGCCGTGGGTTCTAGTTGCAGCTCACTAACGCCAACGCCATCTACAGCTCAAAAACGTCGGCGTTTTTATGGGGCCATTGACTAACATGGAGAGCTGCAAAAAACGCCAGAAAACGCCAGTGTTAAAAAACGTCCATGTGTATGAGGCCTAAAAATTATAGCCTTACCTATAAAATGTATCACTGTTCGAAAATTGACATAGCTCTTAAAATTGTTTTCTGCTGGGATAAATGTAAAAAGTAACCCCACTTTTGAAGAAAAAAGCTCTCTGGGGGAACAATATATATTGCAGGGATTTTAACAAACTGGCAGTTTCCTACCTTTTGTTGATGTGAAAAACTAGCTCTCTTTCTTTCATCAGACTGATCTCATACTAATTCTGAATGGAAGATTCTGGTTTATTATAACCAGCTGATGCCCTTACTGTGTTCTAAAGAGGAAAGCTGCAGCATCTGCATATCTTTAAAAGTGATTCAGTCTTGGGGAGTATGTCACCTAAACTTACACATCTATTGCAGAGGATGCCTAAAATGTGTGTATTTCATCCAGACCTGTTCACTAATTCCGTGTGAAAATGTTCCTCTGTGCAGGAACTTCCTGTAATAAAGACCGGTCACTGCTCTCCCTCTCTCCTTGTGCAGTAAGACTGGTCTTGTCCCCGCCCACTCCTGTTCTTTTCTGCAGGCAGTTTATAGTGGGTGGGGCCTGCTGGGTTCCTCCTACAGCTCTGCTCTCTGCCAAAGTTATGTACAGCACAGTGATGAAACGGCCACTGCAAGGTAATATCTGGGTTTTGCAAATTTACTTGATGCACATAAAATGGATTTATATCCTTTGAAGCACAATATATTTTACATTTTTTTTTTTGCATCTGGCGTTCAGCTTTAATGCATTTTTCCTTACTAAAATGAAGCTTACATTGCAATACAGTTCAATTATTTCCCTTTGGGATAAATAAAGTCTTCTGAATCTGAATCCGAATGAATAACAGCCATGATTGGAGATTGTGGTGATATCTGCAAACTGCTTCCATACCCCTAACCAGCCTGAAAATGAATTCATTGGCACAGGTGTGTAGTAAACTTTTACAACAAATCAAAATTTAATATAAACATTTTGTTTTTCAGTTCATATAAAAATAATGACAACAGGGTGAAATAAAAATCAAATAAAAGTCACTTTCAACTGGCAGACGAAGTATGCTTCGCATAATTTTGGCATATTTTGTTTTATTTAATTAGAAGGCGATGCCAGCTCATTCCTATGACAGTCAGTAGTTAAAGTAGATCTAAACCCAATAAAATCTTATATAAGCTTAAATATATTTAAAAGGCACTTCCTGTTATAGGATGACACCTATCTCCCAATGATGTCTTTGGTGCAGATTACAATTGGCAGTCAGCACCCACTGCACAGAGATGGTCCACCATTGTCCCTATCAGGAAACTGGTCCATAGCAATGATGTGCAGCTGGTACTGGAATCAGTGTATATAGACAGGAAGAGCCTAGAGCAGTGATGGCGAACCTTGGCACCCCAGATGTTTTGGAACTACATTTCCCATGAAGATCATGCACTCTGCAGTATAGTTGAGCATCATGGGAAATGCATAGCTCCCAACTGTCCCTGATTACGAGGGACTGTCCCTTATTTGAAACAAAGTCCCTCTGTCCCTCCTTCCTCCTCATTTGTCCCTCATTGTGGTCTGATCTATATATTTGTATATAAAAAGCACTTTTAATCTTTCAAAAAGTGTTTCCCAGTGCTAAACCTTTCAACCAATTTTTAAATTGCTGCATTTGTAAATTTCAAAAGCCAGTATAAAGGAATAATAGTGGTAAAAAACAAACTTGTGGGTTTAACCACTTGCCAACCACGCACTGCCTTTTAATGGCGGCAGTGTGGCACTGTCTCGCAAATCGACGTAAATAGGTGGCGATTTGCGCATGTGCAGCTAGGGGGCGAGAGCATGCACTCTGGAGGAGTGTGCTAACGGCTCGGGTGGACCCGATGTCCGCCGGCAAGCCGCGATGTGCTGCGATGAGGGAAAGAATGGGGAACCGCCGATGTAAACAGGGCGGTTCCCCATTCTGACAGGTAGCATATAAGAGATCTACTGATCCCTGTCACTGGGATCAGTTAGATCTCTTATGCCCATAACAGCCCAACCCCCTCACAGTTAGAACACACCTAGGGAACACAGTTAACCCCTTCCCTGCCCCCTGCAGTTTAACCCCTTCACTGCCAATGACATTTATACAGTAATCAGTGGATATTTAAATTTCTGATCGCTGTATAAATGTGATTGGTCCCAAAAAAGTGTCAAAAATGTCCGGCATGTCCGCCCCAATATCAAAGTCCCGATAAAAATCACAGATCGCCGCCATTACTAGTAAAATAAAAAAAAAATTTAAAATGCCATAAATTAATTCTCATAATAAATGACGATTGAGATTTTTTTTACCAAAAATATGAGGAAGAATATAAATCGGCCAAAACCGATGAATAAATTTGTTTTTTTGGATTTGTATTTTAGCAAAAAGTAAGAAATTTTGTTTATTTGCAAAATTGTTGCTCTTTTTTTGTTTATAGCGGTGATCAGAAATGACGCAGAGTTGACCAAATACCACCAAAAGAAAGCTGCTAAAAAAAGGACGTAAATTTCGTTTGGGTACAACGTCGCACGACCGCGCAATTCTCAGTTAAAGAGACGCAGTGCCAAATAGCAAAAAGTGCTCTGGTCCTACAGTAAGAAATCCTTCCGAGGGTGAAGTGGTTAACTAATCTTCTTTTTTCGTATAATTTTCCTTTAAGGGGGTGTGGCAGGGGGCATGTCCCTTGCCTACATACTTTTGCTAATTGGTGTCCCTCGTTCCCATCTCAAAAAGTTGGGTGGTATGGAAATGTAGTTCCAAAACATCTGGGGTGCCAAGGTTCGCCATCACTGGCCTAGAGGATATCAGCAGAACCAGAACCATATGCGAGTAAACCAAACATGTATGTGAAAAGGCTATTTTGCTAAATAGCCTGGCATTCCTCTTTAACTAACCTGCGCTTGCCACACAATAGCCAAAAAAAGGAAAGAAAGAGTGAAAACTTTTAGTAAAAATATAGGTTACCCGCTGCATACTCAGCAGCCACTGACGTCACCTGGCCCCAATCATTTCCTGTCTGAGAATTCCTGGCCAAGTAAACAAAAGGGTGAAGATAGCCTTGATTTCACTTACCAAATATGGCCACTTCATTGGATTTGCATTCAGCACCCTAACATCAGTAATGTTCCCTGAACCTGCCTCAAACTAACCCAGGTAACCTTGGTTCATCCTTAGTGAGGAGGAAGAGGGATCAGGGAATCTGATTCCAAAAGGGGGGGGGGGGGGCGGCTGGGACCTAAACCATTCACT
>BLSH010101080.1:1344530-1358077 GCA_018402905.1 Glandirana rugosa | reverse complement strand
GGGGTGCCAAGGTTCGCCATCACTGGCCTAGAGGATATCAGCAGAACCAGAACCATATGCGAGTAAACCAAACATGTATGTGAAAAGGCTATTTTGCTAAATAGCCTGGCATTCCTCTTTAACTAACCTGCGCTTGCCACACAATAGCCAAAAAAAGGAAAGAAAGAGTGAAAACTTTTAGTAAAAATATAGGTTACCCGCTGCATACTCAGCAGCCACTGACGTCACCTGGCCCCAATCATTTCCTGTCTGAGAATTCCTGGCCAAGTAAACAAAAGGGTGAAGATAGCCTTGATTTCACTTACCAAATATGGCCACTTCATTGGATTTGCATTCAGCACCCTAACATCAGTAATGTTCCCTGAACCTGCCTCAAACTAACCCAGGTAACCTTGGTTCATCCTTAGTGAGGAGGAAGAGGGATCAGGGAATCTGATTCCAAAAGGGGGGGGGGGGGCTGGGAACTATGGCAATGTAAAATTTAAAGTACAAGGTCACCCTTTTCAAAGAAAACGCTGCAGTTCCCCTCCCTAGACCCTTTACTACAACCAGATGTGACCTCAAGTTTAGACTTACCTCTCTTCTCCAGCTTGGATGATAGAAATCTAGTGATGATGCTGGCTGCACCTGCACACTAACATCCCATTGACATATGTGGTACCTTACTCCTGTAGTGTGAGTGCAACCTGTTCAAGTCTATGGGACATTAATTCGTAGGTAAAATAGATATCTGGGCTGGAAGCAGCGGGGCAGGCCACAGTGGTTGGAGGTTGTAACTACAGGCCTGCGAGAAGTTGGGGTGGGACAGCCATGTGTATTGAGGGGCTGGGGTAGTGGGCTGGGAGAGATTTTTTACTTGAAAGGTGAACTGATACTTAGGTTTAAAGATATCAACACCATACTTGTACATATTGACATCCCACTGCAGCTCTTCCACCCACTCCTGGGTCACCATATAACAATAAAAGTACTCCAACATAGTAGTGGAACTACCATGGTCGTAAAGATGACAATTGCGACCGGGCCCTGGTGTTCCACCTCCATGTTGCGGGCGAGACTGCAGGAAGAGGGCCCACTGCAGGACATGTGAAAGAGTCCCCACTGCATGGCTGTAATAAAGGATCCGGACAGGAGTAAAGGGCCCCAGAATCAGTGGGAAAGGTCCTGGGCCTGGAGGGAAGGGCCCCTGGCTCAGAGGGATGGGGCCCTGGGATTAGAAGAAAGGCTCACAGGACCAATGGAATGGGGGCTCTTCATGGTTTTTTGCACCAGGGCCCTGAAGGTTTTAAGGAACAAAGAATACACTGCGCTAGTGAAAAATACGAAATGATCAAAAAGTAAAAAAAATCTCCCAAAAAAGCAACACTCAATGTGAGATATACACAACAAAACTGTAAAATTTTAAAAAATAGTGTCACGCTAAATCAGCAAAGTGAAAAAATTAGTGACTCAAAGTGTGACATTAGTAAACATATACACAGGTGAAATATTAATCAAAAGTCCATATCCGAGTCCATATAAAATAACGAAGCATAGTAATTGATGAAGCATAGATAACCCTATTGGATGTCTTCATATATCTAGCACAGTGGGTATGCAGTAAACCAAGTGTAATGCAACCACCGCCACCGGTCTTCAATCCAAAGTACTGGAACAAAACTTCCCAATATTCTGTCCAAACCATATACACCATACCTTCCCCTCATCAAAGCAGGTGCATCAAATCAGGAAAGGGGTAGACATAGTGTAAACCCGTATAAAAGCGTTTAACATGTATTTAAAGGTTGCACTTACATATAAGGTTTCATCTAATAAGACTTCTTCCTGGGGCCTAGGTTGCCCTCCGGTTACCGCCATTATATATACAAACACTGAAGGTTTTAGTAATGCCTTTTCTCCAACGGCCACACCTTCAATTACAAATACCCATCAGATTCAGCATTCACCAAAAATGTTAGGTTCTCATTTCTTAAAGTCTATAAATGCTTGTATTAAAGCCTCCCGATTATCAGTTCTCCAGGTAATTCCCAGTAACAGGAGCAAGCTCCCTGTGCTGTGTGCTGTTATTCCTCATCCTAGCTCTTAGATTGGGGTTAACACAGTTTGGGCAATCTAAGAGTTCATATTTAAGTAAGCAGTTGTTTATCAATCCTCTGATGAAGCCATTTGATAAAACACGTCAGACACAGACCTACTAGAGCTAGCATCTGTGGTTGTTTTAAATAAACTGGAGCTACACTATGCCAATTTTATTTTTGTTCTAAACTCTGTGACTGTGTATCAAGTTCTGCCCATTATACTAGAGGAGAGGTGGAAAGTCCTAAGTGAAATTAAATATCTGTCTTGATAGTGACCTAAGAGCTAGGAGGCAGAAGAACAGTATGAGGCAATTGTAGCAGTTTTTTAGCTAGTTCCTACACTTTGGCCTAAAGTAAATTTTTCACAAGGAATGTTGGAAGCCTTTCCTACTGCTCTGGCTCACTTTCGCCTTATCAAGAAACTCACAACATGTTGTATGTGGTCCCAAGATTCCATCGTTGCAGACTAGGTCCTTTGGGGTCATGCCAAACACTCGGCCCAAATAACACAGGGGTTGTGGGTTACAAGGTGCATGGACCAGATGAAGGACTTATCACCACCAGCAGACTGGATGACCCTCCTTCTTCTGGCTACCACCAGTTTTCTAACCAAGCCAGTTTCTGTCCTTACTGCCCAACTATAGACCATACTGTGATCCACCAGAATAAAAAGACTCAGTCCATCTCTTGCTTGAACCCCACTTCACTGAGCATTTATAACAAAACAGCCCATTGTTTATATGGTTTCATTTTTCATGGCTGGTAAAGTTGAGTTCTTTTGCTCAATGGCAAACTAATCTCTCAGTGTTCCTGGCAGGATCCACAAAGGAAGGTATTAGCAATTGCCCAAAGGAAAAGGGTGATTTACAGAAGACTCGTGTTCTTAGCTGAGCCCTAGTTTTTCCACACATGAAGCCCACATGACCTTCTCACTCCATTGGCTGCACTTTCTTCTTCCTGACTTCACTCCCCCTTGCTATTTATTCCTCTAACTGCAGGGAAATGGGGACTCCTAGAGGCAACTAAGTAGATCACAGCCCAGACCCAGTATGGACTTAGAAAGGAATCAAAATTGTTGTTGCTACTGGCAGTTATCTGGAGAACTAGTTGTAGTCAAGTAATAGTTAAGACTGCTCCTGTCGGGAATTTGAGAGTTAATTGTGTTCCTGGGTTGTCTTTTGGCAGGCATTACTGGGTTCAACCCACTGGTTCTGTGTGATAAAAATGGAACAGGGGGTTCTTGATCTGCCGGAGTCCGGAAATCCAGTGATGTTCCAAAGTCAGAGTTCCCATTACCCAGAAGGATTTCTGGGGCTTGTAGTCCCTCCTAAACACACCAGCCATGGACTTTGCCAAGAATGGACTATTTCCTATGCAGGTATGCTGGGGCAGCCACAAACCTGAGTTAGGGATTAGGAACATTAGGGAAAAGACTGCACTTTCTGTCAAACTGTTACTGTTGAATGTCTTCATGCTAAATTATTTAAGTAAACTTTTGAAATTTTGCCTTTGCTTGACCTTAAGTTACTAAAGGGATGTAATGCAAGTAACCGGCACATATAGTCTAGAGTCGAGTCACAAGTCATATTGTGGTATAAAGATAATGGTACAAGGGTTCTTAGAGTGTGTAGATGCAAGTGGTTACCAAGGGTAATGAAGGTTGCAGCCTGTTGCAAGCGTGCACATGTGATAGTTGATAAAGACTCATGCAGCAAGGGGGATGTTGTCAGCAGTCACCCATCACCCATAGCAACGGGAGAAGATCTGCAGCCCCAGGGCCCTCAACCTGTACACAAGTGCATAAGAGTAAAGGCTCGTACACACTATAAGAAAATCAGGTGAACATTTTCGTCCTAAGAATTTTCCCACAATTTTGGTATAGTGTGTACCCAACTTTCGACAGCCGATTCCGAATTTTCTTACGAAAATTCTCGGAGGGACAAATCCCAACATTTTTCTCGGATGGGAACATAGCAAATGATTTTCGTTTAATGTGTACCATTTGCGTACGATTTTTGTACAAGAAAAATCAGAAAAGAAAAACTATGCATGATCAGAAACAATAAACAACAAAAAAAGCCTTTGTCGTACGAGAATTTTCTTTCATCAGTTCCGATTTGCTGTGATAGGATGAGAAAAATTGAAAGAACGTTTGCCCAATTTTCTTAGTGTATACCCCACTTAAGAGTTAAGTGAAGTGCATGCATGAAGTCCACGATAGGTGCACAGCAGAACCCCATAGCATTACTGGCAACAAGGTAGTAGTGATACACTGGACATGTGGAGAGTGCAAGGGCTCTGCGTGTGATTCCTAAATGCACAACTAACCGTGGTGATGTGTATTATACCGAGAGAGTTTATTAGAATTCAGTCATCTGTTCAAGCAAAGGTACCCCATGTGTAAAGGTAGTGACCCTAACCAAAGTACCTAGCATAGCCCAGAAGAACCCAACTCGGGGTAGGCCTAACATGTGACCCTTGCTTGGAACATGGAAGACGTGAGGACTACCCCATCATCCTACCCTTACTAAGTGATCGGTAATGTCTACTTTAACCCTTTATGAGCACCTGCACAAACCAATGTCACTGGAGTTCAGTGTACAGGCTGGCAAACAAAGAGTAGGGTGGCAGAATAGCTGACTCGACTACCTGTTATTCCAACAACACATCTGTATAGAACTGTAAAGCTTGCTTAAGTCAGTAGAGCTTCACTGTGACATTAATAGGTTATTGTGTCACTTGGAACTGTTTAAGATTTTTCCCTTGTACAAATACACATATGTATTCATATATGACTGCAGACTGCAGCAGATTCCCATAGGGCTAATCTCTTTGCAAGATAAAGGTCTGTTATGACAACTCAACTGCAGCTGCCAACAGCAACACCAAGGGATTATGGGGATTTATACATCTATACTCCCAGGTCTACACTGAATCCTGGCTGTGAAGGAGGAGGGGGGATATCACCCCCTTTCTCACTGAAAGAAACAAAAACAACTAATAACCGATATCCCAGTGTAATCACACACCACATCTCTGTTCCGTCGTAGAAATCACGGGTTACAAAGTGTCACAAAATCTTGGCAGCAAAGCACTGAAAAGATTAGAGCATATGGAAAAGATTTAAAGTCACCAGCTGGAGTCTCCTGCCATACTTGCAATAAAAGGGTATATTTGGAATTTGTGATTTACAAGCCAAAGCAAACAATAGCTACAGTAACAAAGCCGACAATGGTGTATGCACTGAACAAAGTTCTTATCTTGTCTGCAGTCCAGCAGGACTGTGAGATTCTAAGGACTCAGTAAACCTTAACAAAAAAAAATGTTAATAACAGATACAAGCATGTGAGTGAAATCTTCCAAAGCGTCTTAAAAAATAGGTATTTGCTATTTTTGTAATTTATAGGTCTTAGGCTTAATGCATGCTGGGCATTTAGCCCCGTTGCGTGACACACAAGCATTTAGGTGTTGGTGGATCAGGCACCACTACTGGCAGCCAGTAAAACGAAATGAGAGGCTGAAAGCCGCTACGGCTGAACGGGGAAAATGGTGCACCAAGTGGTCCTACCGTTTAGGGTAGCATGCACCCTGGGACAAATGCTCAGAATGCAAGCAGTCTGCATTTTGAGCTTTCCTCCCTGTGTGCATACTGCTCTAAACATTGGTACCACTCACTGCACCATCCAGACTCATCCAGCTTTCAGCCTTTCATAGCGTTTCACAAGCTACAGGCAGTGGGGCTGAACAGTGCACCTGTGCCTTCCACCTGCACCTAAATGCTCAGTGTGCATGAGGCCTTACATACTTATCACAGCTAAAACATTTCCAAAGTCAAAATATTAACCTGTGGTCCCTTGCTCTAAACATGATGTCACAACAGAACACAGTAATGACAAAGGGTCCAGCATATGGAGACCCAGCAATTGGGGGGGAGGGGGCACAGAAATTCAACAGAAAAGGCAAAAGTGTTCAATGCTGCAGACTTTACCACAGGCTGCATCACTAACAGACAGAGGAGCTAGGATTCACTACCTGGCCAGAGAGGTACAGTAGGTACTCACAGTCTTCTATTGCAAGGGGCAAGTCTTTAGGGTTTTTTTGGGAAGTATCACACTTACTTCTTGCAAGGCCCCTAGTTGCAGGTCATGGAGAGTATCTAGCTTGTGCTGGAGACTACGCTGAACTGACTAGATTGGTCTCTTTTCCTGAGTGGGTATTCGTGTGGGCAGAAAAATAAATTAATGCCTTCTGGTGGATAGTGCTGCTCAGTGATGGATAGTGGTGATGAGCCCTCTCAAGGATTGGGCTGATTCCTTTTCTGTGCATCCTTAAGGTCGTTTCAGCATAGCCTCCTGCCATTCAGCCCTAAAGGGGGGGGGGGGGGGAGTCTGTTTCCCCAAAACATGCTGGCTTGATGTACATGTTGCCAATTTTTAATGTCCAGATTTTAGAAGTCACATTTAAAAGCCTTTGTTTTTATCCAAGCCTAGTTGCAGGTCTGGAAGAGTTGCTTTAAAGAGAACCCATCATAAAAATAAACCTAGCGATGCCTGAACATATCTGCAGTAGCCTCCAAAACCCTGAGATTATGGCTCAATTCCAGGCCCTTCTAACAGGAAAAGGTTTGTCCCTTGCCCAAATTATAAAACTTTCCCACCCCTCCCTACCATTTGCACATTCATATTGGTCAGGCTACCCATATTAGTTGCCGGTGACAATATCTTCCCCTTGGCTTGTTCTGGATCTTCTGCTGAGTCTTCGGGTGTCTTGATTGACCAGTGTGGGATGACAAAACTCCTGGTGGTTCTAAACAAGGTTGTGAACAGGCAGGTAAGTTTGTTTTATTGCAGAAGAGATATAGCATGCAATAAAGATCCCGCTTGCTTGCAAACTTTTCATTTTTAACATTAGTTCTGCTTTAATGTAACCACAAAAGTAAATATTCAACTTAAACTAACCTCTAGACCTAAACTTAAGGATCCTTCCACATTAGAAAATGGAAGTGTGACCCCACTCTGAAGAGCGAAACATACTTTTGCAACAATAAATACCTTCAAGGTTATACTAGCTAGTAAAATAGCATAGTATCAGAAATAAAATCTTTGATGCCTTCTGTCTGGAGGTGTTCTTATTACATATTACCTCTCTTTCCAGATGCAGATATAAGAGATTCCTCCTGATTCACCTACTCAATGCTGCCAAGGTATGCGTCCAGCAAAAATGGAAATTTTTTGAGCCGCCAACAGTTGGTCAATGGATAACTGTGGTAAACAAGATTGATAATATGGAATTCTTACCAGCAGCTCTGCACCGCAAAGACAAGCAGTTTTGTAAAACGTGGTATTATTGGCACGATTTTGAAAACCCATAAGACTATGCTATATACCTTACCGCCCTAACTTCCCAGCCCCTTCTCAATAGCATGCCATGTATAGCCTACATATACAGTATCATGACTGGTATGCTCAGTGAACTCTGCCTCCTTTTCCCTTTCCCCCCTATTCACACCACCATCCATCATCCCTCTCCTCCTCTTCCCTTCAGTTGTTCCCAATCCCCCCTTTTTTTATTCTGGGGTCTCTCCTGACCCCGCTTTATTTTTTTTAGGAAATCGGTCCTTTTGGCTAAGCACCATGGTTATTTCTTTTTATCAGGCGCATCACCTACGTGTGAAAAAAACCCAGGATCTGGAAGTCTACCCATCCTTAATGGTGGATCCTTCTAAGTAACTCTTTTACAATTGATAAATTCTGCTCTTTGCAAAAGTATAAGACTGATGCCCCAGTTGGTCCTTTACTATGATTGTGTTTACTGGTCCTAAGTTACGACATGCATTGACACACAGGCCAGAAGATAAAACCACAGAGCATAAAAAGAGCCCAAGACATCCAAGCCACTGGAAGTGTTAGATGATGGAGATTCTTCTATGGTTATAGATATTGAAGAGAGTGAAGATCAGTATCAACACCTGCTGGAGCATTCCTAGGAGCGCTGCATGATTCACCCATAATTGCATGTAAAGTTATATTCTGGAACTCCAATATATGCATAGCCACAGACTGCACAGAGAGAACGTGTCTCTTAGATGTTGTTTTCACTGCTTCTGAAATCTTTTGAGACTTCAGACAAATACAGATCTGTAGCTGAGGAAGCAGAAGATTTCTGATATTGCACATCATATTACCAGCATACTACCATCATTTTTATCAGTTCAGCATTGTCTCAGCAACATAGAGTAGGTAGGGCCTGGGCCGCTGATAGAGGGGTATTGTCATGCCTCCTATTATGGGCCCTGACCCCATTAGTTCAGTAGTGGAGTCCAGGGGCAAAGAGGGGAATTTTTATTTTTCATGGAGCTAACACAGAAAATTACCATGGGCCGTGGCTCAAAGCATTTATAGTAAAGTTCCTTAGGCCTCTTTAGTTTAGGAGTTTCTGTTTTCACTTTCGGGAGCAGGTGAAGTAATATTAAGTGAATTGGATCCCAACATCTGCATTCTGGAGGTTACATACTCCTGACACCTGCACCCTGTATGATACATACCCCAGACACCTGCACTCTGTATGTAGGCTCAAGGGCTTTTAAGCCCTTCCCATTGTTAGCACAATTGTGCCACACCCACACTTCCCCATAGTGCACTCTGCATGCTGCTTTATTATTGTCCTGTGGATATTTAAGGGGATCTGTCAGGTAGGCTGTACAGGACTCCATGATTTCCAAAGGTGGCTATGGGTAGGGCCCAACCATACCACAAATGTTGTATACATTTTAATTGCTTTACAGAGCCGATGTGCACCTTAATAGAAAGAAATATCAAAAGGATGGCATAGTCTAAGATCTCTTTCTGAAGAGCTATTTACCTGGCTGCCTCCATACTTCACTGGCTGCATGCTTATTCCTGGTCAGTGACATAGAACAATTTCAGAAGTCAGCAACTACAAGCTACATAGTTCTCCCAGTACATATTTCCTTTAAGTGGTGATTATATTGCTTGATTAGGCTAATACAATTGGAGCCAATTTGAATTTTTCTCTATAGTTTTATTTGATATAGATAATTAAAATAAAATAATTCCACCTGAGGTCTTGAGAGTGTCTGCTTAATGAAAAGAGGTTTCTGGTGTCTCAAACTCTTTCTGGGTGGCCTCCAGGGATGTAGAAGGCCTACAGGGAGAGGTTGGAGGCAAAAGGGGTGTCTAAAATTACATAGTATGCGCTGTCTTGCAAACATTGGAAAGTTGATATTATAATTGTCTGGGATACTGATATTTTTTGTGTATTCCTCTTTCCTCTGGGATGATGAATAACTGCAATCAATGAAACAAAGGCTTTGAATCTATAGTAGCTGAAAATAATTCATATGTATGCTTATTTAAATATGGTGTTCTTTGTATTCGGAGTTTTGGTCAGAGAAAAACAGCATAGCAAAAAACACTATTCAGCTTCAAATTTACAGTTGACAACTGACATATAGGCAAGGGGCACTAATGGATCTTTTCTACTTAGCAATACCAGTGATAAAATGACACAAGGGGAGCTAACAAGGCATTATACACAGGAATGGATTAATGCAGCCTTTTTCAACCAGGGTGCCCAGGCACCCTGGGGGTGCCTTCAGGTGTCTTCAGGGGTGCCTTGGCAAAATACCTAGAAATTGCTCAAACACTGTATACAAACCAGCGGGTGAATCAAGCCTGCCTATTAGTTACACAAGGTTTTCATTGTGCACCATTACAGCCTTCCAGCCGCCGGTGTCCTAGTAACAACCAATGATGTCATTGGTTGATAAGAAGGATGTCGGGCACCTGCCCCTCTCCTTCAGCACCAGGGTCCCATTAGCAGAGTGAGGGAAAGAAATGAGGGAAGAGAAAGACTGGGATACTAATCAATACCAGGGTGCAAAGATGTATTTACTTTAGAAGAATAAATCACTGCTAATGCTGGGTGTCCTACGCATGTGGATGTTGCTACATTATGTAAAACTATTTGTTTAGTTTTTTAAAGTTTAGAATGGGGTGCCTTGAAATTGTGTGGAATTTTAAAGGGTGCCTTGACTGAAAAAAGGTTGAGAAACACTGGATTATTGTATCTACAACATAGGCTATGGGCTAGAATGACAGGCCTGCCAGTAACACATCCCCACCTCTAGTAAATAGCTCTAGACCAGCATTTCTGAACATTTGAAGGCCCCTTACACACGGAGATGTCTATGTGCTGTACATCCCTCCCAACATTTTACTGCTCCCAGGCGGGACAGGTGCAGCTTCCCAGTTTAATGACGCTGAATGCTGTGGTACTTGTGTTTAGGGCCCTATGTGTTCTGGGACAATTGCTCAACAGACAGGGAAAAATGAATTGTTCCCTCATATTACTGGTCAGTGGAAAAATGTCTAAAGCATAGCGGTCAGTAGAAAAGTGCCCCCTTACATCAGTAATCATAATAGTCGTCCTTTACATTGGTGGTCAGTGGGAGGAATACCCTTTTCATTGGTGGTCAGTGGGAAGAATACCCTTTTCATTGGTGGTCAATGGGAAGAAATAGGCAGTTTTTGATACATGTAAACTAACAATTCAAAGCCCAACTGAACTCTTAAAAAAGAAGTCTGCGCTAGAGGTAAAGAGAAAGCAGCTAGCAATAGGTCTACATACAAAACGCAATTGAAACATAGACAATAATGTGCAGCGTCTATATACAAATGTACATATAAAAAACAATACGCGTATATGAATCATATGTAAAGCAATAAAGCCCTATTAACAGTGATATTATATTGAATCAAAAAGTTCCAGAATAAAGTGTATTCCAATGAGAAAAAAATGGTGTCTTCCAGTGTCCAAAGAAAACCTTCCACCTTGAATCTTAAAGTAATAAAGTCTCGCTTGTTTTCCTATAAAAATAACAAACATGTTATACTTACCTGCTCTGTTGCAGTGCATTAGCACAAGGCAGCCCAGATCCTCCTCTTCTTGGGTCCCTAGCCAGCTCTCCTGGTCCCTCCCTCCTGATGAGTGCCCCCCCAGCAAGCAGCTTACTATGGGGGCACCCAAACCGAGTCGCAATTCCCTGTGTCCATTCAGACACGGAGCCCCACTCTGACCCCGTTCCATCTCTCTCCTGATTGGCTAGCTGACTTTAATTGACAATGGCCAGATGGTGCCGCTGCTGTGTCTCAGCCAATCAGAAGGGAGAATCTCGAACGGCAGAGACACTCGTGGACATCGTTGGACAGAGAGGGACTTCAGGTAAGTGTTAGGGGGGCTGCTGTACACAGAAGGCTTTTTATCCTATTGCATAGAATGCATTAAGACTAAAAAACCTTCTGACTTTACAAACACTTTAACACACCACCACTTCTGCTCAGTGCTAATAATGCCCTCACCAGATTCTATGCTGCCATTAGCAGCAAGCTGCGCTTCAATATCAGGCAGAAACTCCCAGCCTCTCATACACGACCATCTAACTGCTAGATAGGCCCACAGGTGTCCAAAGTTCAGATGTTTTCCAGAGGGAAGCATCACACTGTGCATACAAGGGCTGTATGGAAAGAGGGGGCTCACCACATAGAGCCACACAGAGGGTCTCATATAGTGCAGTAATTTATTAAAATGTAAAGGATCCACATAAAATCACATATATCCAAAAAGATAACATGGCATATAAAAATAGCAATTCCAATCCACTTACTAAGATGGCTGCCAATTCCGGGGATATGAATTGGTGGTCAGAGCTAGAGTTTGCCAATCTGCAGGAAACATAAGCTCTGCTGATTGAGCTAGGGCTCAGTGGGGGTGGTGGTGGGGGTTTGCCAGACCTCTGCAGAGAGAGCACTACTTCCAAACAGAAAGCAAGGGTTCTTTAATCCAGCATGTTGACAACAGTAATACATTAATTTTTTTCTACTGGTTCTTTCTACCAACTTTCTATTTAAAGCAGACCGTCACCCTCCTGAGAAAGATCCGAACTCTCTTTTTTTTTTACTTTTCTTTAGGTTTTTTTTTCTAATTAAAGTCTGCCCTGCCTCTCGCCAGGGGCGTAACTACAGGGGTTGCAGTGGTTGCAATTGCAACTGGGCCCTGTGCTCCAGGGGGCCCGTGTTCCTCCCTTGTACACCTGGATAGGAGGGAAGGCGGGGGTGACATTTAGAGGAACCAATCTCCTCCATTTTTCTCCTAATGGAGGAGATTGGTTCCTCTATATGCTGCCCACTCCAGCCCTCCCATCCAGTTTATTTGTCTTCTGCTGTTCCCAGGGTCCCTGTGTGCTTCCCTGGTCCCCCCCACAGAGCCGCTGTCTTCCCCCCTCCTCTCTCCTGCCAGCTGCTGTAGAAGATGTGTCATCATGCAGAGAAGGGAACGGGTCGGTAAATTTGCCATTTACTAGATTCTTCCTTTTCTGAATCGACAGAGTCAGTGATTGGTACCAATTAGTTCACTCATAACTGAAGCATGGCAAACTGTTTTTACTATACTTCCATCTCTGAATGAATGAGAGGCTCGGTACTCAACTATTCGTTTATTCGGTGGGACCATAATAAAGGGCCCTGCGACGGGAGTAAAGGGCCCCAGGATCAGTGCTGCAATTGTGCAACAAACTTGTGAAGCCTGGCAAGTCTAGCAATAGCTTAGCAAGTAATTTTCAAACTTGCAACACAATTGCTTGCTATCTGAGATATACACAGAGATATCTGTGTTAGATTTAAAGAACCACTCAATCCAAAAGTCATAGTTTAGTTATATAAGTGGAAACTTGTCATAAAGGTCAGGTTTTGTGAGAATTCTATAGTCACCAGCTTTCTTCCAACTCATCTTAGAGTCTTAAGCCAGCCACAGACAGTTCAAATCTCGGCCAGTTCAACAGGGGCTAGTTGGGATTCAAACCATATATGGGCAGGCTGATAGTACCCAAGTTGATCCATCGATTGACTTGGGTACAACCAGCATGTTGGATTTTCAGGATACCATTATTGCCATCGGCTATAGCCGCTAGCAATAATCACTGTGTTTTCCCGACACGGATGGCTTCCCACACCATCCCCCCAAACCCCCCCCCCCCCGCCCCATCTCCCCCGCCCCCCCCCCCCCAAACCCCCCTACCACACCCTTCGGTAGGCACAGCCCTTTTGTGTCACTAATAACGATCGCCGATATCGGCTACCGTTATTACCATAGGACTTTTAGGTTGTACGACCAACATGGGTTCAGTTAGCTACCTAGTTGAACCCATGATAGTCGGACGGGTATATACCAAACTTAGGGTTGATCGGGGACAACTTGACCGGCTCTAAACTTGACAGACACCGACCGAATTCTGAGATTCTACTCAACCTTCTTTCGACCACTGATATCTTAAGAGTGTTTTGGACTGGAAATACTGTTCAAAGGTGAATATATTGATTTGATACTGAAAACCTAACTCACCAAGAAATTTAGATTGTGTCTATAGAGACACATATAGAGTCTATCGTTCGT
>BLSH010101080.1:1289643-1300949 GCA_018402905.1 Glandirana rugosa | reverse complement strand
CATTCTCAGGGAGGAGATTGGTGCATCCACAGCCAGTACGCTCCATCTTTTTTGACAAACTTTTCCTCCATCGGATATAATAAAAAAAATCTCTTTGAATTAACAAAAAATCCTGTCTGGGAGTTCCCAGCAGAATACACCACCTATTCCAATAATGAACACTCCTGGCTTGGTCTGGTGGTAAAAAAAAAAAGTAAACTAAAAAAAGACAGCACTATTCAGGTACAGGATGGGAGGAGGGGTGAAGAGGTGGGGACTTTATTAAGAGGATGAAGATCCTCTTCAACTGGCTTAGCAATTAGAGGCAGTAAAACTATGGCTAAATCATCTTATTTTATGTAAACGAGACCTTGGTTGTCGTAATATACAGTATATATATATATATATAAAAAATTGTGCTCATAAGTTTACGGAACCTGCCAGAATTTATGATTCATATTCTTTCAGAGAATATGAATGATAGCACAAAAACTTTTCTTTCACTCATGGTTAGTGTTTGGCTGAAGCCATTTATTATCGATCAACTGTGTTTACTCTTTTTAAATCATAATGACAGGAGAAACTACCCAACTGACCCTGATCAAAAGTTTACACACCCCAGTTCTTAATACCGTGTATTGCCCCCTTTAACCTCAATGACAGCTTGAAGTCTTTTATGGTATTTGTGGATGAGGCTCTTTATCTTCTCAGATGGTAAAGCTGCCCATTCCTCTTGGCAAAAAGCATCCAGTTCCTGGAAATTCTTGGGCTGTCTTGCATGAACTGCACGTTTGAGATCTCCCTGGAGTGGCTCAATGATATTGAGGTCAGGAGACTGAGATGGCCACTCCAGAACCTTCACTTTATTCTGCTGTAGCCAATGACAGGTAAACTTAGCCTTGTGTTTTGGATCATTGTCATGTTGGAATGTCCAAGTACGTTCCATGCGCAGCTTCCTGGCTGATGAATGCAAATGTTCCTCCAATATTTTTTGATAACATACTGCATTCATCTTGCCATCAATTTTGACCAAATTCCCTGTGCCTTTGTAGCTCACACATACCCAAAACATCAGTGATCCTGGTGTACCTTTCAACATAGGCCTTTTTGACTCCTCTCCAAATGTAACGTTTATGGTTGTGACCAAAAAGCTCAATTTTGGTCTCATCACTCCGAATGATTTTGTGCCAGAAGGTTTGAGGCTTGTCTCTGTGCTGTTTGGCGTATTGTAAGCAGGATACTTTGTGGCATTTGCATAGTAATGGCTTTCTTCTGGTGATTCGACCATGCAGCCAATCTTTCTTCAAGTGCCTCTTTATTGTGCATCTTGAAACAGCCACACCACATGTTTTCAGAGAGTCCTGTATTCCACCTGAAGGTATTTGTGGGCTTTTGTTTGCATTCTGAACAATTTTCCTGGCAGTTGTGGCTGACAGCCTAATTGGTCTACCTGACCGTGGTTTGGTTTCAACAGAACCCCTCATTTTCCACTTCTTGATTACAGCTTGAACACTGCTGATTGGCATTCTCAATTCCTTGGATATCTTTTTATATCCCTTTCCTATTTTATACAGTTCAACTACCTATTCCCCAGATCCTTTGACAATTCTTTTGCTTTCCCCATGACTCAGAATCCAGAAACGTCAGTGCAGCACTGGATGAAAGATGCAAGGGTCTATCAGGAGTCCAGAAACTCACTGATCTTTTATACATGCACACTAATTACAAGCAAACAGATCAGCCATTCAAACCCATTTGCGTCAACGTGTGCGCATGTTATCAGGC
Organism: Glandirana rugosa; assembly: GCA_018402905.1. NCBI lineage: Eukaryota > Metazoa > Chordata > Amphibia > Anura > Ranidae > Glandirana > Glandirana rugosa. The sequence continues at coordinate 1,299,185 of BLSH010101080.1, read as the reverse complement.
CAAAATCACCAGGGTATGTAAACTTTTTCAACTAGATCGGTCCCCTGCTCGGCTCCCAGTCAAGGTGGCGATAGCTCTTTCCCAAAAAACTTCCACTCGTTGTGATCATGAAAAATATTAAGGGGAACCAAATAGTGCAGACAACCCAACGATCTTTATTGTAAAATTGTAAATAAGAATGTTGCACTCACATGGTATCAAAATTGACAGCGCGTTCAATGGGCATAGGTTTCCAACCGGTAAAATGGCGGCCGCGGCCCCTGACGACGTCTACTGATGACGAAACGCGTTGGGTGGAGCCTGCGTGACGCTTGCCGTATGTGACCAGGAAGCCGCGGTTTTACCGGTTGGAAACCTATGCACATTGAACGCGCTGTCAATTTTGATACCATGTGAGTGCAACATTCTTATTTACAATTTTACAATAAAGATCGTTGGGTTGTCTGCACTATTTGGTTCCCCTTAATATTTTTCATGATCACAACGAGTGGAAGTTTTTTGGGAAAGAGCTATCGCCACCTTGACTGGGAGCCGAGCAGGGGACCGATCTAGTTGAAAAAGCTGCATGGTGAGATCCTACGGTGATCATACAGCAGGGCCATATATTGGAAGCGGGCACTGACCCTCCGTAATAGGGGGTCGGTGTGTTCTGGTAGGGGGCTTGACTATTGGGTGATTCTGGTGACGGTGCTCTTGGTGGATGGTCGGTGTGTCTTTGTTTACATCATAGAACTGTCCCATATTACGTCTATGGACACTTTGCTGCCTGTATGGACTATGTGCGCTGCAGTATAACTTACATTTGAATTGTTGGTCGAACCTGGACCATTCTGCTGGCTGCATGATTACATCTTGTTTTTGAACCTCTATTTACCTCCTAATTGTTCGCTAAAGGAGGGCTTTAGTGTCATTTTTTCAAGCGCAGGATTGGTTTTGAAAATATATGTAAACTTTTGATCAGGTTCGTTTGGGTAGTTTCTGTTGTCATTATGATTTGAAAAGAGTAAACACAGTTGACTGATAATAAATGGCTTCAGCCAAACACTAACCATTAGTGAAAGAAATGTTTTTGTGTTATCATTCAAATTCTCTGAAAAATGGCCAAGAAATCATAAATTCTGCCAAGGTATGTAAACTTATGAGCACTACTGTGTATATATATATACACACATTTTCTTTTTTTGCCAAGGTTTACTGCTCAGTTGGCATTTCTTGTAAAGTTCAAGCAGACACGTGGAAGAGGAATTACAGCATTTAACCTAAGCCTCACATAGAAAATCCGAATTCCAGACAACTATCTAACATCTTGTATTTTCGGTGTCTTAAATAAGTGAACCTGCTATATAGTTCCAACAGAAGGTTTAAACCTTGCTACTATTACAAAGTGAGCAGCAATCACTATAGAATCTGAAATGTCTGAGAGAAGAATTGCAAAAAAACAAGGTTTTGCTGAGAGGTGTGATAAACCAACAGAAAAGGTCAGAGTGGTAGATTTTCTCATTGTTGAAAAAAGACCTTAAAATGAAACTCCAGTTTTGTGGAGCAAAAAAAAATCTCCTCCAGGTCAACTGTATACATTGCAAGTATTTTAGCAAACTTTATTGTAGATCCTTAGCTGCTGTTGTAGTTACTGTTCAGCAGCTGAAAGGGAGGTGATACCTTTCCTATAACCACATCATTAGTCCCAGTGTTGTAATGAGAAAGTCCCAATGCAATAAACCTAAAGATGTTGCTGAGAATACTATATTTAATAGAACTAGACAAGCAAGTAATGCAATTAACACTTAAAGAGTAGCTCCAGGCTCCCCCCCCAAAAAAAAATTTAAAGTCAGCAGCTTCTAACACTGTAGCCAGGGCTTTTTTCAGCGGGAATGCGAAGGGAACGCAGTTCCGGCATCTCTGGCACTGAATATATATAACGGCAAGGGGTAGCACTGATACCGCTTTCCTAAGACTGAGTAGAAGTACCGATACTTTTTTCAAGTACTCGCAGATACCAATGACCGATACTTTTTTTTATGTCATGTGACACTGATGACGCGTGGACTGTGTCAATAGTTTTTTATTTATTTTTTTACAATTTTATTTTTTTTTTTTTTACAATTTTTGTATTCTTTTTTTTCTTTTTCTTTTTTTTTTTTTGGGGGGGGGGGGGTGTACGGTGTCAGTGCATTTTTATTTTAGCTCCTCTACATTCATGAACTGAAACATCGTAACTCAGTTCATGATGCTCAGTGACAGCTATGTGTGGACAGAGTCACAGGGGGGAAACAGCTGCATTAAGTTTAATAGCAGAAACATCTTTTTGTTGGCGGGAGTGTGTATACCCAGCTCCTGGCTACATTCTCCCCCTATTTAAAGTCTTTGGTCCCCAAATACGCAGGGATTTACAACTACCACTTAAAGAAGAAAATATGATTAGTCAACCTTAATCAGCATTTAAATTCAACAAGTATTGACAAACATCTGGATTTTGCTTGAACCACTTATATACATTCTCAGTTAATTCATAAACAGTTTTCTGACCCACCCAGTAGTGTCAGAGGCCACACTGAGGTCACCTTTTGCCCAATTGATAGCAACAGGGTCAGGTATGGAATCTGACCTTTGAATAGTGGGAATTAATCTGTCAAGAGTTCTCCACCAAGGTGTCATAAGTAAGTCTTCTAGGTGGGTGTATGTTTCTTCTTACTGGACAGGAGAACTTGTTTCCAGCTTTGATACAGTATTTCTTTCATGACTACCCAAGGGGGTAGAGCCCCTCTTAAGATTCACTTCAGGAGTAGAATTTCTCTCTGCACTTGATATATGGGTGACTCCCCTCTCCGAACTGACTGAAGAAGTAATTTGCTTAGCAGGACTTGCAATAGGAGTAAGGTTCCTTCCCGGGCTCGTGCCTGGAGTAGGATTCCTTCCAGGGCTTGTTACTAGAGTAGGTTTATTTCCAGGGCTTGTTACTGGAGTAAGATTATTTCCAGGACTTGTTACTGGAGTAGAATATTTTCCAGAGCTGGTTACTGGAGTGGAATCTTTTCCAGAGCTGGTTACTGGAGTGGATTTTTTTCCAGGGCTGATTACTGGAGTGAGAAGCTCGGGCTTGAGAAAAGTAGGACCAGGTTCATTAATAATATCAGAGTCTAATTCTCTCTCTTGTTCTCTTCTTTCCTCGACAATGCTGTTTCCTTTTCAGAGTCACTGGCAGGTCTCACCACAGGTATGCATTCATCATTGAAATGAATTAAGTCTCCTTGTTTAAGACTTGTAACTGGCCGGGCACTTCCACTTGAAGGAGCATCTCTCCTCTTAGTTAATGGTGGAGCATTCCTCTTCCGACCAGGAGAGCTTTGGGGTCTCCTTGCTTCTCTCATTGGCGTTTGTCTTCTGAACCAAGGTCTGACCTTGGTCTCAGGGATAGCAACCGGGGCCCACAACTGGGAGGGTACTACCTTTTCATCTTCACTATCATCTTGAACCGGCGGGATCGGGTCCTGGGGGACCTGGATCCAGATGGACCTGGATCCAGAGGAGGTGCAGGAGAACAAGGAGGCACCCGAACTGCATCTGACAATGAAAGTAGATGATCCCAATGCCATGTCTTGAGGGGTCCCGTCTTCCCTTCTGGTTTGATCTGGTAAACTGGCAGCCCTGGAAGCTGTTTACAGATGATATAAGGTTGAGGCCCCCAGCAGTCAGCCAATTTTTGCTTGCCCGGTACACTAGGTTCTTCAATAACACTATATCCCCTGGTTGGAGATCTTGCATCTTTACCTTGAGATCAAAATTCTTATTGTTCCTCAATTCCCGGGTAGTAGCATGCTGCATAGCCTTCTTGTAAGCTTGCTTTAGGTTCTTACGCAACCGATCCACATAACCCTTGTGGGAAGTCAAAGAGGTATCATCAGCAGATGTTCCAAAAACCAGATCAATTGGAAGTCTAGCCTCTCTTCCGAACATAAGAAGGTAGGGTGAGTATCCAGTCGCATCACTCACGGTATTGTTATAAGCATCTACCATAGTGGCAATATGGTTTCACCGGTGTTGCTTCTTCTCAGTGGGCAAGCTCCCCAACATATTCAGCAGAGTCCTGTTGAATCTCTCAGGCTAAGGATCCCCTTGTGGGTAATAGGTTGTAGTTCGAGACTTCTTGATGCCCAACGACTTGCACAACTGATGTATGAGCCAACTTTCAAAATCTCTTCCTTGATCATAATGGATTCGGACAGGTAACCCATAGCGAACAAAGAATTTCTCCACATGTACCTTCGCCACTATAGTTGCTTGCTGATCTTTTGTTGGATAAGCCTGAACATACTGGATAAAATGATCAGTCACCACCAAGATATTGCCTCTTCCACTTGTATCTGGTTCCAGGCACAGGAAGTCAATGCATACCAACAGATTTCCTTCTGTTGTAGAGGTATCACCTGAGCTTCTAACCCTTCAGCTAAACTCAAAGTCTCTTCCCAAAGTCCAGCTGGAATACTCACTTGCCACTCTATTACGGCATAGGTGGAGTTTCCCCATATTCAGGCTTTACATCCACAATGTAGGATCCATGCTCTGGGAAGGCTCTTCTCATCAGCTGCCGTACCTCTCTCTCAGACCACCCAATTCCAGGCAGCTTCAACACACTAGCCAATTCCAGATGACTCCCTTCTTCCCGGACCCAGCTGATAGCTGTAGCTGAGTCCATCTTCCCTTTCTCTCTGCGTGGTTCCTCTGACTTTCTGGGCTTACCATGAGGGGTATCCCGGATGAGCTCCCAAATGTAGCGCTGCCCTCTTTAGGGTCGCAAGATAATTCAATACCCCTCTGGTTTCCCTGACTCTGTGAGTCCTCTGCCACACTGGATTTACTCATTGTCTTAGTACCCCTTTAAGTAAAGACACAGCAATAGAATTCACAAGATTGAGGTAAATCAAGAATGTTTACTCAAAGAATATTTTAAATGAGGAACTTTGACCCAACAGGGTAAAATTATGCACATCAAATAGTTTTCACAACTGAACAAGTGTTGCACACCAGTAAATGATACTTTATGTCAATTATGATTTTGTAGACTCAACCAATGTATATATATATATCTATATAATGTGCATGAGAATGGGGTACAGGAGAGCAGGGGAATGACTGCTGCAAGTGTCAGACCACTCTCTACTGCTCACTCACATGACACCAGCAAACAGTAGATAAACAAGTATAACACTAGCAAGCAGTAATTTAGCAATATTCAACCTACTCCTTTGGTGAATGCAGCTGTATAATAAACTTTTGCAGAGTGATATAGGTTCACTAAGAGGGGGAAGAATAAGGAGTAGTTGTAGTTCAATGTTCCTTGCTTGACAGTTCAGTTGATCTTCAGCTAGCTTTTGTAGATTAAATATACCAAACAAAGGCTGATATAACAAAACAAATTCCAACGAAGTGTAATGTGATTGTAAAAACACTCTTTCTGCAGAAGAACAATGAGAGCTACACAGTGATCACTAACTTAAATCCGTGGAACTACAAGTAGAAACAACCCAATGTAAAGTATGAATGCTTGTGTTTAGCTTCCACTCCCAAAGTGAATGAATGGGCCTCCCCCAGTAGTAGATATGCTAACAGATATGAAGAATCAGGCTATCTGTGCACAGTGTCTGTTAGGATGGGCTTTAACCCGCTCACCACACAGGAACAGAGGATGTAGATGCTGTATGCACCGTTGCTGATGATGATGATGGGGGATGATGATCTCTCCGGTCTTTGGCTCTTAGGAAGGTTTCTGGCCTCCACCGCCTCTCCCATATCTGTCGCCCATGCGGGGTGTATGGACCAGGAACAGGCCCCGCTTGTGGTAGGGCAGGTCACTCAGGCTGCTCACTGAAGTCTGCAGGGTATCTGGATTGACGAGTCTGTGAAAGCAGGCCACGACTCCGCCACTTTCAGCAACACATTCCCTGCATACAGATCCAGGCTAGTCCAAAGAGAGAGCCTTCGGCATAAAACCTCTGCTTATATAGTCTCTCCCACGAGGCACTTCTTCTCCCAGAAAACCTCCTACTCCCCACAGCCTATTGGTAGATGTAGTTCTCTCCAGCTGCAGCCAGGGGGTAAATCCTTACAAGCAAACTACACCTCCCAGAGTGCATCTCTCTCTTGTCATTATTAGAGTCACAGATCAGCAAACTGGAACACTAGGGGGAACAGCTGCATTACGTTTAATAGCAGAAACGTCTTTTCGTTGCCGGGAATGTGTATACTCAGCTCCTGGCTACACATGTAATAGGATTAAGGCATTACAGGTCCTCTTTACAGAGACATCTGGGGTTTATAAGTCCACAGATCTCTCCTCTATGCTGGAAAACCTGAGACCCCAAAAAAAGATTTCCAGCAAAAAAAAAAAAAAAAGCAGTGTTTACGCCGGCACCAGAAGTGATGTCATGGCGACACTTCCGGGCTCCGAGGATCATAGAGAAGGCTGGGGACCATCTAGTCCATGGCCAGCTCTATGGTAAACTGCCGCTGCTGGCAGATTCATTCTCCATCACCCAGATCGCATGGGTGAGCCGGGAAAAGCACCGGAGGGCAGCACGAGGAGGAGGCCACCCACCGCCTGTAAAAGCAATCAAGTGGCAAAACAGCTGCTATGATAGCTTTTACTTTGCAGGGAATCACAGGCTGAGAAAAAAGATATCAGAATGATGTCTGCAGCTGCACCCACCATTCAGATATCTCCACTCAAAGTCCAGGACCCATATGATGTCCTACGGACAGGAAGAGGTTAAAGTACAGTAAAACCTTGGATAGCGAGCATTATTCTTTCTGGAAGCATGCTTATAATCCAAAGCACTTGTATATCAAAGCAAATTTTCCCATAAGAAATAATGGAAACTCAGATGATTCGTTCCACAACCATTTATTCATAAATCTTTCAGTTTATAGTCCATATAAAAAGATTATAGCAATGTGATTGTGTAACCATAAAATGTCCATCCACAAATGGCAGCCTCCACAAGGGGATTAGAAGTAAAATCCAGCAGGAGCTACAGAGTATAAAAGAGAAGAGGGGCGCTTCTAAGTGTAGCAATATGGTTACATTTAATGAAACGCACAAGGTTGATGATTAAAAGAGGCACATCTAAGTATGCAGGCATTCGGGGTAAATACTTAGATGTGCCTGTTTTAATCATCATCTATGTGAGTTGCTAAAATGTTGCACCTTCATTAAATGTAACCATATTGCTGTCTGTGGCCCCTCTGTGCCCCTGTCACCCTCTCTATTTGTTCTGTTTACCCGTTAGCATTGAAAGTGAAGTGAAAAGAAAATCCTAATTTTTGGGTTGTCCCCAGAAAAGTATTAGAGGGGAAATCTTCCAATGGGGACACTGGTGACAGGGAAGAGTTCCCCACAAGGGTGCTTTCACACTGGGGTGGTGTGGGCGTCTGTGACGGCGCTTTGCCGCTGTTATAGCGACGCTTTGGCGACACTTTTCGGGCGGCAGCAGGGTGCTTTTAACCCCCAAGAAAGGGTTAACAAGGGGTTAAAAGCGCCCTTGTTGCGGGGCTTCCGTAGCGTTTTTCAGGTGCTTCGGTAGCGCTGCCCATGCATTCCAATGGGCAGGGCGGTTTGGGAGCGGTGTATACACCGCTCCCAAAGATGTTGCTTGCAGCACTTTTTCTAACCTCCTACAAGCGAACCACCCCAGTGTGAAAGCACTTGGGCTTTCACACTGGGCCTGCAGAGGAGGCAGTTTTCAGGCGCTATTTTTAGCTCTAAAACGCCTGAAAACTGCCCCAGTGTGAAAGGAGTCTAATTTGCAGGGATTTTCTTCCACTTCCTGTTTATTGGACAGGAAGTGAAGGGAAATCTCCCCAATGGGGCACAGATGGCACAAAATGAAACAACAAGGGTTATAACCCTCCCTTACTCTATCCAAAATGAAAAAAAAAATGTTGCCTTTTTTTTGGGATTAGAACACCTATCAGGTTTTTATTACTATCTGTGTCCTGGTTAGGGAGATTCACCCTATCTATTTGTCACCAAGAGTGGATGTGAAAGAAAATCTCAAATTTTGGGTTGTCATCAGAACAGGAAATCTTGCAGTGGGGACACTAGTTCTGGTGACAACCAGGTATTCCCTCACTTTGGAGAGGTTTCCTATCACTTCCTGTTTTGGCTATGGGACAGGAAGTGAAGGCAAATCTCCCCAATCAGACACAGGTGGCAAAATCTAAACTGGCAGGGGTTATAACCATCCCTTTTTCAAAAATAAAAAAACGTTTTCGCCTTTAATTTGATTTTAAACAATTAAGCAAACTCTCTGACTGCTCCAGTTTTCATAAATCTGTTTCTATTCCTGTGTATACCCAAAGTAAACCGATGAGCTTCAGAAAGCCCGTCGATATTTATAGTATCCACTTCATAGAGAACAGCTACTCCAATGAAGTTTCTGTTGGATCTAATGAAGCAGAGGCTGAGTGGGTGGGTTTTGTTCGCGGTTCGCCTTTGTTCCATGCAGCAACAAGCTAATCCTCTGTACTCCAATATTCCAGCTGAGGGTTATGAGTATGAGATTTTTTTTTTCTATAGCAACCTAAACTCCCATCAGTATGTCAGCTTGTAATGGCTCATTAATCGCCAGCAATTCACACCTCAGATCATTAGTGCAATGAATGTTGGATCAATAGCAGGCTGCATGACGGTTTATCAAGCTCAGTCACTTATTGCTGCTTACACCACGCAGTTCAATTAGGCGCTAATAACCAATCAAGAAATGTTTGCGTTGGATTATTATTGTTCACCTCTGGAGGTGGAGTTTTCCTACTCAATGCTAAAATGATTTCTTTATTTTGTACCCGTCGCTACCGGTCAACCTGTGTTAAAGTGGGAATATGGGAAAAACTGTATTTTTTTCATTTTGCACAGAGTAAGGAAGGATTCACCTTCCTCCAATGCTCTGTGGTCCGGTTCTGATGCTCACATGCCCACTGTAGGTACTTTTGGCTGTGGACACGGGTCAGCATGGGCATCCTGACCAGTCTGTGGCTACGGAGCTCCATACACAACAAATGGAGAAGCCTGTTTTGTGCTTTCAACATAAACTGTGCAGAATGCCCGCCATGTTTCCCAACTCCACTGTCCCACCTGCGTTCCAAGGGAAGGGAGACCAGTGACTGTCCATTCACTGATCTTACTTACCTGGTAAGAACCCGGTAGTGCAGGGCCGGATCACCATCTCGGCCGGGACGTGATGGCCCAAGAATGGTCCATTCATTCTAGTCACTTACCTGTCAGTGACCAGAGGGAAGGGAACCTTGCGTCCACCCTGTCACCTCAACCCTTTGTACCGCCCGTAAGACGTGTCAAATACAACTTTCGTGTTTTGTCCGAAGAGGTAAACAACACATACCTCGAGGCATCGGTGTCTGACCAGTCCTACGGGTACGACTGGGCACAGGTGTCGGTTTTCATGGATGTCACCCGTACACTCGTAGTCTTGGCCTGGTGTCTCGTAACCTCCTTCCACTTAGGAAGGAATGAGACACGTTTTACTTTTTTT
>BLSH010101080.1:1275448-1289633 GCA_018402905.1 Glandirana rugosa | reverse complement strand
CCATGTTTCCCAACTCCACTGTCCCACCTGCGTTCCAAGGGAAGGGAGACCAGTGACTGTCCATTCACTGATCTTACTTACCTGGTAAGAACCCGGTAGTGCAGGGCCGGCTCTACCACTAGGCGGAGTAGGCGGCCGCCTAGGACACACTGCCGTCCAGGGCGCCCAGCCCCTGTCCATATACTACCCCAGCCTGTCCATATACTACCCCAGCCTGTCCATATACTACCCCAGCCTGTCTATATACTACCCCAGCCTGTCCATATACTACCTTAGTCTGTCTATATACTACCCCAGCCTGTCCATATAGTACCCCAACCTGTCTATATACTACTCCAGCCTGTCCATATAGTACCCTAGCCTGTCAATATAATACCCCAGCCTGTCCATATACTACCGTAGCCTGTCCATATACCTGCGGACCACGGCTGGCATGAGGAAGCGAGTCGGTGCCACCATTATTTGTCTTTAGGCCGGGTCCAGAGGCACAGGTGCGGGCCTGTGGACCATGGCTAAAGAAATAGGTAGAGAGGCGCCGCAAATATCTTCACCTCCACCACCTCCATCGTATGCATGGACAGGGCAAAGGGGGTGGAGTCAGCGGCGGAGCCAAAGTGGAGGACAGCAAAATGAGGTTTCGCCTAGGGCAGTGATGGCGAACCTTGGCACCGCAGATGTTTTGGGACTACGTTTCCCATGATGCTCAACTACACTGCAGAGTGCATGTGCATCATGGGAAATGTAGTTCCAAAACATCTGGGGTGCCAAGGTTCGCCATCACTGGCCTAGGGTGTCAAAAATCCTTGCACCAGCCCTGCGGTAGTGACATGTATTATATCACCTCCGGCTTCGGCTGTCACTTTCCCTGGCCGCTAATGGAGCATAACCTGTGCTCCTTGCTCCAGTAGCTTCAATGGAGGGCAGGTGAACACTTACAACCAGTCAGATGCAATATATTTGGACTGTTCCACTCCTTATTAGGAAAGGTTGAGGGACAATTAAAAATAACCGGTTTACTGTAAATCTATTTGGTGAAAGGAAGAGTGGAGGGATGGAAAACAGGGATAAAGGTGGGGCTCTTCTTTAACCACACATACTATTGCTACCAGTCATATTGCTTCTTCTACTTAATGGTCTCTGGAAAGTCATCTGGCACAGCATCAACTTTAAATGGTCACTACAGGGACAAACGTGCTAATATTTTTTTTTTTCTTTTATTATTGTTAAAGTGGTTGTCAAATCCGTCCCCCCCAAAAAAAACCCCTGCAAAGCAAAAGCATAATGAGCTAGTATGCAGCCCTCACTAGCTCATTATGAAATACTTACCTTGGAACGAAGTTGTTGCAGCGGTCCCAGCACACTGCTGTGACTGGCGACATGCTGTTTCCTGTCCGCGGCTCTGTCCAATCACAGCGCGGGCTCCAGCGCTGTGATTGGCAGAGCCGTGCTGATGTCACTTCCGTGCTTGCGCACGAGAGCCATCATTTACGGCACGTCAACAGAAGAAACGACACCCTGGGCTACCCCGGGTGCCCATTCTTCAGTGCGCATGTGCCAATGTCGGCACATGCAGATACAGGGAATATCTCCTAAACCATACAGGTTAGGAGTTATTCCCGGGACCTACAAGTAAACTTTATTATAGGCTTACCTGTAGTTTAAAGTGGTTGTCATGAGTTGAAAACCACTTTAAGTGCCCATGTTTTAATTTTTGAAAGTGCAGCACTCTCCCCGTAGGGCTTGCTGTGTGTTGACTTCCTAGGCCTCCTGCAGAAAGTTGCTAGGGGTTTTCACATATCCCCCCTTACGCAATAAACAGTCCAGGGTATTTGGGTTTTTTTAATATTTATTGTGGATCTTGGATGGGAGACAGGATATAATAGTGGGATACTCCAACTGAACTATTCACAATGGATAAGGACAAATCTCACTTGGCCTCACCAGGGTATTTGTGGAAGCAGACACAATGCTTTGACCATACTGTTACTTGTATGGAAGAATTAAGTCTTCTTGCTTTCTCTAGCAGCAGACTTGATGCAAATATTTTATCTTTAGGACCATATCTAGCATCCCCTTTACTGACACCCATCCACTTACTCTTCTAGCTGAAGGGGTGGCCCTCACAGGACAGGCCCAAAGACACAGATCTGTACTCACAGTAGGCAGAATCAGATCCTTCCTGGTGTCTCCCTTCCAGTCAGCTCTGCATGACCTCTGGGCTAGGCTTCTCTGATTTTCAGCCCTCAGGTCCACTACCCAAGGCATGTTGTCTATAAAAATGTGTCACAGAAGGTGTACAACAGGCTCTGAGGAAGAGGTATAAACCTCGAAACGCGTCTGCCTGAATCGTGCAAGTTACCAGCTGTGCGGTGAATGTCCTATTGGAGGAACTGCTTTTATGGTTGCCGTGCGTTTTTATAAGATTTGTTTGTGAGTATGCACTTTATAACTTTTATTAAAACAATTTTATCTGGGATAATGCACTAGGCCGGGGCACCATTGTGTCTTTTGTTTTTGCTACAGTGCCTGGACTACCCCTAGTTCATCAGTGGCAGCAAGGCGGCACATTATCCAGAGGTCTTGTATCCTATGGGCCATCTGAACACAGCGTGAGAGATGCCTCCCCTCTGAGCGCAGGAATATAGTATGTGACTCGACTACCCAAGGCTGCATGACAACTTCAACAGAGAGGCAGCTGCCCCCTTCCCTCCGGGACCCCACTCTCCAGCTGAAGACCCAGAGCACATGTGCCCTTGTATTTATACAGTTACCCAGCATGCAATGAGGCACTTTCCTCGGCCAATAGCCAGGGCTGTAACAATGCCTCACTTGTCAGGTCCCCTCCCACTGTCCAATATGCCTCTGTATTGGACCAGTGTGGGACATTCAGACAAGCTGAGCTGCACCTGAGCACCATGAGCAGACCTTACCAATAGATCCTGCTCCCTGGTAGGCAGAGAGCACTCTAAATGTATCTAATGATCCTCCTCTTAGGCCGAAAGACCCAGAACTACACTCTCTTCTAGCACCTACCTAGGAGGGTGCACATAAGCATGCAAGGTGTTGGTTGCTAGCAAAGCAAAGAGATCAGGAGGAGGTAAAGACAGAAATCCAGTCCTTTCCTAATTGTTACTGAACTGCGGGTCCCACAATGTCCTTTAGGCTAGGTTTGGATGTGTGTCTAAACGTGCCACTCCTCTGAAAAGTGATCCACCTTCGGATTGCTTTTCAGAGTGATTGATGGGGGGGGGGGGTGGACAATCTGACACATCCTCACTGTCTGTTTGAATCCAATTTTAACCCCGGCTCTGATCACCTAGGCCTTCCGAGTGGAAGTGGCAGTTGGTACCTGTCAAGCCAATGTACCCCCCCCCCAAAAAAAAGAACAAAAAACAAAAGAAGCATGGGGGGGGGGGGGATTGTAGATTTGAGGAGGCTGAGAGCAATAGAGGGGACTTCATAGGGATCCAGCATTTTATTATTATAAGTTTAGTGTCATGTCATGCTGCTCTCTGTAATCACACAGCCTCTGCCTTCTATTATATCTCCTCCATAGGAGTCCTTGTCACTCCGCCATGTGCCCCCCCCCCCCCACCTCCCTCCTGCACACAAAGCCGCGCTTCCAGCACCATGGACAGCTCCGGCCACGCCCATTCCGTGACGTCTGCTCTCGGGCACGGGAAATGATAGCCCCGCTACGTCACCGGTTGCCATGACAGCTGCAGAACAGCGTCTCCGGGCAGTGTGCGGATGACAACAAACATGGCGGAGAGCAGCGGGAACCCGGAGACGGGTCTGTTTTTGTTCTTGTTTATGTGACGTGTGTGGGAGGGGAGGAGAGGGGAGAGGGCTGGGGAGGAACCCTGTGACTGACAGCGCCCGACCTCACCATTGTTAATGATGCTTTCCAATGGGGGGTCACTGAGGAGGCGCTTTGTGTTTATATTGCAGCTGTTCTTAGCAGCAGCTTGTCTCTGCTCTATGTAATATATATGTAGGGGTGTAATATACATAGGGCTCTATCTGTAATGTATAGAGGCGAGTATATATATATATATATTTATGTAGCTATTTCTAGGCACACACACATATACTGTATATATATTATATTGTCACAAGTATTGGGACACCTGCCTTTACACGCACATGAACTTTAATGGTATCCCAGTCTTAGTCCATAGGGTTCAATATTGAGTTGGCCCACCCTTTGCAGCTATAACAGCTTCATCTCTTCTGGGAAGGTTGTCCACAAGGTTTAGGAGTGTCTATGGGAATGTTTGACCATTCTTCCAGAAGTGCATTTGTGAGGTCAGGCACTGATCTTGGATGAGAAGGTCTGGCTCACAGTCTCTGCTCTAATACAACCCAACAGCATTCTTTCGGGTTGAGGTCAGGACTCTGTGCAGGCCAGTCAAGTTCCTCCACCCCAAACTCGCTCATCCACGTCTTTATGGACCTTGATTTGTGCAGTGGTGTGCAGTCATGTTGGAACAGGAAGGGGCCATCCCCAAACTGACCCCACAACATTGGGAGCATGAAATTGTCCAAAATGTATTGGTGTGCTGACGCCTTAAAGCGGTAGTAAACCCGCTGCCAAAAAAAAAATAAAAAAAAATCCTGCAAGACAATAGCATAATATGTTAGTATGCATCGCATACTAACATATTATGAAATACTTACCTTAGAACGAGGCCCCCGATGCCCGAGTCGGTCAGCGCTAAGGACGCTGACATGTTGGTCCTCTTCTTTCTTCCGGGTACGCGGCTCCGGCGCTGTGAGTGGCCGGAGCCGCGCAACGTCACTCCCGTTCATGCGCGCGGGAGCTCTTCGCTCCGGCAGCCAGCTCTGAGTTGCCTGGCGCCTCGGCCGGATCGTCAGAGCGTATGCGCCGCTAATGTCAGCGGCTGCATGCAGGGCGAATATCTCCTAAACCATGCAGGTTTAGGAGATATTCTTTTTACCTACAGGTAAGGCTTACCTGTAGATAAAAACAGCTTTGGGGGTTTACTAACACTTTAAGAGTTCCCTTCAATGGAACTAAGGGGGCAAGGCAGTCCAACCCCTGAATAACAACCCTACACCATAATCCCGCTTCCACCAAACTTTACACTTGGCACAATGTAGTCAGGCAAGTACCGTTTTCCTGGCAACCACCAAACCCAGACACGTCCATCAGATTTCAAGACAGAGAAGCATAATACATCACTCCAGAGAACACATCTCCGCTGCTCTAGAGTCCAGTGACGGCATGTTTTACACCAGTGGTTCTCAAACTCGGTCCTCAGGTAACCCCAACAGGCCACGTATTAGGAATTTTTGTTAGATAAAATGGCTGTCCAAAATACCAAGCCATTGACTCTGATTTAAAGCACCTGGCCAAGATAAAGGAAAACCTGAACGCATGGCATGTTGGGGGTACTTGAGGACTGAGGTTGAGAAACATTGCTTTACATCACTGCATCCGATGCTCTGCATTGCACTTGATTATGTAAGGCATGGATGCAGCTGCTCAGCCATGGAAACCCATTCCATGAGCTTTCTACACACTGCTGTTGTGCTAATCTGAAGGCCACATGAAATTTGGAGGTCTGTAGCTATTGACTCACTCATCCATGTCTTTATGGACCTTGCTTTGTACACGGTGTGCAGTCATGTTGGAACAGGAAGGGGCCATCCCCAAACTGTGCCCATAAAGTTGGGAGCATGAAATTGTCCAAAATGCCTTGGTATGCTGATGCCTTAAGAGTTCCCTTCACTGGAACCAAGGGGCCAAGCCCAACCCCTGAAAAACCCCACATCATAACCCCCCCTCCACCAAATGATTTGGACCAATGCACAAAGCAAAGTCCATAAAGACACGGATGAGCGAGTTTGGGGTGGAGGAACTTGACTGGCCTGCACAGAGTCCTGACCACAACCCAATAGAACACATTTTGCGATGAATTAGAGCAGAGACTACAAGCCAGGCCTTCTCGTCCAACATCAGTTGCTGACTTCACAAATGCGCTTCTGGAAGAATGGTCAGACATTCCCATAGACACACTCCTAAACCTTGTGGACAGCCTTCTTAGAAGAGTTGAAGCTGTTATAGCTGCAAAGGGTGGGCCAACTCAATATTGAACCCTACGGACTAAGACTGGGATGCCATTAAAGTTCATGTGCGTGTAAAGGCAGGTGTCCTAATACTTTTGATAATACTGTGTATATATATTTGTGCCTAGAAAGGGGGCTTTTCACAAAAGTGTCAATGGCGGCATGAGGTTTGTGTGCTTAGATTGTGATCAGTGCACACCTCTGGCCAAGATAACTTTTGATTGTAGCAGGATAGGCTGCCGATCATGTGATCGCTGTGAAAGCCATGCCACATGATCACATGATACAGAAGCTACGCCACCTCCTACAGAAGACCACTCAGGCTCGGTTCACACCATACAGATGTGACCGAATGCAGATGCTTTAACAACGCATTTTCTGCACATTCCTATGCATCACATGTAGGGCAGTCCATTCCTTGAAGTGTGCTTCCCTACACGCCAGAAAAACAGAAAAGATGTCCCTGGCTCTTTTCCGAAAACGTGCTACACTGAATGTTTGGCGCACACATTTGCAGATGCATAGGGGTGCCATTAACAATGTGTGTATGCTATAGGGCTAAAATAATATTCCCAATGCACACTAGGGTTGCCACCTCATCCCTTTAAACCCGAACACATAGTAATTACACTGGTTCTGTGGCTGATTAAGGTGGTAATTAAACTCAATTGGTGCCTTATATGCACTAAATTAGCCTCAGAACCTGTGTAATTCATATGTGTTCGGGTTTAAAGGGATGAGATGGCAACCCTAATGCACACTTTCCTGAGCATGGCTGAAGAGTAAGTGGGTGCTGTAGCAACCATCTGCTGGAAACCATAGTGACTCAAGGCAAGAGATAGGTCTCCAGCACAACAGGGAACTCTATAAAAAGGGTCCTACGCTTTAGGCTGGATTCACACCATTGCGGTGCGAATTCCAGCCTCTCTGCTGCCGGGAAGGGACAGAACCGCCATTCGGCGGCTCCTGTCCGTTCCCACAGCGCAGCAGCTGCGGGGGGAGAGATGGGGGAGGAGCCGCGAGCAGGGGAAAATATCCCCGTTCAGTGCGGAGTGCATCTCCGTGTTAGATGCGCTCCCACTGGACTCAACGGGCTGGGAATTCGCACCGCATTGCACAAAAAACGTGTGCGGTTTTTGTGCAATGCGGAGTGTGAATGCACCGCACATATGTGAACTGGACACATTGAAAACAATGTGTTTTCAAGTGTCCTGCGAATTGGATGCGGTTTAAGCCGCATCCAATTCGCATAGGTGTGAACCCAGCCTAAATGAATGATCATATAACAGCAGTAGATACCAACATTTCAGAGCCATGCAGGACCCCTTTTATGAGGCATGTGACATGCCTGATGAAGGGGTCCTGCATGGCACAGAATCATTGCTATCTTCTGTTGTTGTGTGATTGTTCAATAACATACACTATATCGGGATATGCAATTAGCGGACCTCCAGATGTTGCAGAACTACAAATCCCATGAGGCATAGCAAGACTCTGCAGCCACAAGCATGACACCCAGAGGCAGAGGCATGATGGGACTTGTAGTTTTACAACAGCTGGAGGTCCGCTAATTGCATATCCCTGCACTATATTGTCAAAAGTATTGGGATACCCGTCCAAATCATTGGATTCAGTTGTTCCAATCATCTCCATGGCCATAGGTGTATAAAAATAAGCACCTAGGCATGCAGACTGCTTCTACAAACATTTTTGAAAGAATGGGTCGCTCTCAGGAGCTCAGTGAATTCAAGCGTAGTACTGTGATAGGTTGCCACCTGTGTAATAAGTCTATCCGTGAAGTATCCTTGCTATTAAATATTCCACAGTCAACTGTTAGTGGTATTATAACAAAGTGGAAGCAACTGGGAACAGCAACTCAGCCATGAAGTGGTAGGCCACATAAAACGATAGAGCAGCGTCAGTGCATGCTGAAGCGCACAGTGTGCATAAGTCACCAACTGTCTGCAGAGTCAATAGCTACAGACCTCCAAATTTTGTGTGGCCTTCAAATTATCACAACAGTGTGTAGAGAGCTTCATGGAATGGGTTTCCATGGCCGAGCAGCTGCATCCAAGCCTTACATCACCAAGTGCAATACAGAGCGTTGGATGCAGTGGTGTAAAGCAATGTTTCTCAACCTCAGTCCTCAAGTTCCTCCAACAGGCCATGTTTTCAGGTTTTCCTTCATCTTGCACAGGTGCATTAAATCAGTCAATGGCTTGGTATTTTGGACAGCTATTTTATCCAACAGAAATTCCCAAAACATGGCCTGTTGGGGTTACTTGAGGACCGAGGTTGAGAACCACTGGTGTAAAACATGCCGCAACTGGACTCTAGAGCAGTGGAGATGTGTTCTCTGGAGTGACATATTATGCTTCTCTGTCTTGCAATCCGATGGATGTGGCTGGGTTTGGCGGTTGCCAGGAGAACGGTACTTGCCTGACTGCATTGTCCAAGTGTAAAGTTTGGTGAAGAGGGATTATGGAGTGAGGTTGTTTTTCAGTGGTTGGGCTGGGCC
The DNA here is from genome assembly GCA_018402905.1 of Glandirana rugosa. Lineage (NCBI taxonomy): Eukaryota > Metazoa > Chordata > Amphibia > Anura > Ranidae > Glandirana > Glandirana rugosa. The sequence goes on along the minus strand of BLSH010101080.1, from coordinate 1,281,022 downwards.
TCTTAGTTTCAGTGAAGGAAACTCTAAAGCCTTGTACACACAGATTGTTAGCCAACTGAACGTCCAAATTGGCTGTTGTGTCTAGCGTATTGACGGTAGTCAAGTAATCGGCCAACAAAGCCGAACGTAGTGATGTGTTACGAGCGTATAACAAGGAAATTTAGGTCAATGTGATCTGTGAATTAGGAACGCAGGCTTACACGACCGAACACTTCCTGGATTCCGAGCATGCGTGTTTGCACTTCCAACTTTTTGTTAGCCCAACTCCTGTACACAAGAGCCAACAATTGGCCAACGCCTTGTTGGCCAACAAAAGTTTTCTAGTCTTGTCAGCCATCTTCTATTGGCCAACAATTGGAAATTGGCTTTTGGATCATGCGTACTAAAGGTCAGATTATCGGCCAACAGGCTGTTGGACAACCGTTGTTGGCCAATTGTTGTACGGGCCTTTAAGGCATCAGCATACCAAGACATTTTTGGACAATTATTATAATAAAGCTTACATGTAGGTACAAGAAATATCTCTTAAATGTGTACCGTTTAGGAGATATTTTCAGTTTCTGCAGCCAGTGATGTCACCAGCGCATGCGTTCTGAAGGGATGGCATACTCATGCTGCCCCTTCTGAGCTCCGTTCTGCAACTGTGACTATTGTGTGCAGCCACAGCCCACGGACCCGGAAAGGTAGACCGGGTGAAGATGGAAGCCCTGTTAGCAGTGACAGCACGCCGCTGGAGAACTTCGTTCTAAGGTAAGTATTTCATAATGTGCTAGTATTTGAGGGGGAATGGACACCTAGTCCCTGGTTGCTTTCCCAATTTCAGCCCTGCGCACATTGAGTTAAGGCACAGATAAAATTTGAGAAAAGGTGTAGTACATGTTGCGTGCATATGGGTAGACTGTGAGACTATATTTATTTGGCATGGGTGGTTATCTTGGGGGCAGGAAGCCATGCAACGCTATCAGAATGAATTTTTCTTCAGTGGACGATGAGCGGTCATCACTTTATCATCCATACATTAGGAGATAATTTGAGTATGTAGTATGAGATGGATAGGTTTTGCTTTGCATGTTTTGGGGGGCCCCCCAAGAAGTCAGTGAGCTTCTGAAATATAAGTAATAGGGAGATATATATCTTTGCTTGTGTTGTTGCCAATTTCCCATGGTTGAATGCTCACTCATTTGGTTGGTGCAGTCATGTTTATCCTGGAGGCATTACAATTAGTCTTAGGTCTGCCACTGTGGTGGTGCACATGAAAGCAGGATACATTGGGCCAGACATCTGAGATCTCAGAGGTCAGTCCTGGGTTCGGATCCAGATCCTGACAGATCTCATATAAATCCACAGTCCATTGCTGATGTTCTTTCAATGTGTATGGCATTTTACTGTGGATAGGAGAAGTACAAGTAAGAGTTAATATGATGCACCTTGATGTTCTTTGTTGTAGCCTACAGTATACTGTGATTTTTGCTGTTGTACTATGGGGAGCTAATCGGCTATTATGTCATAAATCAGTCATCTGATGCTTCCCATGTTCATCCATTAAGGGGTAGGCTACCCGATTGAAGATGCATTAATAAGGTGTTATGGTCTATTTACTGTACATCATTTCTGGATATGAAAACACCTATGCCTGTAAGGTCTTGGCAGCACTTCAACCCCAAATGCTTGCACCATTGTCAAACTAGTCATATGTAAACCATAGATTCTTCTGCCAGCCCATACATAACTACAGGAAGTCAATGGGAGGAACCCTGCCTGGAGTTTGTCGGGGGGGGGGGGGATATTTGCACTCAGGAGAAGTTTAGCTCAAAGAGCTTTGACCCTAGTTCTCCTTTAAGTAGGTCATGGGTATATTCTTCCTTTGCTTCCCCGTCCTGGACTCTAAAGGCTGCTGTTGAATTCTCCATTATATAATGAATGAAGTATCGAAGTATCTAACACACACTGGGTTCTTTTTTTTATAACTGGTGTACCCACTTATTTAACTAGAGGTTCCGTATATCTGATTATTCCCTGTTGCCATTGCAATGTGTAGGGCCCAAACCAAAATGAAAAATGCATGCCTTTTTTTTGGCTTCCTCGGACCTTATCCCAGATAAATTACATGGATTCTTGGATGTACATAAAGGCTCAGCTAATGATTTTTCCACTATTTCCTACAATAAAGTAGAACTAAAGGCAATTTTTTTTTCCATTTTGGAAAGAGTAAGGGCACTTTCACACTGGGGGTGGTGAGGCATTAGCGGTAAATCCCCGTTAGTCACAGCGGGGATTTACTGCTGTTACAGCGGCACTACGGCAGCAGGAGCGGTGTGCTTTTAACCCCCCCCCACAAGGGGTTAAAAGTGCCCGCTCTCTGCGCTTCCGAGGCGGTGTGCAGCCGCTTCGGAAGTGCTACCCTATTGTTTTCAATGGGCAGGGGCAGTGGAAGAGCGGTATATCACCGCTCCAAAGATGTGGCTTGCAAGACTCTTTGTAACGTCTTGCAAGGGCACCACCCCAGTGTGAAAGCACTCCGGCTTTCACATTGGGGTGGATGGGGAGGGATTTTTGAGTCGCTTTACAGGCGCTATTTTTAGCTAAATAGGGCCTGTAAAGCGCCTCAGTGTGAAAGGGGTCTTAGGGAGGGCTATAAACCCTTTCATTTTTGTAATGCCATCTGCGTCCCTTTGGGAGATTTCCCTTCCTTTCCTGACTCAAAGCCAAAACAGGAAGTGAGAGTAAATCCAATCAAAGTGAGGGAATCCCTGGTTATCACCAGGATCAACAGAGCTAGTGTCCTCATTTTAAGATTTCCCCTCTATTACTGATTTGATGTCAACCCAAAATTTGTGATTTTCTTTTACTTTCAATGATAATGGCAAATAGGACAAAGAGAGAGGGAGAATCTCCGTAACTAGGGCACAGACAGGAGTGTAAACTGACAGATGTTGTAATTCCTTTCCACCCTATCCAAAACCAAAAAAAAAGTTTTACCTTTTTAGTTAGGCCCCTTTTTATACCGGCGGACTGATCCGGTCCACCTGTCCGTTTTTCAGGCACACCCCATGGGACCACCCATTGTTCTCTAGGGAGCGGTGGATGTCAGCGGACATGTGTCCACTGTCACCCGCCTGCATCCAATCCGGTCTGCTAAAAACAGACAGTGGATCAGATTGGCTGACAATCAGATGGAAACAGACATGCAGTCCGTTTCCATCCAACTGCCCCATGTCCGTGTCCACTCTGAATAGCAGAGCCGCCACAGACCTGTCATCTGCGGGATCAGGGGAGAGATCCCCCACTGAGCAGGTGGATCCACTTGGATGGATTCCACCCTCTGTGAAAGGGGCCTAAAACTTTAAGAGGACATCTTGACATGCAGCTTGGACAGTGTCAAAATTTGCCTGCCAGAATGGCTGGTATTTGGCCTTTGGAGACTACTGCAAGCATCTTCAGACACCTCTAGGTGCTAGCAATTATTGTCTGCAGTGTTTTTTGTTTTTATTTGTTGACAGATCTTTTTTAAAGTGGAATTCCAAACTCTAACTAAGCTTAAACTTGCTCCCATACCCCTTCTAACCCCTATACTAACTAACCTGTACACGGAAGATGCTTATACTTACCTATTCTCAGAGGGGCACGTGATTGATTCCCAGGGGCAGCTTCAAGCGAGAGGACATGACCACCCTTTGTGGATGACGACATCTCTCTGCTCAGCACCACCACTTTACTTGGAAGCGCATGTATATGCAGCAACCTGTGATCCAGATACTGAGGCTCCCACACTGACCCGAGGCTCCCACACTGACCCGAGGCTCCCACTTCCGCACCTTTTAACTCTGGGAAACAACGTTGCCGGAAGGACAATCCCATACATAGAGGAAAGCGCGGATCAAGTGTTTGTACCCACCTGTGGCTGCTCCGGGAACCGTGAGTTATCCCCAGAGGGGAATAGCGCCACTTATTCACTTGTCAGACTGATGGGATTTGATGGTCACAAACACTACCAGTGTGAACCCAATCAGGACACCTGCCATACCTGGAGGCAGTGTCCCTTCATTAATGGCACTGCACAAGTTTAGCCTCAATCCGCCAGGATTTGCATGTTAAGTGGATGTTTAACCTCAATCCATCAGGATATGCATGCATTTACATGCACAAACATGGACTGCCATAGGCCAGACCAATTAACTGTCCCTTTGCCTGGGTTGACGCTAGTGCGATTTCAGAGATCGCATGTGATTTGCACCTGCACTGCGGGTGCCGATCACATGCGATCTCTGAACAATGCGAGCTCAGCCATACAGTTGTATGTCATTAGATTTGCACTAAAAAAAAAGTGCAAGAACCTTTTTTTTTTCCTGCACTGGAATCGGATCCCATGGGTGTTCTCACCTATGTGATCCAATTTCTGTGCAAGTTCACAGTTCGCACTGCGATCTGTGAAACGATCTGGGGGTGTCATTAACATTCTATTGACACCCGCAGCGGTTCGCAGAGGGCAGTGGGATCTGCCTGCAGGAGAGGTGCGATGCTGGAACCGGCTCTGTAATTGTGCTGGTTCCCGCATCGCACCAGTGTGAACCAGGGCTCACACCGCACAGGAATGTAGATACTTACACCTGTGATTTGCATTATGGGGTCATAGCTGTTACATCTGGTTTATCTTAGCTGCTACCCACGCTTTCCATGCAGTATATCTGACAATTGCAGGAACATCAGTGTATAATGTGACCTACAGTGCCCTGCCCAGCTGATCCAGTCTGGGGAATTAAGAAGCCCAGATGTCCACTGTGAGTTGTACGGCCGTCTAAGGGCTGACACCATGGGAGTTACCTGGGACTCCTTCAGACCCCACACACTCTGCTTTTCACTCTTGAGTTGGCATAATTGTTTCCCCGGATTTATGGGGTATTACAGTGTGCTTTGTTTTGGATGTGGCTATACAAAGGAGTAGACATGTGTGGTTTGTTTCTAATTAAAATTCGGACGAATTTTCATTTTTCGTAAATTTGGATGTATCCGAATTTCCAAATTACAACAGTACCGAATTTAACCACTCCAGATCCGTGCTATTGCCATAGTACGGCTCCAGCGCGGATCTGGAATGCCGGGACGATGTCCATGGACGTCGTCCCCTGTGCATGCTCCTCGCGCGCCCCCTAGTGGCAGCAGCGGCGCGCGCGCCGCACGCTGCGCGAGCGTGCCCGTGGCTCGGGCAGACTCGATGTCCGCCCGAGACCCGCCGATCTCTTTTAGGAGCCTCAGAACGGGGAACCGCCGATGTAAACACGGCGGTTCCCCGTTCTGTGACAGGGGACATGACAGATCTACTGATCCCTGTCACTGGGATCAGTTAGATCTGTTATGTCCCGGCCAGCCCCGCCCCCCCCACAGTTAGAACACACCCAGGGAACATATTTAACCCCTTTGCTGCCCCCTGCTGGTTAACCCCTTCACTGCCAATGACATTTACACAGTAATCAGTGGATATTTAAATTTCTGATCGCTGTATAAATGTCATTGGTCCCAAAAATGTGTAAAGGACGGGTGCGAGCGCGTCGCACGCCGCGCGCGCGGCGACGACGG
>BLSH010101080.1:1238363-1254344 GCA_018402905.1 Glandirana rugosa | reverse complement strand
TAGAGTTGCTGAGCAACTGCCTTTTGACATAGCAGCGGCCCCTTTAACTTGCTGTATCAAACATTCACATTGGCCAACTGGCCCAAAGATCTTTGCAAAGTGTCTCTTTAAGAACTCTTCACAAAGTGTCCTTTTAAAGTAGGAGAAGTCCTCTCTGGCAGAAGTTCCTTTTCTCTTAGTTGAAGGACAAATCCCAGATACCCCCTTCTTGGTTTTTGCAAGGAAACAATGCTGGAACGTGGTTCAAAGATAGAAATCTGGGTGAGGAATATGGACCATCCCTCCGCTGGGACCCCAGATGTTGCAGGACCACTCACTTTCCTTTTTCTTTGGCCTCTTTACAACCACTTTATCAATGTGGATTGACCTTCTGAAATTCCAGCTCTCCTGGACAGTTAAGAACTCCTTCCATAAGGCCGTCTTGGTTTCATTCCTGTATGGCTTTGGAATAAACATGAAGTCACACACAGCTTTATTGCACCACTGGTCAAGTTTGGCCTCAATCTCTTGCATGATCTCCCGGGGAGCATAGGGGTAGTCATACCCATACTCAAGAGCAACCTTGCGCTGTAACAGACGCTGGAAGCGGGAGAACTTTGGTAAAGTTTTCCTATCACCCTTGCCTGCTGGGACATAGGCAGTTATTCCCTTCTTGATGAGAAGGGTGTAGGCATCATTTTGCGCTCGAGCCTGAGCGTAGGTGCGAGGAGGGGATAGGTCAGGAGCTCTATTAGCGAATGCTTCACAAAATCCTAAATTCCTGGCACACTGGACAAGGATGGATGCTTTTTCACGGTTTCAATCCAGCTGCTCCACACACACAGATCCGTCTTTGTCAGAGGTTTCACAGTCCCACTCTGTGTCTGTTCCTGATTCCTAGTCACCTAGCCCTTCCTCTATGGACCCATAGCGATACACAAAGCTGGGGGATCCCGCATCAATAATCCCCGGTCTCTCTTCACTTGAGGAACTGGCGGAATCTGCTCGCTGGCTTAAGTGAGTCCCTTCTGCCGCTTTAATAGCTGGCACATGGGCTGCAAGAATGGCTATGGGTAGTGATGGCTGCCCTACGTGCTGCACTGTAGAAACATATGTTTCCTGGGTTTGACAGACCGTGGTGTGGGTATAAACCACCGGCCCCGGTTCCAGCACGCCTGTCTCCCCCAGAAGCAATAGGAATAGGCATAGTCACTTCAGTAGCACAGCCTGTCTCCCAAGCAATTTGCAGAACCCTCGGTTGCCAATCACTAGATTCTAACTGCAGCAGCATCTCCCCGCAATGACCGCACTGACCCCAGGCACTCAATCTTACTGTCACCCGTCGGCATCTGCCACATACCAGTCCCAGGTACTCTAGATCTTCGGCATCTGTACTCTGTCCTCTGTTCTTCAAGACACTCTCCAGTGTCTCCTTTCTAGCTGGCACACCCAATTAAGCTGATATGAGGGCAGGGGAAATTTTAGCAACATAGTCTCAAGGATCCTCTCACAGATCTGTACTCACACCATGTCCTGAGACAGTCGGTAGCCCTTTCTGACAACCTCCAAGCGACACTTTGCCACTGCAGTATCAGACCAAATTCAAGGACATCCTCCCTCTGTCAGCTTTTTAAAGAACTGTGGGTTGCAGCTTCAGCATCTGGATAGGCCTCGACTAAGCCTAGCAGCCGGCAGCCTCCTGGATAGGCTCTCAGGCCTAGCAGCGAAAAGCTGAACATACCCCTCACCCCTCAGACTTGGGTGGGCTGGAACTCCTAACCTTGAGCCCATGTGCTCCTTTTTATATGTAGGTGTTCACCCAAGATGCAGTGGGGCACCACTCCCCTGCTAGCTGGTCAGAACCACCTCCAAATACACCTGCTGTCACTGGCTGAGGTTTTCTCCCTCTGTCCAATAGGGACCCATACTACTGGACAGGGTAAAACATCTCCAGACCATATGAAACAGCACCAGAGCACACTGAGCAGACCTTACTTAAATCAGGCTCTCTGATAAGCAGACAGCATATAAATGTACCTGCCAGCTCTCCACTAGGAGGGCGCTATACTAGTAAAAAAAAAATTGTAAAAATGCTAGAAATGAATTCTCATGGTTTGTAAACGTGGCAACTTTTGCGCAAACCAATCAATAATACGAAGAATATAAATCGGCCAAAGCAGATGAATGAATTTTTTTTTTTATATATTTTTTTGGTTATGTATTATAGCAAAAAGTAAAAAATATTGGTTTTTTTTTTCAAAATTGTTGCTCTTTTTTGTTTATAGTGGTGATCAGAAGTGATGCAGAGGGGATCAAATACCACCAAAAGAAAGCTCTATTTGTGGGAAAAAAAGGACGCCAATTCTGTTTGGGTACAAAGTTGCATGACCGCGCAATTGTCAGTTAAAGCGACGCAGTGCCGAATCGCAAAAAGTGCTCTGGTCCTACAGTGGGAAATCCTTCCGGGGCTGAAATGGTTAAAGACGTGCCTGAACAAGATTTTTTATGGTATAATTATTTTAATGAAAGCTGCAGATTAAAAAAAAAAAGACAGAAAATTAAAGATGACATTTGAAAATACAACATGTAAATCTTATAAAAGACTTTCGTGATTGGATTTAGATCTAATTTATGCTAATCATTAAAGTTTCAATATATGTATGTATGTATGTATGTATGTATGTGTATATGTATGTATATATATATATATATATATATATATATATATATATATATACATTTTTTTTTTTTTTTGAACTAGATGGACTTGTCTTTTTTTAACCTGACTAACTATGTAACTCGTGACAACCACTTTAACCTACAGGTAAGCCTATAATAAGGCTTACCTGTAGGTGCCCTGCATATCTCCCAAACCTACATGGTTCAGGAGATATGCAGTGTACTAAATGTGCCAATGTCATTTCGGCACATGGGCAGTGAAGAAACGGCCTACGTGCTGTTTCTTCACTGTGATCGTGCCATGACTGGCGGCTCCCACGGAAGTAAGAGGGGCAGAAGATGGACACGGCCAGCACAGGCGACACCGCTGGACGTTGCTGGCTTAGCTTCCAGGTAAGTGACACATAATGGGCTACTATGAGATGCATAGTAGCCCATTATGCATCTACTTTACAGGGGAATACAGAGGAAGTAAACCCCATCTGGGTTTACTTCCTCTGTAACTGCAAACATAAACCTACCCCCTAAATTTCAAAATCAGACAATTTTAGCACAGATAATATGATTGTGATGAAATTCATAACACATAATGCATATAATACTATTATACCACATTCAGTACACAAAAACAAATCTAGGCTGCCATATCTAAATAACATTTTGGCACCAACCTATGGCCAAAATTATCTGAAAACTTATGTCAGAATATTGGCGCCAGATGCAGCTGATCTAGCACCCTGCCCTTAAAATGTCTTTTTGCCTACCTTTTTTTGGAGCACATATATGGACATTTAAAGTTACATTTCAGTCTAAACCTAACTAATTTTAAAAATGTTCCCAGCCCCCTCATAACACCCATACTAACTAATCTGTGTAAAAAGATGCATTAACTTACCGATTTTCAGCCCGCTCCAGTCCGGTCACGGGATTTCCCCTGTGTCAGTCAGGGCCGACAATGGTTGGAACATGGGAGCCTACGGGTGACATCAGCCCTCCCGGATTTCCCAGCCATTTTCGAGTGCTCCTTCTTCTCCCTTACAGCCGCCACTGACTGACACAGGGGATCACGTGACTGGACCGGATCAGGCTGCAAATAGGTATGTACAGGTATGTACATGTTTCCTACACAGGTTAGTCAGCATAGGTATTTATAGGGGGAAACATTTTAAGACTAGATTTAGGCTTGTATTCTACTTTGAATCTATGTAAAATAAACATAGTTATGCAATTGTAGAACTGCATGACCACAGAAGGGGCGCCACAAAAAATGTAGATAGTTTGAAGTGTATCTCTAGACAAAAACTCTTTTTTACATTTTGGATAGGGTGGGGAAAAGTTTGATCAGGTTTTTATTGCTGTCTGTGTCTCCATTGGGGAAATTCACCCACACTATTGTACCAGGGACCACAGTTGTCCCCAGAGAGAAAAGGTATGTGATAATCTTTCAATTCTGCAAACAGCTCTGTAAGATTAAAATTTTTGGGAGATTTTCTACTACTCTTTCCTAAACTTGAAAAAAACAAAGGTTTTGGCTATATATTGCCCTCAAAATTCCACTCACCTGCATTTTGTGAGTGGAAATATTCTGAGGGAGAGTGTGGACAGGGCCGGCAGTAAAGTCTAAATCCCCAGCTACTTGCTGGGGATTCCATACCGGCTGCTAACTGTCCCACCTTTTCGCGAGTCATCCCACCTCAAATGTGCTGTCCTGAGAATGAGCACCGCCACACACCAGTCCAGGCTGCTTACTCTGTATAGCCAGTGCCCCCCCACCCTGAACAGGCTCACAACACTGGCATTTTGATGTGTACTGTGGGTCGCCCCTCTCCTCCACCCTCCTGACATACATCTAAGGAATGGGGTGGTGCATGTTTCCTGGAAGTCCTCAGCTAGGCAGTTCTAAGTGGGCAGGTTCAAACCCTCTTGGTCTGCCCTCAGTGTGTACCAGTGCCTGACCCGTGGCTGCGGGAGAATGGTAATAATGATGACAGTGTGCTGTGATTGGAAGCAGTACATGTGCTGGAGGGGGTTGGAGGCATTGGTATTATGGGTAATGAAACAAGAGGTGTGTTGGGAGGAAGGGGGAGGGGGCATTGAAAGCATAGATGTGTTGGATTGGGGGGGGGGGTGATTGGAGGCACTGATGGGCATTGATGAGGCTGCATTGACGGGTACGGATAGGCTGTATTGATGGGAACTGATAGGCTGCATTGATGGGCACTAATGTGGCTGCATTGATTGGCACTGAAAGGCTGCATTGATGGGCACTGATGAGGCTGCACTGATGGGCACTGATAACGTGGTTGTTATTAATATTTATTTTTGTACCCTGCTCTCTCACCCATTCCAAGATCAACTGATCAGAATGGCACTCCATCCCACCCTACCGTCTCCACCTCTGAGGTTTCTTCTTCTCTTTGCCTCCCTCACTCTCTTTCCCCCACCTGGGGGAATTGGTCAACTTCAGGTCATACATATATGCTGCTCTGCCTTAAATGACTATAATGGCTCCCCTAAACTTACTCACGCTTAACGTTCAAGGGCTCAACATCCCCCAAAAACGGGTTAAAGCGTTTCGCTCTTTTGCCTCTTCCAAAGCTCATGTGGTGTGCCTGCAAGAGACTCACTTCTCCCAACAACACACCCCCAAATTCTTTCACCAGATGTATCCTCAGGTTTTCACAGCCTCAGCAAACACCAAGCAAAGAGGGGCCCTGATCGCCTTTTACCGGACAGCGCCCTTTACATTGAGCAAGTAGATTAGAGACCCCGAAGGCAGATACCTCATTCTAACAGGACACCATCTAGAAGATGCAATTACAGTGGTATCTTACTATGCCCCTATCCAGAAACCCACCTCCTTTTTAACTCACCTAATGTGTGTTGTTGATCAACACAAACACGGTACGCTACTGATAGGGGGCGACTCCAACCAGGTGGTCTACCCCTTCCTAGACAAATCCCCCTTCTCCCCTACAGCTAGCCCAAACAAACTCTCCTTTAAACAACTACTGCAGAAACACTCCCTTCTTGACTCCTGGAGGGAAGCCAACCCCACAAGGTGTCAATATACCTTTTACTCACATCCCCATAAAGTCTCATCCCATACTGACCATATTTTGATCAACACAGGGACAGCTCCAGCTTTTTTGTCCTCAATCATCTTAAAATTTCCATGGACTGACTACAATGCAGTGATCACAATCCTTGAATCCTTGATCCCCAAACAAATTGACCGCTCATGGTGCCTTAACAACACTCTCCTTATCCACCCCGCTTACAAAACAGACATTGCATTAGCCATAAAAGACTATTTTACCAACAACTCTTCTGATAACATCGCACCCATGAACCTTTGGGAGGCCCATAAACCCGTGATACGGGGAGCTCTCTTTAGTAAAGCCTCGTACCTAAAAAAGCAAAGACGCAATCTATACAAACATCTAGACAATACCTTCCTTAGGGCACACACCACCTTTCAGGACGACCCCACACCTGAACATGAACAAGCCCTAGACAAATCCAAATTGGAACTGGATCTTTTCCTAACTCAATCAGCAGATACGTAGTAGACACAAACCTATTCGCCTCAAAGCATCTAAAGACACATACACCAACAACCCTCTAAAAATTCTGTCCCATTTCCACAAACACCTTTAGGAACCGCCAAGTCCACTTTCGATGAAACCCAGGCTGTGGCTCTTCTTTCTAATATTACCTTCCCTACCCTATCAGCTTCACTGAGGGCTTCGATTGAACAACTCATTACTAACCAGGAAGTAACCACTGCTATCAAATCTCTCAAACCGAACAAACATCCAGGCCCAGACGGCTTTACTGCTGCATACTACAAACACTTCACTGATCTACTCATTCCCTTATTGACGAATGCCTTTAACGCGATCCTTCAAGGTAATTCCTTTCGACCCGATTCCCTCTCTGCCATTGTATCTATGCTACTAAAACCACACTCCTATGACTCTTCCTAGGCCAATTATTATCCCATATCGCTACTCAACCTAGATATCAAGCTTATGGCTAAAATTCTCTCTACTCTCTCGCCTAAATCAGATCATTGGATCTCTCATCCATAAAGTGGTTTTTATACCTTCTAGGCAGGCAGGAGACAATGTCAGACAAGCAGTCCTGATTGCCCACGCGGCCGTACACGTAAAATTCCCACCTGCTTCATATCATTGGACATTAGGAAAGCCTTTGACACTGTATCCTGGCCATATTTGACATTTATTCAAAAACATTGGAGCTTTGGACCCCACTTCCTAACCTAGATAACATCCCTATACACCTCCCCAATGGCCCATATCAGATAGGCAGGGTGCAAATCCAATCCTTTCCCAGTTCAAAGAGGAACTTGCCAGGGATGCCCACTTTCCCCACTCCTTTTCACTCTAGCCATAGAGCCCTTAGCACAGTTGATCCACTCAAACCCAGACATTAAGGGCATCAAACTAGGAGGACATCACCACAACTCTGCCTATTCGTGGACAACATCCTCCTATTTCTCTCTGCCCCCCTACTCTCCTCTCCTAACCTCCTTTAAAACCCTTGATGAATTTGCTGCTATATCAGGCCTCATAGTGAACCCACAAAAATCTAAAGCACGCAACATATCATTAAACACAACCCTCTTGTCTCAACTTCAATAAATCCTTCCCTTCACATGGTCCCCAGGTAGTATTCCATACCTAGGCATTCACCTCTCAGCGGACCCGGCAGTGCTATACTCTTCAAATTACCCAGCTTTACTAACCCATCTGACACATCTAATGTCTTCCTGGTCAAAGTTGCCCCTGGCATGGATAGGTCGAATAATGGCAGTCAAGAGGACCATCCTTCCTAAGATACTATATTTCTTCAGAGTGCTTCCAATCCCACCCCAGCGCACTTCCTTTCCTTCGGGTCTTACAAAGACATACTCTTCAATATATTTGGGGCAAATCCAGACCCAGAATTAATGAACACATCATATTCTCTCCCAAAACCAAGGGAGGTCTAGGAGTCCTTGAATTCACAAAATACTTTCAGGTAGCTCAAATAGCCCCACTGCCCAAATACCACACCACCCACGAAATGCCACTATGGGTGTCGCTGGAACCAGTAGACTGTGACCCACTGTCCGTGGCTAACCTACTGTGGCTACATCTGAAGGACCACAGGAATGTTCAAAACCCAATCACTACACATAGTTTGCGCTTGTGGAACAAGCTTAAGAATAAAACGGACCTACAACCCCCCCCTCCCCACAACCCGATGCTATAATACCCATGTAACACAGACTTTTATCCAGCTTGGATATCTCCTGCCCCATTCTACAGATGGACCTCAGCCAACCTCTTCCGAGCTCATTCATTTACCACACCAGATACCTCCAAATCGTTCTCCACTTTAAGCGACACACATGATTTACCCAATACTGAGATTTTCTGATACCTACAGCGGAAACACTTCTTCACCCCTTGCCTACATAGAGATTCATTGTTTCCAGCCATGACAATCTTTGAACACACCTGCCATAAAGACCCCCATGCCAGAGGCTCAATCTCTAATCTATATGCCCAATTGCTTAACCCCACACCACTAGCCTCTAAATCATATGTAGCTAAATGGGAAAGGGACTTAGGTATACAACTAGACCAAAAAGAACGGTCTAACATCTGGGAAGCCACCAAATCCTCCTCTCAAAATATAACAGCACTAGAAACAAACTACAAGGTGTTCATGAGGTGGTATCTAATCCCTGCTCCCCTCTTTGCTTCCGCAGTTGCTCTGATGCTGGGTCCCATCTCCACATTTGGTGGACATGCCTGCTAGTGAAATCCTTCTGGACAGAAATCTTTAGCATATTATCTACACTGTTTAACAGTCCTTTGGACCTAAACCCGGCAACAGCTCTACTCAATAGAAAACCTGCTGAGATAACAAAAACCCAATTCAAACTTCTCTTACAGGTCACCACCGCAGCCAAACAGGCCATAGCAAAAGCTTGGAAAACGCCATACCTCAATATTGTTGAAACCAAAAATAGGGTCACCAGAGCTATGATCCATACTAGAATTGCGGCAGTCATCTTAGACAAAATCCCCAAATACAAACAATTATGGAAACCCTGGATGAACCATTTTATTCCCCCAAATCTTGACAACACGCTGTTAGCCCCTTGAACTACTTGCTACTGGTGGTAAGTAACTCTTAAGGCCTGGCTAGTAGCTCAGGGCTTGAAATTTTGAGCCCTGGCTATACATACATTTTAGATGTCGCCCCGTCAAATAAAGAACTGCCACCTGATTGGTTACTTTGGGCAACCCCTCCAATTTTCCTTTCAGTCTATTGTTCATTATAAAGCAGCCCAGTATTGGTACAGTGTGAGTTAAGTCTTATACCTAACATATGCTGAGTACATTTGCAGACAAAGGTCCCTCTATGGTTCTGCAGCTATAATCAGTTCAGTGTAGGAGTGGTGTCAGGAAGAGCTGTGATTTCTTTCTTTCACTTTGCTCTTTTTTATGAAATGTTTTTCTTTTAATGAGGATATATTTTATAAGGAACACAGAAAAAGTATGGATAAGCTGTACTTTGCTCTGTTAGAGCTAAGAAATGTACTTTTTCATTGCTAATGGTAATTATAGGCTCACCTAGTTGAATTTGTGTAAAGTTATTTCTTCCCTTTTTATTTTTAATATTTTCCTATTTAAAAATAAGACTTGTTCTTAATGGATACCTCCCATGTATCTAAAAGTTGCTGTACACTTAGCTCTGCTTTTCACAAAAAAAAAGTGTGATTTATTGTGTGGTATGTTTGACCTTATAGAAAGTCAATAGGATGTGGCCTAATTTGTCTTGATTTTCTTGGATGGTACGTTGTCAAGCACGCAGCTAGTTAAAGAAAGAAAAGGTCAGAGGCAAGTACCGATAATGAGAATCACTTCTAAGACCCCAAATAAATCTAACTCTTAGCTGCTTTTTATGACCTTGGACTTGTACCTTCTCTACTTTAGTTATCAGTTGTTCTTAAAAGTGGAAGACTAAATGTATTGCATTAAAGCTGAACTCCGCAGCAAGTCCTGAGACGATAGCTATAGATTGCAATTTAACACAGAATACTTGCACATTATGGCAGACTTACTGCCTAGTTTGATCAGGCTCATAGGCTAGTAGCTACAGCAGTAGAGAGGCTCCCACCAACCAGCTGGATAAATGCAGCAGCAGGTCACCCTGGTGGATGACACAGGCTTACCCAAGGTGCAGATTCTAAGCACTAACCAGTGATCACCAGAACTCCTGATGGTGGAGATGGGTTTTATTGTGTGTTGGTATCAGGTTGCTGTTCTCAGGATCACCCCACCAGGAGGTGAGCAAGCTGGGGTCCACTGGCAGATATAGCAGGTAGGGATCAAGCAGATGAGTAGTGAGTAAACAAGCCAATGGTCAGTAACAAGTGTTTGCAGATTAGGATTAAGCAAAAGCAAAGTCTAGGAACAAGTAACAAGTGGAAGCATGACAAGAGTGAGATATTGGGTGGAGAGAGCACAATAATTTGGCAAACAGGAAGTGCAAAAGCATGGCTTGAATAGGAAGTTAATGGGAGGAGCAAGGAGTTCAAAGTTCAGAAGAAATAAGGCACAAGGCATGATTGTCTAGTGCAGGGATATGCAATTAGCAGACCTCCAGATGTTGCAGAACTACAAGTCCCATGAGGCATAGCAAGACTCTGACAGCCACAAGCATCACACCCAGAGGCAGTGGCATGATGGGACTTGTAGTTTTGCAACAGCTGGAGGTCCGCTAATTGCATATCCCTGGTATAGTGGACCAGACAGGGTACAGTCCAGTATCTCAGGTGGCTCAGCAAGAGGGAGCATTGCCAAACACAGCAGAGGTCATAGGTTTAGACCCAGGTCCTGACATCCCCACTGTCACTTCATCTGATGCCACTGCCATCTTGGTCTGGTCTTATTCTCTGGCGTCTTCTCTCTTCATCTATTGAATAGTCACTGATGATGCAGCTCCCGCATATGCACACTAAAGTTACATCTTTTCAGTACCTGGCTCTACTCCCAGCATCTTACAGATGGCAGGAGCATACCCTGTGCTGCTCATTCTCTGAACCCCAAAAGTCAAAGATTTATTAAAACAATGGACATACTTCCCGCCAGGTGCAGGCTTCATCTGATGCAATACACCCTTGACAGGGCTTGGTCGCAGAGGTACCATGGATGCAAACAGTGGAAGGCTTGTAGGTCATAACTCTTAAGTATAGAGAGTTAGGGTTCGTGAACTACTTCAGTTCAGGGGTTGGGGGGGGGGGGGGCTGTGGGGAAGTAAGGACCAAATGAACAATTGCCTTTTCTTTTGCTGTAGTCAGTGCTTTAACAAGCTAAATATATATGGGTTACCATTGACTTTATTGGCTTTTACTACTTAGGAAGTCTCTTCTATTTTTATTATTTTTATTGAAGTGTATGCACTTCATAGCAGCCCATTTCAGTAATCTTTTTACAGTGAAACTGGATGGCAATGTAGCCACTTGTCACGTGATTCTGATTATATATGATTAGATATCCTACCTCTTTAGTATTTTAAAGAGTGCTCCCAAAAACTAACAGGGGTTTGACCTGCATTTGTGACTTTCAACTCCACAACCTTAATCAAGCAGCTAGCTGCACACAGTTAAAAATAAACGTCAGTTGAACACAAGCCATGTTGTACTTTGAAGTGGAAATTAAGGCTTTTTTTGCAAACAGGTAGGCCTTTATTGCAGAAGAGTACTGGGATGAATGCACAGTGGTTACATTATCACCACCAATTTTCCTTCTCACTTTCTATCCTTGAGACACAGGAGTATGAGAAAGGGAGAGAAAATCCCTCTTAGACAGTTGACACTGTAACAGGTGTCCCCATGGAACACTTCCCTCACTTTTGTACTGGTGATAGCTGTTAAATTATGGATTTCCCAACACATTCTCTTCCAGTGAAAAAGAAAAAAAATCAAGGGTAAATCTCCCCAACAGGACACAAACATCAGGGAAATCTTTGCAAGCAGCGTGAATCACTCCTTTCTTGATCCAAGTTTGAAAAAAACGTTTTGACTTTAAAGCAGTTGTAAATTTTAATTTATTCTCTAAAATAAAAGATATGTTCACATGTTAAACGTACCTCTTCTGTGCCATGGTATTGCACAGAGCAGCCCCAAATCACCTCTTCTGGGGTCACCTCCTAGCACTCTTGGCTCCGCCTCTTCTGCATGTGCCACCATAGGAGCCACTTCAGAGCCAGGCTGTGTGTGTTCATTGACAGTACGGGTCCACCCTGTCCCCTGATCTTTCCACACTGGATTTGACTGACAGCTGCAGGAGCCACTGGCTCCCACTGCTCTCAGCCAAGCCCATGAGAGAGTGGAGAGAAGAGAGAAGACCTGTAGACAAGCACAGCACTGGATTGAGTACATAAAAAAAAAATTAAGACTTAGAACCACTTTAAGGAAGTAGCGGGTATCTTGGGATTTATGCATTTATACAGAACTGAAAAGTTTAAATTGAAGTACAAGTTTACTTTGACATGTAAATGGTGTTAGTATGCTGTGGGCCAGCTAAACTTTTTGTGCCCTCTGGGCCCTGCTAGCAACAAAGTTAGCACTGGGTAGAGGTCTTCTCTAAAGCTGATCTCAAGTGCCCCCCAAACCCCCAAAACTGATTGCTGGCATTACAAAAAAAAAAATTGAAATGTCCTTTTTACTTACCTAAATACCTTGTCTGGTCTTGTGGTGCTTCAGACCAGAGTCTCCCCCCCCCTCTTCTTGTGCCTGTATGATGTGGACACTTCCTATTGGCTGTCCAGTGGCAGGATTCTCGCAGGGCCCAGAAGAGAAGTCTACAATAGTGACGGTAGTGCAAGGAGCCTGCTGGTGACCTGCTGGCTTAGGCGCTGCTGAAGTGCCATCCATGTGGCAGATTAGGTGAGTATATTTTTCATTACATTGTAGAAAAAAAAAAAGAACATGGAAAATTGATTGGAAGGGGGTGGGTGGGGGGTAATAATTGCCTGCAGGTGAGCTATTAAGGCTAGTTCACATCTATGCAGGTTGTGGCTGATGCATCTTCTGGCACATTTTGCATTTTTGAATGCAGGTTTTTGATGCGTTTTGCGTTTTTTTTTTAGCTAATAGGAAAGTATTGTGCAATATCAGATATCAAAATACTGTGCAATATAAGTGCAATTAAGTGCAAGCCAAAATCAATTCATAACATACTTACAAATTCATATAAAGTCCTCCATTCAAAGGAAAATTGCTAGTGCAAACATGAAATATATATTTTTTCAAAGTTCTTTCAATATATTCCTCTACTGCCAAAGTGCCGGGGTTCTCACTCACCGGACAGCTGTTCATTGAGAGAGACGTTTAATGGAGTGTGACTTTGATGCAATTTTACACTCCCTGGAACTCCAGTCGTATCAAAGTCGCATCAGAGTAGTGCAGAAACCTTTATGCGTCCAAAGTCTCATGTTCAGGTTAAGGGTTAGGGTTAGCTATAATTGCTTGGGTTAGCGGTAATCATTAGGGTTAACAGTAAAGGTTACAGCTAGCAATAATCATTATGGTTAGTGGTCATTGTTAAGGTTAGTGGTAGCGGTAAGGGCAATCATTAGGGTTAGGGGTAATTGTTAGTGTTAGCTGTAATCTTTAGAGTTAGGGTTAGCAGTGATTGTTAGGGTTAGGGCTAGCGGTAATTATTAGGGTTAAGGTTAGCGGTAATCATTAGGTTTACCATTCTAGCTCTACCAATTACCACTAACTCTAACTCTACCAATTACCTGTAATTCTAGCCCTAACTCTAACCCTAACATTTAACCCTAGTCCTAACCCTTAGTTCTAACCCTAACATGCGTTCCTGCATTACTTTAATGCGACTTTGATGCAACTTGAGTGTTAGAGAGTGTAGAGTCGAACTCCATGAACAGAGCTGCCATACTTTCCTATTAGCCAAAAAAAAAAAAGCAAAACACTTTAAAAATGCAACACGTGTTGATGGCACAACTGTGCAACCTGGTCTTCAGTACATACCTTTATGAGGTTTTACCAAGTGGATGTAAGGGCAACTAAGTAGAGTTGAGCGAACCCGAACTGTAACGTTCGGGTTCGTACCGAACTTTCGGGTGTCTGTGTCCCGAATCTGAACCCGAACGTTTCAGAAAACGTTCGGGTTCGGGTTCTGGGTTCTGGTATTTTATCACGCATGTTGAATAGCTGCAGGGCAGCCAATCAACAAGCATTTCACTGATTTTCCCTAGAAGCCATCACGGCCATGCCTACTAATGGCATGGCTGTGATTGGCCAGTGCATCATGTGACCCAGCCTCTATATAAGGCTGGAGTCACAGTGCTGCATGTCACATGCTCTCAGTTTAGTGTAGGGAGAGGATGCTGCCAGCGCTGTGAGGGACAGATTGTGAGGGACAGATTGCAGTCATAATAACTAGAGATTACTACTACTGCTTTGAGGGACAGATTGTAGATCTATAACATCTCATCCTGCATTACAGAGCGATCTGATTACAGAACGATCTCTCATCCTGCATTACAGAACAATCTGATTACAGAACGATCTCTCATCCTGCATTACAGAACGATCTGATACTGGACTAGGTAGAGATTACTACTGCTTTGAGGGACAGATTGCAGATCTAATAACATCTCACATTTTTTCTTCCTTTTGCAGCCCTCTAGCACTTTCCAGGACTTTTTTACAGTCATTTTTGTGCCGAAATGTTCGGGTCCCAATTGAATTCAATGGGCTTTGGGGTGCGGGGTAAAGTTCGGATAACGTTAGGTACCGAACCCGAACGTTTCCGGAAAGTTCGGCCGAACCCGAACGTCCAGGTATTCGCTCAACTCTACTACTAAGGATACAGTGTTTGGCCACAGTGTTTTGTGGGCTATGGAGCCGTTTTTTCTTTTGGGCCTGATGGCGGTTTCTGTGTATCCCTCCCCTCTGGTACATTGCTTTGAGACATCCCAGGTAGTCATGATTATAGCCTGCTCCGTGTCCTGTGATTTACAAAAAATAATTTTTGTACTTACCCGTTTCTTAAAGTACATCACAGGACACAGAGCTCCCTCCCCTTGTCTGGAGGTTCATTGCTTGCTACAAAACTGAGGAGCTTCCTGAGTAGGAGGGGTTATATATGGGGGTGTCTTTCTGTCTGTTTGGCCAGCCAGTGTCCATTCACCTATAGGTGGTGCATAACTCAGGTTGTCATGATTATAGCCTGCTCTGTGTCCTGTGATGTACTTAAAGAACAGATATTAGAGGTAAGTAAAAAAATCCAGCTTTTATTCAGCCAGATGCTTAACAAACTCAAACAAAGCACAGGTGCAGATAAAATGCTTGTATATACAATACCAGCTCAGCAGCATTTTTTATTGTCATAATATAATTTTTATTATTTTTTCATTTTCTATTTGGGCATGCATGGCTTCTTACTATATATCAGCGCCTTGGTTCTTCTTTTTAATATGGTGATAGAATTTGTGAGCCACAGGGCTGAGAATTGGCTCATTTACCAAGTGCTGAGTAGCGCTATTTATAAAGAAGCATTTCCTTCCCGGTTACAAGCAGACCACATAATTGTGAGGGAAAATGGAGCGTTCTGTGCAAATAATGCATAAAATGACTGTGGAAGTGCAAAATGATTGCATCCTCACAAGAAGGGAAAATACAATGTAAAAATAGTTGGTATGCAATCATAGAGTGATTTTATTTTTAGATTGCTTCCTCTCTCTTATAACCACCATTTCTTACAAGACAGTCTCTGTATGACTATACAGTGTGCAGAATGTGGGCTTTTCAGACTGGCATTCCTGATGATATGAGCTTGATGTGAAAAAGATCTTGTTGTTTAGCGCGTCAGTTTTATTTTATGTATTAGAAAAAGTCCAATACTCTTTGTTTTACTATACAAGGGGAATAATATACAAGTACTAGTGGGTGGAGTAGAATCATTATTACAATCGAATGAAAAAATTTAAATGAATGAATATGTTTTACTTGGATCTATTTTTTACCAATATATTATGGTTCAGAACAAAAGAAAAAGTTTAGTAAAACAAAGCAAAGTCCCCCTTTACATCAGTGCCCTGACCAGAACCCCCCTTACATCCCCCCATGACTACCCCTATAACTACATTCCCCCCAAGACCAGTCCCGTGACTACATTTCCCCCTGAAACGAAACAAAATGATTTGAAAAAGAAAACAAGACTTGGTATTATATAACCATTTTTTATCTAGGTTCATTTTGTATAAGTA